>OY992864.1:14494963-14982226 GCA_963921415.1 Pyrausta despicata
AACCCCACAACACGAATTATACTCTAGCATACGGGATTAGTGAAGAGGTGTTGAAAAGGTGTGTTATCATTTTATTTAATACTTAACCGAAAACAATTTACCTATACAGAGTTATTAATAATAAAGTATTAGAGTTGTAATCTGCGGTTATTGTAGTTGATGTCACAATAACTACATCTTCTGTACAACTTTTACCTAGTGTTATCTTATTGTAATATTGTTTGGTGATCCAAATATATATATTTTTAATTAGCAGATAATAATAATAATAATCGTCCTAGCCGATTTCGACCACGGCGGCCAATCTCAACAGAGATCAGCCAACTGCGCGGGAGCAATTACAGTGCACAAGTGTGAGCGCAATAAACAGGTGCAGGCAATCCGACATGACCGGAGAGAGTTCAGGCCATCTCTCCGGTCATGTCGGATTGTACCAACGGCTAAACGTGCTTACCGAGGCACGGGGGTGTAACACCGCCAACTTCCCGACTCCGAGCTGTTTTTGAGAAATTCATGACAGAAAATCTCAGAAACAATTTTGGCTCGACCTGGGATTCGAACCCAGGACCTCTCGGATGTAAGGCAGAAACTTTGCCAGTACACCAACGAGGCAAAGTTAATTGGCAGAAGACAGCATAGTGCCCTGGCTGGCCGCTCCTGTCAGGCTGTGTACATTTTATCCCACCCCATAGCATTTTGCATGCCATTGCACTGTAATATTTGTGCAACTGTTATGGCTCTCTTAACTGCACGACGTGAATTGTTTTACTTACCCTACCTGCAATACAATGCATAGGAAATACGAGTAGATTGTCTGCAGTCTTAAGGTATTAAAATTCAAGCGTTTTGGTTTAAATATTTGCTACATTATCATCTAGTTATTAGTAAATTTAATGTTGAAATATTAGTCCTCTTGGCCGATTTCGACCACGGCGGGCAATCTCAACAAAGATCAGCCAACTACGCAGGAGATATTATAGTGCACAAGTGTGACCGCAATACACTGGTGTATATATAATAATAACACCGCCAACTTCCCGACTCCGAGCTGTGTTTGAGAAATTCCGGACAGAAAATCTCAGGAACAATTTTGTCTTGACCTGGGTTCGAACCCAGGACCTCTCGGATGTAAGGTAGAAACTTTGCCACTACACCAACGAGGCAGTCTGAATATTTAAGAATGTTGAAATAATGACCATTCGAACTAAAATAATAATCACTACAATTCCGTTTTTTTGATTTTATTTCGTGAGATTTTGATTTTGAAACAACACACTGGTGAACATTAGGGCTGGCAGCTACCTCGGCCAAAGGATCAGCCTTGCCATACAGAGAGGAAACGCTGCTAGCCTTTTAGGCATCATACCCAATGGCGGCGCTGGGGGTGATTTTTTTCTATATAGGTATTTGATGTTATAGTTTAATTTTTTTGTTTTTCTGTTTCTATACCTTTATTAGGTTAGCTGTATTATATTATCCTAAGGTATTTCTTGATTATATTCGCTCCAAAAATATGACTAGAATGTTTTCATTTCTGAAAAGGGGTAAATAAGGACGGTAGGTCGCATAATGATATCTTTCAGAATAACTTTAGACTACCAACCCCTAAACAGTTCCGCCACTAATTACTAGTCTCCTTAGTAATAAAGGCATAACTAAAAATGGCGCTAGGTACTCACTTCAAGAATTTTATAGATCAATGTAATTTTTTTTTACGTTCATAAAGTTATTTTGTCTTTTCGTCAACATCCTAACGCTCTGTGTATGCGCCTTTACATACAGCATAGCAGCAAAACCCCATAAATAATATATTCCATCTTCTCTTACGCCACGAAGTGAAGTAACATTGCAAGTCAGGCATCAGAGCTTTCTATTCTGAAACGACATTCCAACTATCGTACCCATTACCACCACCTGTGCACCCTTACGAAGAGACAGATGTGCTGGGTATACAGGATGTTGGTTGGGGGTCGTAAAAATTGAGTTATTTCGCCAGTGTGTATCCCTAAATTGAGGAGATCCAGGATTTCACAAACTTTGGCTGACGGCGCGAAGACAGATGAGCTGGGTATCAAGGTTGTTCGGGGTAAAAAATGAGTTATTTAGCTAGTTTTGTAACCAAAACAATAAACTTTTTTTACTTAAGCAAATCGAAATTTTATGTATCCTCAAAATGGTTTGAATAAAATTTGGTGGTGGTAAGTACTTATTAAAATAGCATTAGCGATACATTCCTCTTTCAAATGCTTCAGCAACTTAAAACTACGGAGCCTTACTAAGTTTTCATACAAAAAACAACAGCACGACAAATTAAACAGAACGTGTACAATTTATTTCACACAATTTTCAAATGTGTTAAGACACAAAACACCCTATATAAGTCATTAGTATGTGATGTGACGTATAACGCGATAGGGCGCGTCTTGACTAGACAATTTGTCATCGAATGAATATTTTCGCCGGGGGCTATAAACTTTTAATTGATCGATCATAGGTACAGTTACGCAGTTTCTTACTTCGGTCATATTCGCGTGTAAAAAAGTGCGTATAATACTGTTTGAAATGCATGAATGACCTACAATGTGCTGTTAAGCTACGAACTATAAGATAAAGCCATAACATTGCATAATATTTTCTATAAGAGCACTGACATCTTTCAAAATAGAGTCTAACAGAAAACTATTTTTTTTTAAAGAACAAAAGCTTAAATGAAAGAAAATCTATTATAACTCATGTTTGCCAACTTCATCTCGCTAACAAGCAATCTATAATCCAATCGCACCACAGATAATTCAGTGCAATTTAAAATCATTGGTCCTTCGAGCCGGATAAGGGACGACGGAAACGCCAGCAGAAATTTCAGAGTACATTAGAAGGCAAAAGTGGCTGCATGTATTTAATTCAATTAAAACATAAGAAGACTCGTTTATGATTGTGTGCCGGTGTAGATCGGTAGTGAAGTCAGTAAAAGTATCTAACATTAGTATTTTATACGGTTTTATAAATCAATTCTACCACGAAGTCAGATTAATATATGTGATACTGTTGTATATTTCTTTATATATTATTTTATTATATTTATCCGTCTCACAGCTGAGGTACAGCAAAGCGTTACAAACAGAATATGTTTATGTACTCAGTCAGTAGTAAGTGTAGTAAAAATAAAGTCGATGAATAAACTTGACTTTAAAATCGAGAAATACAAGGTTCCTTGTTGTTTGATCTAAGCTCTACTTGCATACGTCAGGGTTTGCTCAAATCAGGCTCGAAAAATCAATCTTTGTCTTTCGATTTAACGGTATATTTATTTAAAAATTGATTGCACAAGAAATTTACAAAGAGTGGACTTAATGCTAAAAGCATTTTCTGCCAGTCAACCTCAAAATGTCATGCAGAAAGAAGGCAATGGGAGCAGTGAAAATTAAATGAGTGAGAGAGAATTGTGGTTAATAACGAAAAAAATAAATAAACATAATACCTCTATAAAATATCAATCAATAAATAAAAGTAAATATTAAATGATAATATACAAAAAAAGAATATCAATCAATTAATTAATATGTATAATAAATATTATATACATGCAACTTATTCATTTAGAAATTTTCAAACTTTGTTCTTGAACGACAGCTTCGAGTCTGATCTTTGAGATCCAAGGGTAGTGAGTTCTACTGTCTCGTTGCCGCCACAATGTAAGACACGGTTTGCTAACTATAGGTTGAAGTGCAAGTGTGAATCATTCGTGAATAAAGCTAAACTCGCGTTTCACAATTTAAAACAAAAAAAACTCAAACGCCAGCTCGAATCACTTCCGTCAGCGCGTGTACCGTACTACCGTCACTACACATTACTCCGCTCGCCTGGGCGTCTGTCTGTTGCTATCTCGTTACGAGAGCGGGTAGACGGAAATACACAAGCACACTGTTTGCTCCACCATCGGAGAGGAAAACAAAACATTGACGCATCGTATCGGATGTGACAGGGAAAAATGAAATGATGTTAGTGAACGTTGAGAATTCAATAGTGGATAATACGACGGATGTATCAGATTCGATTTCATTCCTGGTTGATCACAAAATACATTCATGGGGATTAAATAACATCACTACACGGGGAAGCGGATCGCATAGATACTTTGCATGGAATGTCACGTCAATCAAAGCGGTGATGTCATATCTGTGGGGTGAGCACGAACAACTATCGTAACGTATTCGTAACGTAACTACTGTTTTGTTAACTTGACAATTTGTATGGGATTTTTTCAGTTTCTGACATTTCGGCGATATCTAGTAATACGTTTCAATAATATGTGCTCAGCCAACTGATTGTGAAACGATCTCATATTATTTAAGGAGGTCATGTAACTTTTTTTCGGTGTATGAATTCCGCCAGAACTTGTGTTAAGGAAGCTTACTATAGGCTACTCCTA
The DNA here is from genome assembly GCA_963921415.1 of Pyrausta despicata. Taxonomy (NCBI): domain Eukaryota; kingdom Metazoa; phylum Arthropoda; class Insecta; order Lepidoptera; family Crambidae; genus Pyrausta; species Pyrausta despicata. The sequence continues at coordinate 14,499,393 of OY992864.1, forward strand.
AGTCCAGTATGTCGGCAGTATGCGGTGCCGTGTTTGCTGCTGTGCGTCTATGCGGGCCAGCCATGCATCGGCATCGCCTCGTATCTGGCCAAACACTTTGTTACTGCACCTCAAGCACGTCAGCAGTGTGCCCTCTGCGGTGACATTCTTGCCAGTCTTACCTTCGTACTGGCATCCGTACTTTCATGCTGGCCAGCCGTGCCTTTATGCGGGCGATCTATGCATCGGCATCGCGCCTTCTTGTTGCCTAAGTACCTTAACTACGTCTACCTCCCTTTTATGACACTTACCTATTGCACTCTAAGCTGTATCTAACCTTGTAGTATCTTCTCTACTTGAACACTAACCTCTCTAACTTGCATCTTCAGCACGTCGGCCGTGTGCACTGGCATGCTAGCAAGCCGTGCCTCCATGCGTTCGTGCTACGCTTTGGCATATCGCCACCTCACTTCAAAATCTAGCATTTCACATCGCTCGCCATTCAGGACACTTCGTTCTATTTTCGTTTTAAGGAACAGGGACTTAAACACTAACCTTTTGCTCTCTAAGTTGCATCTCCAGCACGTCTGCCGTGTGCCCAGGCGGTGCCATGCCGGCCAGCCGTGCCTCCATGCGTGCCAGCCACGCGTCAGCGTCGCGCCGCCTCGCCTCGTATCGCTGCGAGTCGCCGAGCATAGCGTCGAGTTGCGCCTTGCGCTGAAGAACGCGAGCGTTCGCCTCATCCCAGTGTTCGCGGAGCGCTGTCACTGTAGAACAAAAAATAAGCATTATTTTTGGTTTCATGCACAGTGCTCGACGATCGCTATTTTTGAGGAACAAATAAAAAACTAATATTTTTTTGTATCCATTGGCAAGTAAAGATCGTTTATAAATTAATCGCTGTTTACTAGTTACAGAACAACAAAGTTATTTGAATTCCATATTTACAAGTATTAGTAATAATGAGCATGCTGAAAAGTTTTTTTTCTCGTTATAAATGTCCCGTAACGCACAATCCCGAAGAGAATTTAAAAATATTTTCTAAACCATTATTCCAAAAGCTACACAAAATAAGTTTGAATTAATCATCGATGTAATGGACCTTAAAAATTTTCGAAGAATCCAACCAACCAAATGTCAAGCTACGAAAATATAATCAGTTGAAATCCCGAGAAATCAGGGAAGCAAAAACACGCTTGGGTAATAATAATATGAAAAAGAAATAAATATTTTTACAAGCGCCCGGGGCGCAATGTAGAGAAGTGTAGAGACAAGGCAACACTTTGAACTCAACCAAATGTTTTTTATTTAGTTTTAAATTTATGAGAATTTGACGACCACTTCGGTGTAATGGTCAAGAAGTTCACTATTAACCAAGGAGCAAACATCTGTGTGCATGCACATGTCTGTTTGTACTGGTCTTGGTGTTATATGTATTTATCTAAGTTTATATGTGTAATACCACTGTTGATTCGGATATCTGTAACACAAGTGCTTTAGCTACTTACCACGGAGTCAGATCAATGTATGTGATGTTGTTTTTAATTACATATAGTATATGATATATAATTATAAAAAGCATACTGCCAAAAATGTCCCCGGCTTAGCTTATATCGTTTAATTAAAGAAGAACTCTTAGTAGTATTCACTATCTTTGATACGGGGAAGAGCCCACTGTGTCAATTCCATTTACTCCTCTGAACCGAGTCATGTATATTAATGGGACAATTGCCATATTCAACCCCGGGATACAAGAGTGAAAGTATACAAAAACGGACGAGACACGACATACATTATGTATCTCGAAGGTATCCCGTTTTGGGAGAGAAATTTGTTATGTTTCTGTTTAAGAAACACACCGGGTGTTCTGTATACGGAATTTAGGCACTTAAAGGTAAACTTAGAGTTCACCTTTGAATACGTTTTATCTTTTATTTTACGCAAAATAGCTCAATGTCCATCTTACGAAGAACAAAAGATAAAACGCAACCATGCTAGGCTATTAGTAAGAAAATTTAATAATATTATTAATTGCCGATTGAAAATAAATGATATTGTAAATCGTCATCATCATAATAAACATCCACATTTCTTTACAAAATTTAAAAACAATCAGTTATGCAGTAGATGACACCCTGAAATGATTAAATTTTCGATTATGACAACGGTATTGTTCAGAAAGAGTTGTTACCCCTTTGCCATAAGAATTTATAATAAATTACCAACATTGATAACTGATATACATACTTCTTAATTAATTCAAGGAAAAATTGTACCAATGACTTGTAGATAAATGTTTTTATTGAATTAACTTATTTTGAAACTACACACTGAAATTATTATTATTGTAATAAATGTGACATTAACCTTGGAAAATATTTAATAGAATAATATAATAGTAATACACCGAAATTGTAATTGTAAACCACCTATGATTATCTTTGCATGTCCGACAAGACAAAACATGCTGAGTTTGCACCTGTTTGTGATATCATGATTGTAACTATGTTTTGTGCAAATGAAAATATTTTATTTCATTTCAAACAATTATAAAGAAATCTTTTAACTATGTTCATTGTTTTGTGGATTATTTGAATTTAACACCAAGCTTTAGTAAAACAATACATGTAATTTGTTCTCTGAATTACTAATTAATTTAGCGAAACCAGACTCCGAGATATCAATTGCTTTCAAACGTTATAAATCACGTTCACAACCACATTACCACCAAATAATAGACTAAAACATACCTCCAATCACTAACGTGCTCTGTATAATTCATCTGACACCGCAAATTTTGCGTTTAAATTATAATTCAGGTTATCAAACGCGGGCCCAGTGGGCCGGAGAGACAGCTGAGTGTGGACAAAATAAATCGTGTGTGCGCAAATTTTCATTAGTTTCAACGCCAAAGAGAACCTTTGTGAGGCAAATGACGCGGTAGTTTTGCAGTAAAAAAACAACAACACATACATATTCAAATTGTATTTTCATGTAACAGTATTTGATAATGCGTTGCCAGGTGTAGATTTTAGAGGAACCCAATTCGTTTGCAACCACAAAACACATACAATACGTCGGTAAGTTTAAAAGTCAAAATTAGTAACAGCTAATTCAATTAAATCAACTTAGCGGAGTTTTATTTATTACACAAAAAAACTATGTACAAAGAGTGGACTTAGCACCCTAGGGCATTCTCTACCAGTCATAATTTTAGGCTAAGCAGAAAAGATTCCTTAGTTTATGTCAAAAGATTAATCACTACATACATTGTTTATCTATTTATATCCTTTCAGGTAAAAAACTCGAATGTACATTTGTAATAGGTTTCCTCTTTATCAGAACATAACCCGTCTTCCAAAAAAAATTAACAAATTTTAAATGAAGCCCAGTGGTCAGCCGCGCCAGTGCACATGGACAAAATGAGCGCGCGCTAACTCCGATTACTTCACAGCGCGTCTGGCCCACTGTGCGATGTGAACTCGTCCGTGGCGTCGTGTTTGGACAGCGGAAACTACGTCGGGACATGTTTGCCGGCTGCTCGAAAGCTAAATAGTTTTCTGTTTGAAAAAACGTATCCTTCATAGTTTTTAAACACACGGGTTCTTTAGTGAAAATGCCATTCAACATTTGCTACTGCATTCGATTTGAAAAAATGTGGATATTTGTAGTGTACAAAGACATTTGCAGGTACTGTCAATATTGTACAGATAACTATTTTGTAGAGAGTAAGTGCTCCTCGTGGGTCTATTTACGGAAATAATTCGATTTTATTGATTTATTATGAACATTGTAGATATATCGACCAAACTGCCATCGATTGCTCGTTTACATGTGATACCATTACGCGATACAAATAAATTTTAGTGGAGAACAGGAACAAACAACACAAACCTCGCGAACACAGCCTATCATTAGTCCCGACACGATCGGTTTCATATGCAACAGTGCCTGACGTTTCTATGGTCCTATTCCGTATTTTCCAGGCCCTAGTAGGTATGTTAAAGCTGTCATGAGTGACAGGGATGACTATATTTGAAACTACGTTTGTAAGATTAGAATAGGCGTGCTTTTGTTTGCACAGTGGGGCAAAATACGATACTACTTGAGCCAAGTGCACTTAGTAGCACGAGTAACTTAATTGTATATATTTTATACATACTACTTTGGTATGGTCAAAATCAATTACTTGCTTTCGGTTCTAAGCGCGATATATGTATTTTTAAATGAGTATTAGGTACTGACTTAGTAAGCACGTGACCACGGCTGTGTGATTCTCATCAGCCTATATACGTCCCACTGCTGGGCACAGGCCTCACCTCAACTATGAGGTGGTCCGAGCCATACTCCACCACGCGGGCTCAGTGCGGATTGGTGGAGGGGTATTTGTAAGGTAAGTGACCAACCTTACTGTCAGATGTTATTAAGCCGCCCGAGGGCCTCTGACCAGGCTTAACGACTAATATCTATCGATATTAACCGGGACCAACAGCTTAACGTGCCTTCCGAAGCACGGAGATGCTTGTAAATAGACGTCACTTTAATGGTCAGAATGTTCACCCATCCCAAAAATGACCGCGCCCGAGGTTGCTTAACTTTAAGTATCACTACCAAAGCGCTGCAACCACTGCGCCACAAGTACCTCTTGTGGCGCAGTGGTTGCAGCGGCTGTGTGCAATCCAGCTGAAACGTCGAGCGGTGAGTACCTAATACTCATTTAACAAGTAATGAGAGTTACAATGCAACGTGAAAGTTTAAAATCATATATAATGGCAATATTATTTAATTTGTAGTTAATAAATGTTAAAGTATTAAAGTTAATGTAATAAAGCAGCTATGAAAATTATTAAAAAAAGCAAAACCACAGTTGGCAGTCTTGTTCATTCTGAGATACCCTAGTTCATTTTTACAAGAAAATATTGTATATCAAATTTTGCTGAAGAGTAGGTAGATAATTATGTCTAATATTAAAACGTTTCAGTCGGGAAATTACAAATTACTGCCATTAAATTTAAGCTTAGTAGGTTTAATATTGAAAAAAAGTTAAAAATATGTAACAACATTAATCTTCAGTAATAAGCTTTTTTATTTAATATAAGTAATATAATATTCTTTAATTAATTTGTTACGTCAAACAAAGTTAATTCGAACCTTTCAATAAGCACCTCATATACAAAAAATTCGCGCTTGTCTTTGACACTGGAAAACCGGTTATGTGTGCTGAAACGAAAATACATACATTTGTACATAAATACATAAAAATAAATAAATACAATATTTAAATACATAGACATAAAACAAATGAAACGTACCATATTATCTTAAAGTGTGTTCTGCATCAATAAATACTCGTACTTATAAGGGGAAATCATAAATAACCATTTTGTGGGGACCTACCTACTTAACCTAGCAGAGGACTTAACAGTAAAAATAAGTATGTATACTTATTTCAAAATGATAAACTCATATGCTCAGTAGTTAAAAATAATATTATCCTTAAATATTGTAAAAAACAGTGCAAACTATGGCACACTTAACATCGTGCCCGGCGTGCCCCAACACCTGCACGCCAGCGGATTTAATGAACTGCAGTCGATCCGCAATGCAAGTGGCTGAATTCTGGGCTGCTACGATGTAATTCCTCGTGTTCCATCGACATGCTAAGAAGAAGAAGAAGAAGAAGAAGAACGGAGAGTAACACTAGGAGCCCTGTGAGTCCCGAATATAAATTAAATGGTCCAAAATTCCAGATCAATGTATGTGATGTAATTGTAGATTTATATTTATTTAATAAGGTTTCAAAATTAATCAGCAACAGGCATTCTTAAAAGCATCACCTAAAATACTAAGAAATTGACTTGAAGAAAAGTTGTTTCCTTCGGAATTATCAATTTTCCAGATGTTAAATCTTCGTTGATAATGTGAGAGCTACTTTCTTACTATTACGATCGCTTTAATTAGAGGCCTTTGTTTTACGATACCCTTTTGAGTTCCCTGCAGACATAACAAGGATTTTTCATGCCGTTTGAATGCTAATTACTCGTGGTTTTTCCTTTGAAATGACTTGTTTTCCGCTCTTATTATCTTTTATGGATAATCAAATGAAATAGCGTCAAAGGTGGAGTCAGTCTTAAAGACATTTAAAAATATGGAACAACATGACAAATGGTTAGGAGTAAAAATTGAATACATAACATTTTCACAGGGTATAATCGATCATCCAACAGAGTGGAGACCACATTACGACAGTAAATAAAAGCATCGAAGTACTAGTTTATTTACTTATTTAAACTTTATTGCACTGACAGTGTACAATTAGCGGACTTAATGCCATTTCAAATATTAATGAAATCATAGACTATAAGTACTAGTTTATTCAGAGGTATATTGAAACTTTATTGCACTGACAGTGTACAATTAGCGGACTTAATGTCATTCCAAATAAGTATGTTTCTACTGTAAAAAATCCTAACATTAAGGGTAGATCATATTTTGATTGATTTATTTATTTATTTATTTAAGCTTTATTACACAACAATACTTTGTACAAAAGGTGGACTTAACACCGTAGGGCATTCTCTACCAGTCATACCTTTGGGCTAAGCAGAAATGATTAGTGGGCGGTGCGACAAAATAAATAAAAGAGAAAACAAACAAAAAATAAGAATAATATGACACATAAGATTAAATATAAAATATACAATATACATAAATATATGTAAATATACATATATATATATGATTACATATTTAAAATACACAATATATACAAATATACACTAAATAAATAAATAAATTTGACGAATTGTTAAAGGAAGATTTCTTGTATGACGATCTTCTAGGTTTACTACAAAAATAAGAGAAAGCTCGTTTCTTTATCTTTAAATGGCCTTAACAACGATGATTTTTTCGATTATCTTCAGGCCTATCTTTAAAAATAAATATAAAAAATAAAATTAGATAACTTAGAATAATAATAATAATTCATAAACCTCAGTTTGACTCCTTAACGAATCCTATCTTAATAAATACCTTTCTTATAGATAACTAGCAACTTTTTACAGGAATTTATCAAGGGTTTTGTAAGTAGGAACTTCAAAAAGCTCATTACAAAAGGTTGTCATGTTCCGCTGTTTTCCTTTCAGCATTTTCAGAAGGATTTCATTTTCGGAAGCTTTCTATTTAATAATTTGTGTAATTTAGTTAGAATTTACGAAAACCGTAAACACAGACCGCATTTGTTTTGTGTTTCATGAAAATATTATTTTTTCAAAATAAATATATTCAAGGACATCGACTGAAATGACCCTAACCTCCTCAAACAAAGACAGCAAGGCACAAATAAAATTTTATCTTTTCATCATCATCATATCAGCCTGTTGCAGTCCACTGCTGGACATAGGTCTCTCCTAAGGAGAGCCACAGCGCACGATCTCTCGCCCTTTGCATCCAGTCACTACCAGCTGCCTTCTTCAGGTCGTCTGTCCATCTCGCCGGGGGGCGTCCCACACTACGTTTACCTAAGCGTGGTCTCCATTCAAGAACCTTCCTAGTCCGTCTCTCGTCGGTTCTGCGACAGACATGGCTAGACCATTGCCACTTCAGCTTGCTACATTTTTGGACAACATCAGTTACCTTAGTCTTACGTCGTATGACCTCGTTCCAGATCTTATCCCTTAATTTATTTTTAATCATTAAAAACAATTATCCAAAGTTCACGGACACCTTGTTGTTAGAAACAAATAAATAAGAAATATATATATATATACAGGGTGTATTCATTAAGTTTGCACAGCCGATAATTCCGAAACTATTAGATACATCTAAAATTTTTAAACTTAAGATATCTCTATTGATATTGAATATAAATAAGTTTTTAGGGCCTAAGATATAGATAGGCCTTAAAATATAGAACCTTAGAAATGTCCTTTAAGTTATTTTAACTAATATTTACAGCAGTGGAAACATTAGTGCTTAAAGGTGCCTACATAAAATAATAACATCCCACAAGACCAACAAATACACAGTGAAAATGCGACAACAGTATTTATCTTTATTCCACCTTTCGAGCTTTGCAAATTAGGGCCAAGGGAGGGGCCATTCGGCTGAAAACTTTAAACCTTTGTACACACGTTAAGGCCTGATTTATGTCATTTATTTTGTTTATATTTTTATTAAAACAACACCACCCCTTTAAAAAATTGATAAGGTGTAGTAAAATATTATAAAATGAAGAAGACATAATGATTAAATTAACAGTGTCGAAACATGTCTTGTTCAGAGTTTCAATCTTGTGAAGTTTTTATAACTGCATCAAAGTTGATAAATAACAATAAAATATAAAGCCCACTGTTCGCGTTAACCAAAGAAACCAATAAAAAACAAAAAAAAAACATACATACAATGACAAATTATAGTAAGAACAATAACTATGTGACAACAATGACTATGGAAGAATTGTGCAAATATTTTATTCCGTGTGAAATGGGAAATAAAAGAATTTTAAATCTATCTACGTGATCTCTTATGTAAGCTTTTCGTCAGCGGCATCGCCTGCGCGGGATTCGGATGTGTACTATTTATATTAAGCATGTTACTATACATTAAATTAATTGACTGCCTCGTTGGTGTAGTGGCAAAGCTTCTGCCTTACATCCGAGAGGTCCTGTTCCGTAAATAAAAATAGAGCCTTGTTCATCTAGGATAATGTAGGATTCTAATCGCAAAATATATTTTCTTAAATCGGTTCAGTATTTTCGGAGCCTTTCCAATTCATAAAAAGTAACTATCAAATCGTTCCTTTTAATGATATAAGTGTAGAATACTGCACCAGTTTTGGTATCATGTACCAAATACCGTACTTATTTCAGCAGGACTCCAATTCTATTTCTTATCCTTACTAATTTGCAACCCAATTACCGACATTTCAGATTCCGTCGTAGTGGCAAAAAAGGCAGAGGCTTTCATTAAGTAAAGGCAAAACAACTGGTTGCCATCTTACAATAAAAAACTTGACAAAACATTAAATTATTTGCTGGCGGTAGACAGGGCATTGAGGAAACAATTAATGGCTGTTGAAGCATATTTTTTTTTAGATAAGATACCTAACATTTGGTGAAGAACGCAGCGTATCGTGGAGCGTAATTAGCAAGCTAATTTAATATACAACACATATACCATATTAGTCCTGCATATCGAATACACACGCATCAGGCTAACTTTACAAGGCAGCTTGACTTCACTTAAAATAAATCTGTAGAGAAGTCAACTGCCTCATTGGTGTAGTGGCAAAGTTTCTGCCTTACATCCGAGAGGTCCTGGGTTCGAATCCCAGGTCGAGACGAAATTGTTTCTGATTTCGACCACGGCGGTCAATCTCAACAGAGATCAGCTTGCTGATTTCAGTTCAATTTTAAGCCATACCGAGGTATAAAGGTAGGTAGTCAAATTTCACAAAAGTACGATTGTCAGCATCTGAAACCTATATAGAGGTATTGGCTATTGTTGCGGTGCTATAAAAACTACGCAGGAGATATTATAGTGCACAAGTGTGAGCGCAATACACAGGTGCACTCACTATTCCATCACTCTCAAAGTTCGGTGAGTCCTCCTGGCCGATATCGACCACGGCGGCCTATCTCAACAGAGATCAGCCAACTACGCAGGAGATATTATGGTGCACAAATGTGAGCGCAATACACAGGCGCACTCACTGTTCCATCACTCTCTAAGTTCGGTGAGACGGCAATCCGTTATGACCGGAGGGAGATCAGGCGCAGGACCAACGGCTTAACGTGCTTTCCGAGGCACGGGCGTGTAACACCGCCAACTTCCTGACTCCGAGCTGTTTTTGAGAAATTCATGACAGAAAACCTCAGAAACAATTTTGTCTCGACCTGGGATTTGAACCCAGGACCTCTCGGATGTAAGGCAGAAACTTTGCCACTACACCAACGGGGCAGTCAGTTTCCTATGTTTATATGACATATATAAAACTCAAATTTAAATATATTGCCCTTACCTTGCATGTACATACTTGAAGTTGCACTATTTGTGAAATGTAATCAGGATCTGTTTCGGAAAAGAAGTGACATTCATTCCATAAATCTCAGAGACCGTAGCAAATTAGTGCACAATTGTTTACCGAAGCTACAACATTACCAAATCCAATGTGATGCTATGTGTGTGAAGATATACAATGCTATTCCAAATGACATAAAACAACTACCACTATTATGCTTTAAAAAGAAGCTTGTAAAATGGCTCAAAGATAATTATTTTTATAAAGTTAGTGACATTTTTATTTGATGAAATTTTTTATTGTATGACATTTAAAAATCTCTTGATGTAGATACTAGGTTTATTTACATATTGTCATTTAATAATAATAATAATAATAGTATAGTCTTGGTTACCCAGTCCATCGATCACCCAAACCCATAACCCATTCTCTTTTTTCAACCATATCCTGCAATAGTCCTACAATGACCGGGGGTTGTCCTTGGGTGCACTTTCATAGTGCATACAGGGATAATCGCCGGTTGGTGTCACATTTCCTTTAGATTAAAGTGTCTAACGGGCCTCTGCGTGTTGGCTTCGGCCCCATGTACGCCTTCCAAAGGTCCGGGACCCTGTGGTCCCGAGAATGGAAAAGACAAACATAATAACAGTAATAAATAGTAGGTACCTAACCAATTAATTATATTTGCATGCCTAATAATAAGGTAAAACATGTGTACACCCTGCTAGCAACAACTTTAAAATTCCATGTTTTGTGCAAATAAATATATTTCTATTTCTATTTTTAAGGCCTAATCTACTGGACGAATCGAGCTGACATTTTGCATGCAGATAGATGTTATGACGTAGGCATCCGCTTAGAAAGCAGTTTGATAAATTCTACCCCCAAGGGGATAAAATAAGGATTGCAAATCTGTATGAAACTCGGTGAAAAAAAAATAAAGGCCATGCGGACGAAGTCGCGGGCGACTGCTGGTATTAAATTAAGTATACTCGTAATATAGATAAGTCCTATCTCTTCCATTTGTAATAAGACCACGGGGTGACATTTCGTCTTTCCCGTTTCATCTCTAAACTAATTATCTTGTCTTGCTACAGTTTTTACAGCTACCCTCATTTTATAGCGTAATGAGAGCAGCAAACTCATTACAAAAGAAATGGTTGTAAAGTGGGTGCTTACAGAATTAATTTTACCCGAAGGAGAAATTCTAAATAAGCTGCTGGGAGGACGAGCTGTTTTGAAAGTTCTTATCAACAACATTTTAAATTCAAAGTGCGTTTAAGGTATCTAATACAGTAGAATCCCGATTATCCGAATCAATTAAAACCAGTGGTAAATCGGATAATCGATTTCGTACTCAAATCAAACAATATTTGTTTAAATGTTATATTATGTAATGAGTTTGACATATGTACCTACGTTGTTTAGACAAAACGATATAAAAACATTTATGTGGTTCAAATATAATGAATTACATTGTAATATGTTGTTATGTCTGTCTAGTTGCGCGGTATAAAATTTCAAGCAGCTAGAGCCGTGAGGCGAGTCCGGATAATCGGATGTTCGGATAATCGGGATTCGGATAATCGGGATTCGGATAATCGGGATTCTACTGTAACTGTATTTGTCGTGCCAAATTTTTTAAAATACATATTAAAGGCTGGCCGGCAGTAGAAATGTGCATTTTATTGCCTTTGATTTATGGATCTTTTATGTTTTAATTTGTTTTTAGGATTAGTCTATTAGCGGGCAACCCTTTTAGAAAATTATTTAAGGGCTGTCGGCTTCAATCTCTGTTTGTACTGGTGTGGGTATTTATCTTTATTCGTAATACCACTGTTGATTCTGATTTATGTAACGACTAACTAACTAATCACCACTGAGTCAGATCAGTGTATGTGATGTTGTTTCTTAACTTTATCTTATTGAATTGTTCTTGGTGTAATTTACAAGTTATGAGATTCGAAAGCATGCCGAATGCTGAATGCCGAATGTAATAAATAATGTATGTCTATGATTTTTATATATTTTTATTTTATTTTATGTAAGCAGGTAGTTAGTTTGTATATTTATAAATTTATCTTAGTACGTAAATAACTTGAGTTTTTTTCTGCTTGGACCTAACGGTTGACTGGTATAGAATGCCTTCGGCATTGAGTCAACTATGTACACATGTTTGTGCAGAATTTAATTAAATGAATAAAATGCTTGCACCTTACATAAAAAACTAAATTGTCCACAACCAACGCAGCGAAAGAGCCCATAGAGTCATTGCTTATTTTTTGTGCTCCACAAAATAATTAATTTGGAACAATTTATCACCAACATCGACATGTCGCAACAAATTAAACTGATCGGATGATGTACGATCCCCTATATTAATGGTGGCAAACTTTTTTAATAAACCCCACATCGACCGGGTCGCGCAAACCCATATGAATTTTCAATGGCGTTCAATTAATTTGTAATACTTACAAAATGATTTATCTCTTCGGCCGTAAATTAAAGCGCGTGAAAAATGGCCGAAATGGCAAAATCATTTTTGCACGGATAGTTCGTTTTGAACGTAACAATCAGATGGAAAAGCGAGTTCATTTTTGCATGAGCTTCGTGTATCGATGGAAAGTAATGGAAATACACCCATTTCAAACATTAAATATGTTTCGCTAGCTAACTCGTAAGTTTACTCTTAGAGAGAAATAATAAAAAATTGACATAATTTTTTGACACATAATTTTGTATCATAATAGGAATAAGGGAGTCACATTCACATTTGACATTGGCGACCTAAAACGTAGCCCTGTATTACACCAGGTTTCACTATCTTAGAGAAGGTTGTTAGTTTATCTTGTTTGTGGACATCCTACGCCTTTGTGTAAGTATTTCTTTTCTTTCTAAAAGGATAAGGATTTGTGAGTCTATATCTTACTGAAGACCCGTATCTTCGAACGTTACATCAGTGTTTAAGAATAAATAATACTCATTCATTGACGAACACTTTGGTGTAATCGTCAAGAAGTTGACTATTACCCAAAAGGTTGCGGGTTCGATCCCCGCACTGTACAAACATTTGTGTGCATGAACATGTCTGTTTGTACTGGTCTGGGTGTTTTAAGTATTTATTTATCTGTAACACAAATGCTCAAACTACTTACCTCTCAGATCAATGTATGTGATGTTGTTGTATATTTATTTATTTATTCTCACTTCTCACTAAGTTCATGGAAAATCGTCAGTCACTCTGGTATAGTATTAGCTCACTTGCATGCTGACAGTATTTTCTTTTGTACTATCTAATATTCTTTATTAATCTAAATAAGTAAAGTTCTTCTTCAAACTCTTTTATTTTCTGCTCATCATTTTTCAAGTTACGCTATTAATCTTCTTCTTCGCGTGTCGATGGTAAAGCGACTTATATTTCTTGAGCCCGAAACTGAGCGTCTTTCTTGCAATAAAACAGGAATATGCGTGAGAATATGACCCTTAGGACCATTGCGGGAAGATATGACTCCCTTATGACGACCGCTTGGTGCAGTGGTCCACAGGTCGGACTTCTAAAACCAAGAGTCGCGGGTTCGATCCCCGCACAGTACAAGCATAAGTGTGCGTGAACATGTGTGTTTGTACTGGTCTGGGTGTTTTCTATGTATAATATGTATGTATATATTTACGAAAAAAAAGTATTAAAGTATGTTCATACGTTGTCTAGTACCCATAACATAAGCCTCGTAGCTTAATTTAGGACTAGAGAATTGGTATGATTGATGTGAAATTTTTTTTTAGAACTCGCCACCTTGCCAGGGCGTTGGTCAAAAGAAATACTGATTGACCCGTTGTGGGTATGGTGGTATCTCGCTATTGTGTTTTTTTTCTGTTACTTATATAGCTTGTCAGATTATTTTACTAAAAAAATGGACCTGCGTTGTCTGACTGACTAAAATAAAATGAAATAAAAATATTCCCAGGTAAGAAGAGAGTGTATCTATATTCTCTCAGTCCTCAACCAAGGAGGCACAGTTTATCTCCTGTCAGTTAGTGGATGATTGCGTCTGCCTTCGACAAGTTGATCGGGATTCGATTACGCGTTCGGTTCATGCGAAATGGGACGATGTAGATTTGGCATTACGTTTATTGACACATGTGGAGTAATTATACGTGTTTTAAGTCAATTTTTTTGTTTGAAAAAAAAATTCTGCTGTTTCTCATTAGTTGGTGAGCAACTTGCTTATAAAATAATGTTAAAAAACATGTTTTAGTAATGTGGAGACTGAATTTTATACTAAATAAGTCAAATGACAAGTTAAAATAAAGTTCAACAAAGTTATAGACTAGACCGTGTCATACCACATTGTTATTCTAATGTGTACGTACGTACATGTTGCAAAGTAAAAAAAAAATGACAGATTATGTAGACGTGATATAAAACATAAGTTATACAACATGTTACATAGTCTGTACGCACCCTAATTTATGTTCTATATTTTTTTTGTATCACGTTTTTACGGATGCATGTAGCAATACAATAGAAATCTCATGCTTGTTTGTTTTTCATATCGAACAAAAACCTATTGAATAAAGGTAAAGAAACACTCGAGAAATGAAATGTCTGGTTTAAGCTGATAACATAATGTACAGTCGACAGCGCATTAGGCTACCCATTTTTATAGTAAAACCACCCACAAGACAATGGTATAAGATACTCCAGATCTTACCTGGGTGTTCTGTCGTCTGTACGCGACAAAATCGAGGAGAAACGCAGATAATGTTTTTTTAACAATATGTTCTTTTAGTTTTCTGGTAAGGAAAGCCACAGTTTGGCAAAAATGAGACAAATAATCGGAGATATCTTCATTATTTACGAGTAAGTTTCGGCAGTTTAGATTTTTTTTTAATCAACGAAGCAAGAAGTGTTTTCCCTCTTATTTTTTTCATTATTTTTCAACTCATCTGCGTTAACAGTTCTGATTTTTATCTAAATATCCGTTAGATCATCTACGAATTTTCAAAAAAGTATCTACAGACGTGTTAACTATACCTACTAGTAAGGATATCAAATCTTATAACGTCTTAAGAATAGCAAAAAAGTCGCAACTTCCCTGGAACTTACTTTTTTCTATAGCTGCCTTTGATATTCATGAACGCTCTGCGAATTTATGTTTTCACTGAAAACAGTAATCCCTTAGATTTTAACTCCCTTTTTCTTAACGGGATAAGATTGAAAGTCAATAGGAAGTTTCCCCGACAACTGCACGATATACCTTCGATGACAAAACACTCCTCATTGAAGATTACTCCGGGATATTTACCTGTAACAAAAAAGATATTCGATTATTCATGGGGCAAATATTGGAGAATATAAGGTCATTAATTTAGAAGTGCCAAGAAAATATTGAGTTTCTTTTTCTTGAGTATCCGCCACTGTTAAGCCTCTCAAATACTCCATTTCAAGCACGATAATGTAATTTACAGTCATTTTTTTGTTGTTCTATTGTAATGATTCCTTAATTTTGTATTTGACTTTATACTTCTAAAGTTTCTTCAATATAACGCGTATAGGTAGGCAATCGCTAAATACAAAAATAAAAATTTTAGTGGTTATTTTCCCGCAGCAGAATCATTTATCTTTAGTATTAGATTTATCGTATCATAGCAGTTATTTTTTTAAACAAGTACTTCTTTGGTTCTCCATACAAAATGTTGTTTTTTTTACTAAAAACTATCACGATTATCGACATCAATTTAACTACTTGTTTAGAATCATTTTAGTAAATGTGAACGCTAACAAATAAATTAAAATAATAATATCATAACGGTAGCGTAACATTCAGACTTTTAGGTAAAAAAACAAAGTTTTCATTGTTTATAAATGAAAGCAAACTATATATTTTGTGTTATATACATCTTATTTGCTGCTTGGTTTTGGGGCCTGTCAGTTTCAAAAATAAGATTGTCAGAAAAAATACCGAAAAATGAGTAATGGAATTTTTGATAGCATTACGGCGTATCTTTATTATCATGTCAATAAAAGAAATTGGGGTTGACAAATATGAAAAAGCGTATTTTTCCTTAACGGAATTGTCTCTTGGGGTTTTGAGTTTAGAAATCATTGTTATAGTAATAAATACAACCTTTATTTATGAAGCCTTAAAAGTCTATTAGAGGAAGACGAATTAATTTAATTAGGAATTTTGAAAACTTTTATCACTAGTTGGGATTAACTGAATGGCTCTAAGCCTTAAATACGTATCAGGCTACACAAATCGGTATTACACATCTATATGTTTAGGCATTTCTATACTCGCGTTTTTCATTTGTATTACACCTCAATTGCCTCAAGTCTATGAAACTGCGTGGTAAGTCATCTTCATAAAGCACATGAATATCCCATAAATTCGTTTCATAATCCACCGTCTAGCGGGTGCTCGTCCGACATACCTAATAAAAGATAAAATCAATACCGACCTATCTCACGTCTTGCTACGCAAGAAGGGTAAGAAAGCTTCATTTCAAAAAAAGAATATCTTATTTATTTTTTATTTATTTAAAACTTTATTGCACAAGAAATGTACAACGGGTGGACTTAATGCTAAAAGCATTTTCTGCCAGTCAACCTCAAGGTCATGCAGAAAGAAGGCAATGGGTGCAGCGAAAATTAAATGTGAAAGGTTAAATTGTGGTAAATAAAATAACGCAAAAATTAATAAACATAATATATAGATATAGTATCATAATATCAATAAATAAAAGTAAATATGAAATTATATTATAATTACACAAGAAATAAATAATATAATATATTATATATTTAATACAAAATATAATTAATATGGATACTAAAATATATAAATATAATATACATGCAATTTATTCATTTAGAAAATTTCGAACTTTTTTCTTGAATGAATGCTTCAAGTCTGATCTTTTGAGATCCAGGGGTAGTGAGTTCCACAGTCGCGTTGCCACCACAGTGAACAACTTTGTGACGTACGATGAGTGGTGAGCAGGTGTGGTCAGCTGGAGATTGTCTGAGGAGCGAAGGGCACGGTCATGAGTGTCACAGAGGAATGTGAACATATCTCTAAGATACGAAGGTAACAAAGGGTTATTCAGAATGGTGTATAAAATGCACAGAATTCTGGTGTCTCTACGCTGACGAATAGGGAGCCAATTGAGTTGTGTTCTGTAACTGGAAACATGATCGTATTTACGAAGGCCGAAAATAAACCGAATACAACTGTTGAGGAGACGATCAAGTTTATCAGTCAGTGCTTCAGTGAGGTTAGTATAACAAGAGTCAGCGTAGTCAATGATAGGGATAACGAGTGATTGAATATCATTGACAGTTTTACAACCTAGGAATCTTCAACGCTAGAGTGAACAGACATCTTCTAGGTGAGATCGCTCCATCGTAGGTTCAGCCTTTGTCTCGTTGCGCTTAGTTTTGGGTCAAGAGCAAAAAAAATAAGTTGGCGAAGATAGCAGAAAAGAAATAATGAGCAGTTTTGCTTCTCAATGGAGAAGAAGAAGAAAAGAAAAAAGATGATGATCTTAGCGGAGATCTTAAAGATATAATAAACAACACATTAGTTACAAAATCAGATAACAGAAGTGTTCTAAGGATGAAAAGTTAAAGAAGTACTGATGAAATTTACATTTTATTTTTAATTATGGAAATGAGAGAGTTAAAGATTTAGAGGCTGACATTCAAATTAGCCTGAATTATAAAGATATAGGATAATTGTTTTAAGTTGATCAACAATCGACCCTATCTTTTAAGAAGGTTATACTGTATCATTTTCTTTTATAAATGCGACATGGAAATTCATTTGAGATGAATAATAATTCTATGGTGGTCCATTCTGTTTAACGAATAACTTTACAGAGAAATGCAAAAAAAGATGATTCGTTAGTTTGTGCAGCTGCCGTGTCTAAGTTCTGGGATAATTTAGTAAGAACTTAACTATAAATTTGTGTAATATTGGGTAAATGACAGATATTTCCATATTCGTTGTAATAAACACCAACAAACATAGAGAATAGATAAACGCAATCTTGTATCAAAGTTAACTATTTTTTACCTTACTTAAAATGACGGCAATTAGTTCAAACCCCGTAATTACTTCATTTATTATTATTACGAATAAAATCATGCGTGATTAAGATTATAGACTATACTTCACTAGAGAACTTCGACTAGCCTTGATTAAATATATGACAGACATAGTGAATGACAATACTAGTGACGAACTAACAAAGAAAAAATATGTCAGAAAAGCTCTATGATACAAAAGCGACTTATCGGAAGAAAAACAAGAAGAAACAAACAAGCTTAGGTACTTGTTCCAACTTCACTTTTGCAGCGAATAATTTAACTTACAAAACTAAGTTATTATTAACACCGACGCTGTAAGGAACTTAAAAAGTACTCGCGTATTAAAAATCCCTTTTTGCTTGAACAGTGACTTTTCTAAGATCGGTTTTTCTTGTTATAAAAAGGCAAGTAACGGGAATTAAAAATGAAAGAAATGATGTCAGGAAGTAAGTAATCTCCTTGAGAGCTTTAGATGTCATTTAAAAGGTAATTCGAATATTGTTATTTTTTTCGTGATTATATCAAAAGACCCCGATGAACATACATCGGGGTCTTTTGTTGTTTCACCATTTTTTGTCTTAGGTCTACGTCGCGACAAATTAAAAAAAAAACAGCAGTATTTATCGCCCCATAGTAAAAGATATTCCAAAAGTGAAAAACTCAATTCTTAACAAAAAAGGTTATATAGAAAGGCAAAGGTTATATAAAACGTAGTAAATGCAGAAGTAAAATTATTTGAGTGCAAACATTGTGGTTTTCATTGTACACGCGGCAGCACATCAAGGTAAACACTTTGGCACCTTGCATGCTCGAAATAAGGGCGATTTTGCAACCAAAAATGGATAGCTTGATGTGCTTTCTGTACCAACTGGTATAAAAATTCAAACGTGACGACGGAACTAAATTCCCTTTTTTCGTGCAAACACTTAGAGTGAAACAACGTTTATTATTTTACACTTTTAAAATGCGGCAATGAATCTGTCTACCTATTTCATTTTTTACTAGCTTTTACCCGTGTCTTCGTCCGCATAAGGTAGTTTTTATGGACACATTCCAAAAAGATGTAGTCACGACGCATTCGAAAAAATTCCCGTAATACCAATTTAGGAGTGAAAGCGATCAGATTCCCGAAAAGTATTTTTTTCCCATGGGAATGCGTTGTTTTATCGCGGTCAAAAGTAACTCATGTCCTTTCTTAAGCCTCAAACTGTCTCCTTACCAAATTAAATTTACATCTGTTCAGTAGTTTAGGCTTAAAAGCGATCGGCCCACTTGAATTTTCCCATGGGAATGCGTGATTTTCCCGCGGTAAAAAGTAGCCTATATCCTTTCTCGGGTATCAAAACATCTCCATACCAAATTTCATGCATTGGTTCAGTAGTTTAGGCGTGATTGAGTAACAGACAGGCAGAGTTAGTTAGTTAGACAGATAGAGTCCACTTTTATAATATTAGTATGGATGACATCAGTCACGGAGAAATACTCGTATTAGCGCTATGTTGTCTGGTTCTAAGATAATCTCTTGTTTTCTCTTTGAATAAGCACAAGGCCGAAACATTTTATCTAAATGTTATCTATCAAATAGGTACCTTATGTGTCTGGACTCACTTTTTAGGGTTCCGTACCTAAAAAGGAAAAAACGGAACCCTTATAAGATCACTTTGTTGTCCGTCCGTCCGTCCTTCCGTCCGTCTGTCAAGACCGTTTTTCTCAGGAACGCGTGGAGGTATCAAACTGAAATTTCTATATGATACTTAGGTCTACTGTCCCTGGAAGCTGTAGAAAAATCAACTTTCTAAGCTAACGCAATCAAAAGACACAGCCATTTAGGCCGCAAATTTTCGAAACTCGCACGGGATTCAAAACCTACAGGGTACTTCCCGTAAACTTAGAATCTTGAAATTTAGTACGAAGTCACGTCTTATAGTACAGATATAGGAAAAATTACGAAAACTGTAAATTTTTCAGTTTCATCATATTAAAAAAAAATTGACAATTTTGAAAATTTTAAAGTTACTACTCCTTATCTACAGGTTTGTACGGAACCCTCGGTGCGCGAGTCCAACTCGCACTTGACCGGTTTTTCTCTTACGCAGACACTTAATGAGTAAAACATTTTAATTAAATTTGAAACCATCGAAAAAGCCTTCTTCGAGATTAATTCATTTTTTGAGATAATCGTGAAATTTTTCGCCATCTTGCGATAAGGAGTAATTAGCTTCCCTTATAGTTTTGTTGATTTCTAACGTCCTCAAACCCATTTTCACGTCATACATCTACTTTATTCTATTGATATTGATAGATGGTTAAAGTGGCGTGTCTAACTTTTACCGGTAAACGTGCGATAAGACGCAACAATTTGTTGGAAAACGCAAAGTTAACCGACAATGTTGTGACTTGTTTAGCGCGAACTTGCTACCGATAAGCAAATGTGCAAAAAGTTTAGTTGCGAGGGAGTTTGAGTAATTTTATCGCAATTAACTTGTGTACTTAAAAAAATGAATATACCACTAAGTAAGTGTATGTTAAAAAAAGTAACTCAAAATTGTCGATAAGTGTCGTGCATTTTTATCATCTTCTTTCATACTTCTTCCTCCCCATTCTGTACTCAGTGCTTGCTTATCCTTTGCTTTGCTTTGTAAAGAACTGTAAATATAAATAATTTATAAGTGAGTCGTATTTTTTATTCCACACTCCATAAATATTTCCGAGGAAAATTATGAAGATTGGTCATATTCACAATGTACCACTCATGTGATAACCAACGTGTTATGAGTGGGACGGCGGGAAACCTATTTAAGCAGGGCTGTCACTATAGATACATGTTTTAAAACATAAATATGAATATTAAGATAAAAAACACAACAGAATTAAACAAATTAAACTACCAT
Organism: Pyrausta despicata; assembly: GCA_963921415.1. Lineage (NCBI taxonomy): Eukaryota > Metazoa > Arthropoda > Insecta > Lepidoptera > Crambidae > Pyrausta > Pyrausta despicata. The sequence goes on from OY992864.1 coordinate 14,520,376, forward strand.
AATATTACATTAAAAACATACTTCGTTTGATTAAATTAGAGATTATCAAAATTTAAAGGTTGTAAAAATTCATGTAGTTAGACATGAAATAATCTAATTTAGAAGCATTAATTTACAAATTAAAGATACTTTTTCTCACTTTACAAACAATAAAAATAACTCATTTCTCCTTTAAGAGAAGCATGTCACCTTTTTATGGGGCTATAACAGTGAAATAATCAGTTTCGCATTTTCTCTATAACGACTCTTATTACAAGCACATAAGATAGATATCAGAGTTTTGTTTTTTGAGTCTTATTTTTTGTTTATATATAATACATTAACCTATAAAATAGCAATGTATTCTTGACCGCCCAGCGATTGGTTATACAACATCGCAAGGGAAGGGAATTTTAAAATTTTAATGTCTCCATTTTGTCTTTTATTGCCCGAAATAAGTAATAAAAAAATAATGTGTAAAGATGAGGATTTCTAATATTTTGTGACGCTGCAGGGCTTTTTGCAGCGTTCAATAAGTAACATTTTTATTACGCTTCAAAGCAACAATTTTGTTAATTTAAAAATAAATGGGTCATAAATTTTATTTATTGATTTAAGCTTTATTGCACAGAAAAACTATGTTCAAGGTGTACTTAACGCTGTAGGGCATTCTCTACCAGTAATAATTTGGGCTAACCAGAAATGATTAGTGGGCTGAAAAGAAAACACAAAGATAATAATACCAATAAAATGACATTTATAAATACGTATAATATATACTAATATTCACTAATTACCTTTAACGTTTTACTCTTTTGAACATGATGGTAGGAAAAATCTATGTACCTTCTGTACATAGGTTTTTCCTACCATCATGATGTGGACTTAACGCCGTAGGGCATTCTCTACCAGTCATATCTTTGGGCTAAGTAGAAAGTGGGCGGTGCGACAAAATAAATAAAAAAGAAAACACAAAAATAATAATATCAATAAAATGACACGAGACGAAAAATAAAATATTTTATAAATTTATATAAGAACACATATTTATAAATTCACATAATATATACTTATATACACTAATAACCTTTAAAGTCTTGCTCTTTTGATCATGATGGTAGGAAAAATATTACTAATCTTAATTAGTCATCTTATGTTAAAACATATAGCGTGGAGTTAGCAATCAACATCTATAATCAAATCACACTAATATTATAAAGGTGAATGTTTCTATGTTCAAATGTTTATCCGTCAATCACGCTCAAACTACAAAACGGATTTTGATGAAATTTGATATACAGACAACCTTGTCTGTATATCAAATTTCAAATTTCAAATGAGTTGACGGATGATAGGATACTTTTTATCCCGATTAAATGCTTCATTGGGATATCCGTAACTCAGTCGAACGAAATTAAGGTCGTAGTTATTTCATTTTTTTATTTGTCAACCTCGTTGTCAACCCCATGCAAATAAGGTGCCTTTATATTACGCGTGGTCCGACGGGCGCGGGATAATTTTATAACCTCTCGTGTGGGGCGTCCTTCACCCCCGAGCGGTGAGATGTGTGGCAATTCTGCATTTGCATATAGCTCTATTTGACAATTTTTGAAAGTGTATGAAGTTTTACAAGCGTGAGTGTATTTACTTTTCATGTAGATATCTGCTGATAACAGATTTTATTACTGATATCAGATGCCATAGAAGACAATGGGCTTGATTTGGAAAAAAAATCTTTTTGCGGTTATAAAAGAACTTTGATGGAAAATAATAATAAAAAAAACTTTATTGCATATCATGATTGCAGTAGCAATATCTAGCATACAAAAAAAAGTTTGTCATTGCAAAATTGTGACATGGCGATATTCAAAGGTTTCAGTAATCTTAACTAAAAGTCTTAAAGATTAATAGTCCAGTATTTAAGTTAGAGAAAATTGGGTAACTATGCCTCTTAGTTTTTCCTCGGACGGAAGAGCAAACTAAAAAAAATAGGTACTTTTTGCTATGGGTGCGTATAGACTATGTAACATGTTATATAATTTATTGTATATAGCACGGCTGACATTGCAATATTTCAAACACATGTATGTGTTTGTTGTAAAACGTGGCAACGTAACAATGTTTTATAACATGCTTTGTCACATAACTAGTCGCACCGTATCACGTCATCTCCACATAGCAAAGTTTTTTATAAAACAATTCTCGACTCAATTCTTTCCAGAGTCCCGCCAAATAAATTTCAGCGATGATCTCGAAATGTTCCAAGTGTAATGGGCCGACAAGATCGAATAAGCGAGTCCCGGGAGTGTAGCGAATGTTATTGTGGACGTATTGCGTTGGTTTTGGACCCTGGCGAAGGGTTCAAGTCCATGACGAAAATCGTAACAGACTTCGATTGCCTTTGTTAAATTGTCATTATTTATTATTATTATGCTATGGTCTAGTGGTCTGAGGTGCAGACTGCTAAACCGGCTGTTGCGGGTTCAAATCCTGCTACATTTGCCATGTGCGTGTGATGAGCACGTGCATTTGTCAGTACTTGAGTCATGGGTGTTTGTAAATGTATTCATGTATTTCTATCCGTTATCATAGTCACCATAGCACAAGCTAACTCTTAGTTTGGGGCTAGGTAATTGGTGTGTTCGTCGAAACAATTAATTCTTATTATTTATACTTGTTTCATTATTTATCACAACAATTATTTTTATTGCAAATACAGTACTGCCGTAGAACAAAAGCGATTCAACACGCGTTTTACTTTCCTACGGCACAATAAATCTCCGCTATGATCTCGAAATGTACCAAGTGTAATGGGCCGACAAGATCGAATAAGCGAGTCTCGGGAGTGTAGCGAACGTTATTGTGGACGTACTGCGTTGATCAGTGAGGGGCTTACTCTGGACTTACAAGTCCGCAAAAATCGAATACGACCGTCTCTGTCAACAAGTTGGGTGACATACTGGCTGACGCGCGTGCAACTGTTTTTATAAAGAGCGTGTAAAGCCCGAGGCACACCTCAGCATACTGCCGCTTCAGTGATGAGGCCCCGGCCAATTGTGTGCACGCTGTGTCAGTCGCGAGTAACGGCAATAGAAGTCTCATATTATTATGTGCTCAGAGGGTTAGACAAGCTTTCCATGCTGGCGGAACTACCGCTTTGATATTCCCTTTCCTCAATCAGCTTTATGACAACTTCCAGTTATTAAAGCTTGTAACTATGGTGTCAGTATCTACTACCATTACATAAACTCAGCCAAAAAACCAAACTAACTACATAATCCATATTAGAAAGAACATCGTTATTATTCAAATTAAAGAAGAATATTTCGACCACGTCGGCCAATCATATGCGCAGGTGATATCACAGTGCACAAGCGTGAGCGCAATACACAGGTGCACTCACTGTTCCATCATCCAGAATATAGCAGATTATAGAAGTACAGACGAAAGTTTACCAACATTTGCTGCAAAATTTCCCGTATTATATCTGCATAAAATACCCCAGTGTCTACCGTGACATGCTGTGTAGTGTACATTGGTAACTTTCTGGGACAGAATGAAATCTATATAATTTATGATTTTAGAGTAGGACTGATGCCAGCGGGATTGCGGACTTCGTATTGCTCACTCCCGATATAAAATTACGAACACATTTTTCAGTTTTAATGGTAGAAGCTCTGTACTATAGGAAGTTAAGTTGATGGGCGCTACCAAGGTTTGGTATTTATTTTTAATAGAATTTTGAAAGCTCAAATCTTTGTATTCACTACTAGTTACGGGTTTAAATTTTTAATAGGAATTCTAAATGAATTAAGTATAGAACAGGAATTTCCTATTGGTGATAGGTATAATAAACAGTTCATTACCAAGTACAAGATTTTTTTAACACGCTTTTATAATCAAATTAAGTATTGTCATTGAAACTAAATGTGTTTACAGAATTTCAGCTTATTCAGTCACCGGGAAGTGGGTAAAATTTAGCTTGCAAGATTTGATTACAGACAAAAATACAGGGGGACAGGTAAAACTTAATAATATTAAAAACTTAATCTTGGTTGGCAAATGAACGAGACTTAGCCTAGACGAATATTGTAGCTGTCAAATCGTATTCATATAAGTACAAATAATATAAATTGATACTTTAAATTTTATTTTTAAATAATGTATGTACTTCTTTAGCTTCCAGATCACTTCTATTTTTTCGTACGATCCTCTCCGTTCTTCCATATCCAAAACAAAAAAAAAACTAATATCAAAAAATCTCTAAACCCTAATTTCAGACTGGAATAAGTACCACAGCTTAATTAATACACAAGCACTTAAAAGTGCGCCCAGTCCATCCATGATTAAATGGGATGGGTTTATCCTCGGTTATCAGACTTAATAAACTTTGGGCTCCATTATTCTGACAAATTAAGAGAAAATGTTTGTAATATATGACGGTCCAGGGAAGATGAACCTTTGGGCATGATTACTAATTAGTATTCATAGTGTTTTATTGCTTATATACTCTTAAATATAAGCAACACAACTATGTATGCATTAATGGTGCTTTCTCGTAGCTTTCTTGAGTAAATTAAAATAGCTTCTACTTCACTTGATATTTGTGCTCAAACTTGAAAATCATAATAGTTTGACATGTATGCAGTTGAATTAGAATTTTAGTGTCATGGCAAGTTACTGAATAAAAATGTTTTTTTTTTACAATTAAAAAAAAACTGGTCGTCCATATTGAATACTTTTCTAAATATTTCGCCTGAACAAGGGTTCGATTGAATATTCAAATAAGCAAGCTGAATTGTAACAACTTTTATCGTGTCCGGCTGGGAGAACAAATTTAGTAGGTCTCCCATGTTTTTCGTAGTGGATATCACCACAATCTTTAATAGTACAATTTCTGTGTATTTACAGGTTGGAGACCACAATACGACGGTAAATAAAAACATCGACAATATTAGTTTATATAAATATGTTTCTACAATTCCAAAAAAATCGTAACATCAAAGTTACTCAAAAATTTTTTCAAACAATAAGAAACAAAAAAAATTTAGGGCACGCCACTTTAACCGTTATCTAGTATACATAGGACACACTTAATTTATCATAGATATGGAAAAAATATTTTCCTGTGAATAAACTGACATCATTCATGTATATTTTATATTTTAATTTACTGTCGTATTCTGTTCTACACCCTGTATTGCCTGACCGTCGAAACTATTGTTGGTGTACAGGAGAAACAAGTTTAAAGTAAAAAAATATGTATTGCTATGTAGTCAATAATCGAGAACACTAAATGTAACTGAATTGTCATTAAATTGCGAATAGGAATAGAAAACCAGTTAAGACGAATACTTTTAAAAATAAATAAAAATAAATTAAATAAGAATAAAATTAAATACTTTTATTTCAGACAAAGTCCATAGAGCAATAATCACAAATACAATTTATACAAATTCCAATTACAATAGATTATAATTAAATTAAAATACATGAGATAAATTAAATTAAGATAATTACAACACTACAAAAAATGGACATGAAATTAATGTTAAATAATAAAATTAGTATTAATTAAGATTTTAATTGGGTAAAACTAGTTATTTTCATGAAATTGGCAAAGTCTTATTTCAGATACATACGTTTCAACCGACATGACGAAACAAAAACATTAAAAAAAAAGTTCGGTGTGACACCGCTTAGCATAACTAACTGGATTTGATCCTTTCGCATGAAAAGATGAAATCGGGCTAAATTTATAACATGACATGCGTCCTTAACCCCTCTCTCCTCTCGGTCCCTCACTCAAGGGCTTCATTATTCATGAGATCTCATTGAAATTTATTATATGGAAGATTTGAACGAGGACTTCATTTTGTTTGTGCGTAAATACAGTGAAGGTTCAGAGACTAACGTCACAGTATGGATATAAGCTTAAGCAGTATGGAAGCTAATAAAAAATGCTAGAAATCACGACGACGACGCTTGGTGCAATGGTCCACAGGTCGGACTTCTAAACCAAGGGTCGTGGGTTCGATCCCCGCACAGTACAAGCATATGTGAGAATGAACATGCGTATTTGTACTGGTCTGGGTGTTTTCCATGTATAATATATATTTTTTTACAAAAAAAAAGTATTTTAGCCGTTAGCCTAGTCAGAGGCCCTCGCGCGGCTTAGTAACATCTGACAGTAAGGTTGGTCACTTACCTTACACACACCCACCCCTGCACCAATCCGCACTGAGCCCGCGGGGTGGAGTATGGCTCGGACCACCTCATAGTTGAGGTGAGGCCTGTGCCCAGCAGTGGGACTTATACTATAGGCTGATGAAAATCATATCTAATAAGTTTAGACTTAAGTTTTACTATGTAATGTTTTAACCCTCTACAAAAAGGAGAGTATTAAAAGTGTGACATACAAACAAGACGTTTGTATGTCTGCCTTTGGCACCATAGTTCCCATATAGCTGGACCAATTTTAATGCAGTTTTCTTTATTTTTAAGCCAATTTAATCGAGATGACAAATTCATCACTTATACCATCTGGTGAACCAGCGATCATCAAATACTCTTGAGAAATCATTAATCCACATTTTCCTATTTTTGCTCCAAGTTTAATCTCTACGATTTTGCGAACAGCATCTTCTAATTTTCGCCCACGGCTCATTGCAGGTGTATCAGGAATTTTGCCACCCATAATTTGGGCAATTAAACTTCCATCAGGGGTTTTGCATTTACTAACCGAATAAGCTTTCGATGCAGTTATGCGTCCATATCGCAACTCAAACCATAATTTGTTTTGGGATTGATCTCTTGTGAGTTTTTCAATTTCCATTATGGTATGCTTAGTAATTAAGGAGCTGGCATTTACCAAAAATTCTCATAGTCAGCATCCTTGTATTTCAAGCACAGTTGGTGCATTGAACACATTATAATTTCATCTTTGCGGTAATCCGGCTGGTGTTTCAACAGCTGAATATTTTTAATTTTTCTTTCCTTACCCTCTTTTAAAAATTCAGATAAAACACTAGGATCTGGCAGGTAACTTCGTGGATTCCCTTTAGAGAGCTCCTTTGATGTTACAAATTTTAAAGTTGTGCCTACTTTTGCTAGACGTGACTTTTTCCAGTAGCATTCTACAGAAGTGCATGAAGGTTCCTCACTTCGGCGATGCACCCACATGATGAATGCCACAGCATGTTTGCAACCTCCTTGAGAAGCAGCACAATCATGACACTCGGCACTTACTATTTCACCGTTTTCTTCATCCACAACCATAGTGGCTGAATATGGTTTGCTACGAACTTTATGCTCCGGGCAAATTTTGCACTTAACTGTGCACAATTTTGAATCTCGACGAAGTTGGACATATCCCACAGCATCGTCTCCATATGACCGCCTCGAGGAGCTAAAAAGAAATGAAACAATTTGTTATAAAAATAAAACATAACCTCAAAATCATACATCAATCATTTAATTTGATAAATGTAACTTTTCCAGTTTAAATACCTACGATTGCTATTATAATGTATCCTGAATATATTACTTACATGGAGGTCTTCACATTTCTAAATTCAGCAGAGCAGAAGTTACTATTTGTTGCGAAGAAATTAGCCACCGTAAAGCAATCGATTCTTGGCAAATTTGAACTATCTGCCTTTATATATCCACTTTCCATTATGGGAAAGCCTTTAAAAATCGATTTAATAAGAAAATTGAACGAATTTCGAAGAAATTTCACAGGAATCACAACAATAATATTATCCAAATATCAACAAACACCATAGTAATTGACAGTGAAAATTCTTGTTTGGCAACAGGTGACGTCACGAATTTTGATTGGTGTTCATTGTCACGTGACTTGAGAGTGAAATATTTAATTACATTTTATTAAATAAATAAATATTCCCTTGTTTGTTGAAGAAAATTTTGTGTTTTTTATTATTTGTATTATAGAAACTACCCTTTCGTGGTAAAATTATATACTTATTTGAGTACAGTCCACATCCCTATTGTAACAAACCTATTATTCATACGCCGACGGCCGCCGCGCGGATCCGAATACTTTCTCACTCGCACTGTCACCCCTCTCGATCACCTCTAACGAAGACGCCCGAAGACATCACGGAAACCCCCGAAGCCGAGCTCCGGTCCCTATATAAACGGCCTGCGCGCCATACACAATTGTCTTCCTTTCCCAGTTAGCGACCATACTGGAGCGATAGCCCCGCAGTCCTCCAAGTATCGGTCAGTACGGCCAACGAATGCGATAGCCCCGCAGTCCATTCTTGAAGCCCTGTGTTAGGTTTAGATCACTTATAGGATAGGAGTGCGATAGCCCCGCAGTCCACTCTGATTCCTGATAGGTTATAAGTTCATATAAGCTGTACCATTGTGTGAAGAGATTGAATAAACAACATATTGAACCATTGGCGTTTTACTTGCTCCCTTCAAGTGGCGCCCAACGCAAAAAAAAAACTAACACGGGTTGCACTCCGGGAGTGCCGGCAGAAGTGAAAACTTAACAACCGTCTTACGGTTTTTCGATCAGCATCACGTGACCTGACGCGAGTTTCACAGTTTCTACCCATGCCACAAAAGTGCTCAACGCCGCTAAAGAAGTTTTCACTTCAATAAATTGATACAGCGATAAATCTTATCGAAGAAATATCAACAACCCGCAAATAAACAACAAAATCAGAAGAAACGTCAACTGTCAAACAAAACGTCAACATCCATAGACAATTAAAAAAATACAAAGTCAAGCACAAGAATTCAACCGCATACAGCCAAGAAAATTGAGCTCAGTTGCACAGCACTAGTGTGTAACTGTCCTTATAGGAAACGGATATGGCTACAACAGACGCAAACAAATAAGAGTATGCTATCGGAGCTGTTTTAATGCAGGGGGAGAGTGCCGAGGAACATCTTATCGAATATGCTAGCAGATTAATTACATCAGCAGAATGTAATAAAAAATGGCTAGAGACTTTACCTGCTATAAGGTTTTCAATGAACTCTGCACACAATCAAAGTACACGGTACACTTCAGCATATCTTACGTTTGGAAGAGAAATGCGAACTCCATACGAGATAGCACATAATTTCGCAGCCATTGTGCAAACAGAAAATTTAATCCCAGAGATTACCCCACATCCCAAGAATTTAGCTAATGATTTAGCTATAGCACGGGATAACATTGAAGCAATGCAAGACAATAATAGAAGCAGAGCTAACCAAAAACGACGTCCAGATCCAGGCTATACCATTGGAGACCTCGTACTAGTAGAAACCCATCCTATTAGTAATCAAGAAAAACAGTTCTCCGCAAAATTAGCCCCTCGACGTGACGGACCTTATGTTATAAGTAATAAATATGGAACTTCCATTTACGAAGTTGCTAATATACGAGAACCCAAGAAACCAATCGGAAGATATCATACATCTGCCATAGTAAAGTTTGAGAAACGAGGCCATACAACATCAACTCCAATTTTACCAATTCGGAGAAGAGGGCGGCCAAGCAAGACAACCAAGGACCAGCTTCCTTCTTAAATTGCTGGTACTCTTACGGGACGTTACCGAGTACCAGAGGGGGAGATTGTAACAAACCTATTATTCATACGCCGACGGCCGCCGCGCGGATCCGAATACTTTCTCACTCGCACTGTCACCCCTCTCGATCACCTCTAACGAAGACGCCCGAAGACATCACGGAAACCCCCGAAGCCGAGCTCCGGTCCCTATATAAACGGCCTGCGCGCCATACACAATTGTCTTCCTTTCCCAGTTAGCGACCATACTGGAGCGATAGCCCCGCAGTCCTCCAAGTATCGGTCAGTACGGCCAACGAATGCGATAGCCCCGCAGTCCATTCTTGAAGCCCTGTGTTAGGTTTAGATCACTTATAGGATAGGAGTGCGATAGCCCCGCAGTCCACTCTGATTCCTGATAGGTTATAAGTTCATATAAGCTGTACCATTGTGTGAAGAGATTGAATAAACAACATATTGAACCATTGGCGTTTTACTTGCTCCCTTCAGTATGTTTATCCGTTGTCTAGTACCCATAATAAGCCTCGTAGCTTAATTTGGGACTAGAGAATTGGTGTGATTGTTGTGAAATATTTATTTTAAAAAAATGAGCACACGCAGACTTCTACCTCTACAGGGCCCTAATAATGTTTCATAGTACCGATACTCACAATCAACAAGCGGCTGCCCGCGACTTCGTCCGCGTTCATGTTCGAACAAATATTAGAATTTTGACCTAGTCTACTCGCTGAGATCTTTAAAACGGTACCTCAATTATAATTTTTGGCTCTAGCACCGCGACACAGGCTGGTGGGAAAGGACACAAATGATATATGGAAAAACCCGCTGTGGCGACCTCTTGTTCATCATTGACCAATTTTTTGTTATCTGTTGTTCTGCTTACATCTACGAGTAGGTTTCGTAGACGAGGTCGTGGTAACGTGTGTGGGACGGTTTTGTATGGATATATGATGGGTTATATGTGGGTTGTGGTGTGGCTAAGCATGGCGAGCTTGGGAATAACAAATGTCTTTTATAAATTTGGCCAGCTTCGCGTGACAATTTAAGTTTTATGCTGACACTTTTTTTAAGACATATAAACGATTAAAGAACCAAAGGAGAAAATTAGTAACTTAATATTTTAATGATATCAGAAAAAGTCACGGCGTTTTTTAAAAAAATGAAAGTAGGATCAATCCTGTTTAGTCGGTGTACATCGGCCAGCACATCAGGTTACCCATTTTTGTTGCAAAATCACCCTTATCACAAGCGCATAAGGTACCCTGAAGGGCTGGCGTACACAACATTGCGCTGTGTACAAACTTTAATATTCAAAGTTGTAAAAACTGTACAACAGATCTGTTTAGAAACAATTATCGTTATTTAAGCAAAGGTTCACTTGTTCTGAATCCACTTTCTGCTTCGTTATACATCAATTAAAATTGACAACACTTACAAATATGAAGTCATTTTTTTTACAATTAGGTAATTTTAAAAAAAAACAAACGTCCTCGCGATAGAACGAGTTTGTACCCTTTGTCTTAACAAAAACAATTTTTACATGCCAACAATGCTTTGATCTTTTACGCGAAAGCTTCGTCCCATACTACAATAAAATTGTTTTATTACATTTCGTTGCAGAGCAGGACTCGCAGTGCTGATCTTACCTAGAAAATTTTGCCACCAAAAACCACATGCAATGCAAAAAAAAACAAATGTCAGTCACTTCTTTTACGGGCATATTTCGGCACTAGAACAAAACCAATCCCGTTTCACTTGGCTCGATAGCAAACTTTACTGGGACGCTCTTTTCAGTGCGAAAAATGTAGATTGAACTTAATCGAAAAAGATTAAATTAGCACGGTAGAGGGAGGGGCCATGTTAAGATTAGTTCTCATTGCATACAGAAGCAAAAAAATGCACATATTATTATTCAAATTAAATGTCAAAACCTACTATCCAGTGTGTGTAAATTTACTTTCTTACAACGTACATGTTTATTTAGAATGAAGTTTAAAAAGAACGTTAACTTCAAGAAATTTTACCGCTTAAAAATTAATATTGACAAAACGAGCTTCATTTTAATACTAGGTATTTTATACATTTATTTTTATATTATATAATATATTTTTATACTATGCATACTGTGCGTTGAAATCCGTCCATAAAAATACAAAAAAGGGGAAAAATCTCATTGTTATATATTTTCTTGGATAGCAATCAAAAAGGCACGGAGTCACGCGCGGAAACAAATTCGTTCCTCGCATCCTCGTTGTGTTTGCCCGACTGCAATAAATCAAATCGCTGTTATGCGTAACGCGTGCGGTAGGGTGTGTGCTCAATTTCAGCGGAGGAGGTAGGATCAATTATCTTGATGATTGTTTCTCTTTCACGCCAAAACTTCGAGACCGATTTGGCTGAAAATTTCTGATCAACCGAACAGGAACGGTTGGCTGATTTCGACCACGGCGACCAATCTCAACAGAGATCAGGTAACTGCGCGGAAGATATTATAGTGCACAAGTGTGAGCGCGATACACAGGTGCACTCACTGTTCCATTACTCTCAAAGATCGGTGGGACGGAAATCTGACATGACCGGAGAGAGATCAGGCGCAGGACCAACGGTTTAACGTGATTTTCGAGGCTCGGGGGTGTAACACTGCTAACTTCGCGACTTCGAGCTGTTTCTGAGAAACTCATAACGGAAATATCATTTCATCTTAGAAACAATTTTTGGCCTTCTTTTTATTTTGAAACTTCGGCACTAAACCAACGAGGCACTCCTAACTTTGCATTTAGTTTGTTAATGGCTTCAGCGCATATTTGTAAAGCAATCCTGGTTTTAAATACATTTAGGATATGTTACATGGCTGTCTGTGTTGTAACTTAGTCGTAACTTTATACAATAATTTAGGTGTCTCAAAATAAGAGATGACCTTAATTTTTATAGCTGTTTTAGTCTTGTGTAGTTTGATGGTTAGTCATCTTCATCGACTTAGATATTTTTTGTAAAACTTAACAAAATAACCCAAGGTTTTCTTATAAAGACGAAATATAAATATGTATTTAATAACGTACGACAAAGTATGGCAAGTATGGTAGACGTACTACTATACTTACCATACGTACGTACTACATTTGCAGTTATGAGACAGTGATTGATCTTAATTTGGCATTCGCCAGGCTGCTTGGTCAAGTAGTTTTCAAATATAAGAGTGTAAAGAATTAAATCTGGACGACACTCCGTGGAAAGCCTTATCAGGTGGACCGATCTGGTGAAGGTCCCGAGGAAGCCGCTGGAAGCTGAAAGTGCCACCAATCCTCCTTGGGGGAGGCCTATGCTCAGCAGTATGAGTCGAACCTCTTAAATGATGAAAGAATAAAAGATTTGTACGGTGTCGCTTGTTGCTGTATCTGAATTCACACCCTAAGGGCGATCCCGAAGAGCCTTGGGCGCACACGGACTCACGTCCTACCTTAATCTGTGCGCTATATAAATATGTCAAGAAAAATATATGGATTATACGTTTACAGTGTACAGATATAAGCAAAAAAACGTGCTTTGGTCTTGTGTTCAGACACTTACAGTCTGATGTTTGTAATCAGGACCTTTAACGCAGTAAAATAAACGTGAAATAGATTCAGGATGAAAGATATATGACCTTTTTTACTATTAAAAGCTAAGGACAATCAGCAATTTCGAATCCCACATGATGATGATATGCATAAGTACTTAACCAATTTGCTGACAGCACAATAATATGTTGCATCAAACGCATAGATAGGATTCAAAAGTTTTATTTGGTTTTATTTATTGGACCAACAGTAATACTATTGTCACTATACAACATACCTATACAAAAAATTGAAAACGAAGCAATATTTCCCAGCGTCTCTAAAAAATCGTTTGTCTTTCAAACTCTATTCATATTTTCAAGCAAAAAAGATGTCCTTTCCAAAGCGTCTTAGCACTAGACGTTCCATTTCAAACGTTGATACCTATCAAGGAAAAGAAATCGTGACGAAATAAGAAGTAATAATAATTCCTTCGTAACTCCGGCAGTGACTGCGGCGCGCAATTTTCTTCAGGCAACTGTACACGTGACTAGAATCCAAGATGGACGCCGGTGTGACAGTAGCATGAGATGAACAGACAAATTATTTTGCACGAGATAAAAAAATTGACAGGTACCTTAAAAATATTGAGTATAAATCGTGGTAAGCTATCTGTCTGCTGCCACGACTTAAAATAATAATAATATGTCACATAACACATAACTAGTGCCAAATAAATAATTTTATTTCGAATAATGCATGTTTCTTAACTTGAGCAGGAGCTGAGTTCTCAAGCATTCATAAAGGAACGAGTTGGACAAGTCAGCAGCTGATGTGATAATATTAAGTGAGATAGCAAGATTTTTTTTAGCTAAACACGCAGTTGGATAATTGCTGCCCAAGACTTAAATATCTGAATTCATGTGAAAGTTTTTTATCAAAGTTGTGATGTATTCAACGCATGTCATATTGCGATAATTTCAAAATATATACTTGAGACTGTTACACTCTGTAAGCAATATTACTAAGCTTAAAAATAAAGTAGGATTGATACCAGTTACAAGTTAGCAACTACTTTTTTTAAATGTTTTGTTGTAATGGTTTGTTGTTTCTATTTGCGCTGTGATCCGGGTAACTAATTCACAGTTGCTAGGGATGAATCGATTTTAAAGACGTCCGTAAAACCATGTTTTTCCTGGAAATCTTACAGTGAGGCTTCACTTTATTGTTTGTGGAAGAATATAAAGTTTCTATACAGCCGGTAAACAAGTATTTTTTTATGAGAAGAGTACTTGATGTGTCGTTATTTTCAGTAAACATTATTTTAATTAATATCAGTCTTGCGATTTCGATTCCCAGTTTACACTGTCTAGAGCTTAAAATAAAGGCGAAAGTTATTTAAATTCTCCGTTCATATCTGTCATAATTAGAACAAAAAATATTAAAACTTTTTCAGCAAACTGTTATTCTTTACCTTTTTTGTATAAACGTCACCCAAAATTAATTAAGTCGCCATATTTGAAGGTGCCATTCAAAATTACCTGAACATTATGAAGTGTCCATCTAAATCAGGGAATATCAAAACTTCCTCGACGACATTAAAACTTGGCCATGGATGCACGGAAGTTAGAGGCCAAGAGAAAATACATAATTAAATTAATGTTATTTGCATATAAAATGGTCATAGAAATATAAAAAAATAAGTATTTATAGATGACAGCAAGCCAAGTTTAACACAGCGGCATATTATATGCACTATTGATATGATTTTGCAATAAAACTTGGTAAATAACAAATCATGAAGAGAACATTTTCGATATAAATATGGTAGCAATACATATAAAAAGGTACAAGCAAGCAATGAGGTCATTAGTTTACACTTTCTAAAAATATTTATTTTGTAAAGTTGGATAGGTAAATTTTTTTTCAATAACCATTTTTACTTGGCCCATTTTTCGTCAAACACCAAGATTATATTTCATTTCTCTTTGCCTCCGTGCGTTTTGATGTGAAAAACCAGCTCATAATTGATCAATTTTCATTCTGTGACGTTGCACCATCCATCATGAGGTATTATCTATCACTCGAATGGTTTTTGGGAAACAAAATTACTTTGTCGATACATCACACCCTTAGAAATCAAATAATATAATATTCAATCGATACTCGTGGTTACTAAAGTGTATTTTACTTTATTATTTTGCCTTCAGTGTAATCTATCTTATTTTTGGTCTAGTGAATAGGTAGGTGTTCACTTCTATCATAAACCCTTAAAAAATGGCCCTAATGGCTACTTAATCAAAACTGCAGACACAAAAGAACATATGCAACCATTTTTTTAAATAAAAAAAATGGTTCAGTGCCTGTCTAAGGAGGGTTTTTTTATAAAAAATATATATATCGGAAATCAATTTATTCCTGAAAACATCATCTAGTGGCTAGATGGAATAGCTGTAATACTTTTCGTAATGGCGCCTATTCAGCTGGGTTTGGCGAGCTACTGCGAAAACCTACTCGTAAAACAACATACCTTACCTCTTTGAACGGAAGAATTACTATTGTCTCATTTCTGGGTTCAGCTATCTTTAGATTGTACATTTTTCATTTAAATTATTTTAGGGTTTTATGTTTTAAGATCTAATAAAATGTGTTTATTAAGCGCTTTCGTTTGATCGACAATCTTACACGTTATATATTTATTTATGTCTTAATGTGTCTTAAAGACCGTTATATGTAAATATTTGGAATATTATGTAGCCTTTAACCAGCGGGCAGTTTAGGCGCCTTATTAGGTACCTCATTTGTCAAAATATAATAAGGGTTTAGAAATTATGAAGGAACAGATAAACATCCAAAAACACATACATACATAGGTCAAAATCATAATCCTCTTTGTTGCGCCTTTAAAATACTTTTCAAGTTGCAATGTCCAGTAGTGCGAAAAAACATTTAAAGCATCACGTGTTTCAATTAAAATCTTATTTACGCTGAACTTCAAAACAGAACCTTAACACCATTACACTCTTTTTTGCTTCGACGATGTTGGGTAAAAAGTGGGCCTCAATCACCACCGAAATATTCAAGGTAGTTAGACTTCAAGACAGCTACAAAAGAAAATATGGACGTAATTATAAGAGTAATAGTCGTGGCCGATTTCACCACGGCGGCCAATCTCAACAGAGATCAGCCAACTACGTAGGAGGTATTATAGTGCACAAGTGTGAGCGCAATAGTCAGGTGCAATCACTGTTCCATCACTCTCGAAGTTTGGTGAGACGGCAATCCGACATGACCGGAGAGAGATCGGGCGCAGGACCAACGGCTTAACGTGCGCACCGAGGCACGGGGTGTAACACCGTCAAATTCCCGACTCCGAGCTGTTTTTTTAGAAATTCATGACAGAAAATCTCAGAAACAATTTTGGCTTGACCTGGGATTCAAGCCCGCCCTGGGCTTGAATCCCAGGTCTCTCGGATGAAAGGCAGAAACTTTGCCACTACACCAACGAGGCAGTCATCAGTTATCAGAGTAAGACCTCTACCGTGGGGCTTGGGTGAAGAACGACTGTCGATTTGTTAAAACGATTCAGGTACCTATTTGCGGTGTGCCAAAATGGTCGGCTGCTGCTTTCGTGGGCTTATGAACGTGTATTGTATGTTCGAACATAGGGTGATGATTTCTGTCCATTGCACAATATTAAAGATTTCTGAGCTATCCTAACAGGACACAAGATAAACGTTAAAACACAAGTTTACGAGTATATTAATACTAGCTGACCCGGCAAACGTTGTTTTGCCATATAAATGTTAAGGGTGGACAACCCTTATCACTAAGGGGTATGAAAAATAGATGTTAGCCGATTCTCAGACCTACTGAATATGCTCACAAAATTTCATTAGAATCGGTCAAGCCGTTTCGGAGGAGTATGGGAACAAACATTGTGACACGAGAATTTTATATTTATAGAGAAGGATAAAATTAAATAAAATTGTTTAAACTTGTTTGACTGATTTTCAAATTGACACTTGTCAATAAAATAATGAGAGCGGTTCTGTGCAAAAGAGAAAAAAATCGCCATTTTGTTCGCCATTAAAAATCTCCCAACTCATACAAAAATGGACATATGGAGCTTTCGCAACGCTGGTAAACACTGGGATATCTTATGCCCTTGTACCTTTGACAATCATGTAACAAAAATTAGTAGCATGATGTACTTGTCACTGTGCAATTATTTTATATCATCAGCCTATATCTGTCCCCCTGCTGGGCACAGGCCTCACCTCAACTATGAGCCATACTCCACCACGCGGGCTCAGTGCGGTGCGGTGGAGGGGTGTGTGTAAGGTAAGTGACTAATTTTATGGTCAGATGTTATTAAGGCGCCCGAGGGCCTCCGACCAGGTTTAACGACAGCTCAACCAACCAGCAACTTAACGTGTCTTCCGAAGCACAGAGGTGCTTGTAAATAGACGTCACTTAAATGGTCAAAATGGTCACCCATCCCAAACATGACCGCGCCGTAGGTTTGCTTAACTTTTGGTATCACTGCCGAAGAGCTGCAACCACTGCGCCACAAGCACATCTAGTCCAGCTAGTTCACTGTATTAAATTATCTAAAACGTTTTTAAACGCGTTATTTTTCCACTGACCCCCTTTCTTCACCCCGCTAACAAAATATTGCAACGCAAGTGCATTTTTCCTTTCCCCCACTAATTCACACTCCCTCACCCCTGGCTTAGGGTGGTGATTACCATAGTTACATTCCGCTGGAAACTTTTAAAGAGGGATAAAGGGTTGTTGAAGGTAGTGATGTGCAAGATCGTTAAAAATGTATATCCACGGATACGGATCTGAATTCGGATACTTGGTGCTAAGATCCGCGGATACGGATACGAATCTCATGTCATGTCATGTCTTGACTTGCATTGCGCGGGTATAACTTTTGTTTGTTTAGAGTGTCACTGAGCCGCGTAAATAACGTTTGTGTAAGATTACCTTTAGAACAAGAGTCAAAATAATGTTTACTAAGATATTTCCTAGTGTTTTTATAGTTTTCGATATCTATATATTTACCTATTTCTTTTATAACATTTTATCCTATCAATTAAAAAGTAAAAAGTTAAACGATCGGTTAAAGATCCGAGATAAAAGTAACAGATACAGATACGGGTCTTTTATTTTCCGTCAGATATCCGCTACTTCGGATACGGATTTCGGGACATCACTAGTTGAAGGCATAACGCTAACGGCGTTACAACAAACGCGAGTAAAATACTGGATGGGTTAATATGTGGCAATTATGAACTAAGGTAGGTGTAATAATAATTAGGTGGTGATTTGAAACTTGAAGTAAAAGTGACGTTGTAAATAGAGGCTTTGTTTTGTGTGAGGCATTGAGGCAAAAAAATAAAAGAAATGTTTCACGCAATACCTAATGTTTCAATATGAACACGCTTCCAAGTATTTTTTAACTAATTTATAATTATATTTCTATAAAACAACCTCTTTTTATCACGTATCTACGTATTGTCTTGCTAAAGAGGCCTAATAAAATAAAAAAATTGAGGTTTCGAAATTTTATTTGATCATAAGATTGGTCGACAAATTCGGAAAGGGCTTACTTAAGTACTACTTACTTAAGTATTTAAATTGCAAACTCACATTATTATAAGTTATTTTAATTAAAAGCTCCAGTTAGCTCTGCAAAAGCTTCCACAACCCTCATAACGGATAACGAATTAATACCATCTTCATCTCTTAAACACGACGCATTTGCGATTAACAAAATTATGAAAACGCCGTTCCAAAGACAAGAACACAAAGAGGAAACCCGGCAAAGGGAAAAACCGGAAGCCGACAAAGGCTCTAAGAAAACTCCCCTCTTGCACCCCCCTTCCCTCGGGATCTTTTGTCGGTGCGTCGGCGAAAACAATACCGAGATTATACGCGTATTGAACACAGATCTTTGATAAAAAAGTTAATAAAAAACATCAATGACGAATCGTTCTCGAACGTGAGAGAATTATTTTAAGATTTTCATTATGGAAACAAGATTAAGCGATCATTTGAAAGAAAATTTAATGACATGATAAGTCAGAACTACGAGTATGTACAGCACAGTACAAATTTTGTATCATTGCCAGAAAAATATGTACAATAGTATTCCTTTCATATTTTTACCTTGAAGGTGAAGTATGGCCCATCCCACAGTACCATCTTAGAATACTCGTAGAATAGAAGAAGAAAATATTAAGAAAAACACGCTTACTATTAAGTGGATTCCTAACTGAACTGTTACTTAATGCACAGTTTATAAATTTACAACTTTCAGTTTGAATAAAGATAATTTCACACTGAAATATAACAAAACCAAAAACTCATTTACTATACAAACCCTTAGGTCTGTCAAGCTAATGACGTTACACCACGAAGGTCTGAATCCTGAAGAACTTCTTAGGAATGCCTCCGAAACTTCGAGTCGGCGACGAAGTCAAGTTTCGTGCCAAAGTGTAAATTATTAAACAGTATGTAAGATACCAAAGAAGTTAGAACGAGCTCGCGGATAAATGGCTTGAAGTTTCTTGGGTGGAAATGTAGATAAGTGAACACTAAGAAGTACATTTCGTAAGAATAACAATTTATATAAGAATAGAAGTAAGTATGTAGTTCGATAGCATAATAACAAAAGATAGCATAAACTTGAGATCAGTTTTCCTTAAAAAAGCGCTTTTGTTTCGAAATTCTTGACAAAAACTTAGAAAAACATAAAACAAAAATGTATCTGATGAGATGCAAACTTTTAATAGCCTTACTGAAAGTATCTTTTATTTATTAAGAAACTTTGGACTACTACAACATTTTAAAAAGTCTTTCTTGTTTTCACCGAATGAAATGGAACTAAATGTTATATTGGTTCGATTTTTCAACTTTCAGTAGCTAATTGAAAAAATCGGACCAAAACAACATTCAGTTCATTTCATTCCAGATTTCACTCTAGTGTAATATGTAGATATTATACTGGAGTGAAATCAATAATTTGTTGAGTAGATTTTTCTAGTAAAATAAATTTCTTTACAGCGAATCCTTTTTGCCCTGGTGAACTGTAGCCATACCTCGCGGGCCAACAAACATAACATAACTTAACCTCACCGAAAACAGGCTTTTTGTTTGTCTGTTTACAAAAAAAAACCGTTGCTTAACAATTAACAGACTGTAATATTTATGATTGAAACATATTTGATCTTGAGCACAAGCGTTTATTATTAGAAAACTCAAGTACAAAATATTAAAATGCACGACAGACGATGACGCAAGAGAGAGCGGAAGCGCGGGGCTTTTGACAGGCAGACGTCAAACGTTCGGGCGGGCGCGTTCCAATACACGGTGTCCCTGTCATCCCTCCTTTTCAGCTGGTGCTACGGGCGATATCTAGCCGGTGGAATTATCACTCGGCCGCTGCGAGTTGTTCGCTGCGTGGCTTCGGTAGGAGCAGTGATTGGCGCTGGCGGCGTGACATTGGTAGGAGCAGTGATTGGCGCTGGCGGCGTGACACTGCTCTGATCATGATCTCTGCTCTGATCATCAGGCAATGGCGTAGCAGACGCCTGGGTTGGACTGACCTCTCTGGTTGGTGAACCTGTGAACAATGGGTGGTTAGAATTGTCGGACGGCATGGCAGTATGTTTTAAGTGCCACGCGTTTCTTCTGTAGGTCGCATCATCAGTTTGGACTATGTATGAGCGATGGCCCTCAGGTCTTATTATTGTAGCAGGGACCCAATTTTGTCTATCCTTTCTTAGGAGTACTTTCTCATTCTGTACAAACTCTTTTATTTCTTTCTTTCCTTTGTCTGAATTTCTTTTTTCATTTTCTTTCAGGTTTTGTAGCTTTTTTGTTATCTTCTTTACTATTTTAGGTGAAAAAAGTCTCTCATTAGTAGGTAGTAAGGTCTTGGTTCTTCTGTTAAACATTCTTTGTGCTGGTGAGCCAAGATCTAATCTAGGTGTATTCCTGTGATGTAATAAAGCTAGTTGAACATCTGTATTGACTTCCAGGCACTTTTTAAGTAAGTTTTTTGCTTCCTGTACGTAGCGCTCAGCTAATCCATTAGATCGGGGAAAGTGTGGGCTGGATATTCTATGTTCAAAATTCCATTCCTTCTTAAATGTTCTGAATTCTTGACAATCATATTGTTTTCCACCATCTGATAGAAGTGTATCCGGTATTCCAAATATTGAAAACCATGATTTTAAGTTTTGTATTATTTCAGTACTAGTTATATTTTTCAGTTCTTTGAAATCAAAAAATCCAGAGTAGGCATCTGCAATAACAATGTAATTTTTATCTCTTAAATGAAATAAGTCTGTAGCTACTACACTCCATGGGCGTTCTGGTACTGTTTGCATTGTTATTGGTTCCATTGTGTTCTCATTCTGTATTTTAGTACAAGCTTTACAGGTCTGAATATATTTTGTCAAATCCTTTGCCATTTCAGGCCAAAACACATTATCACGGGCTAGTTTCAGTGTTCCTTGTATTCCTTTATGGCTGAGATGGCAGTGTTTCATTACTAGGGGTACCATAGACCTAGGTACAAGAACTCTGTCATTTTTGAAAATTATGTCGTTGTACACACTAAGGTCTTCTCTGTAGTACCAATACTTTTTCAAATTTTCCGGTAACTTTTCTATTGTTTCAGGCCATCCTTCGAGTATTATATTCTTCAAGTCAGTTAGTTCTTCACATTTTTCAGTTTCTTCTTTTAGCTCTTCTCTACGAGATTTTGAAAATGGTACTATGGCACATATTTGTAGGTTTTCTGTATTAAATTCTTCACAACTTAGGTTTTCACAATCTCTACTAAGTGTGTCTGCAACATACATCTCTGTGCCTTTTTTGTAGACAACTTTAGGATTGTATGGTAATATTTGGTATAACATCCTTTGCAATCTAGGCGGTGCTTCAGTAAGTGGCTTTTTGAAAATAGTCTCAAGTGGCTTGTGGTCAGATTCAATTGTCAAATCTTTGCAGCCCCAGATGTATGTATGGAACTTTTTACATGCTACTAGGATAGCATTTGCTTCCTTTTCCAGCTGACTATAGCCTTGTTCTGTTTTAGTAAACGATTTAGCGCAGTAGGCAATCGGTTTTTCTTTCTGCATTAAAACACCACCACAAGCATAGCTGCTGGCATCCACAGATAATAGTATTGGTGCTTTGGGATCATAATATCCAAGAACAGGTGGGTTTTTCAAAAGTTCTTTAAGCTTTATGAATGCCTCTTCCTGTGGTGTATCCCAAACCCATTCTGTGTTTTTATGTAATAATTGTCTTAATGGACAGGTGATATCAGCCATATTTTTTATGAACTTTGACATGTAGGTAATTAGACCAAGGAATCTTTGAAGTTCCTTTACATTTTCTGGCCTTTTAATTTTAGTAATTGTTTCAATTTTCTCTGGGTCTGGTTTGAGCCCTTCACTGGTCACTATGTGTCCCAAAAACTTTACTTCTTGTGTGTTGAAAACACATTTTTCTTTGTTTAGCTTCAAACCGGCCTTTCTGAATTTTTCAAGCACTTGCCCTGTAATCTTCTCTAATTTATCCTTGCTGGAAGCATGAAGGAGGACGTCGTCCATTGATACTTCTGCATTTTTGATGTCTGTTAACAGCGAACTCATTACTTGTTGAAAGACTTCCGGTGCTGATGCTAAACCGAATGGCATTCTCAAGCAAGAATATCTTCCAAAAGGCGTACTGAAGGTAAGATACTCTGAAGTGCGTGGAGTGACCTTCAATTGCCAAAATCCTTTTTTGCAGTCTAGCAAAGTAAACCAGCTGGAACCGTGAATGCGGGCAGTAATTTCTTCAACAGTATTGAGAGGGTAGTATCTTCTTCGTAAATTTTTGTTGATCTCCGATGGATCTATACACAGCCTGATTTTATTATCCTTTTTAACAACAACCATAGGTGATACAGCTGGTGTGGGCATAGTTACAGGTTTGATGATGTTCTGCTCCACCATGCTGTCCAACTCATCTTTAACTTGCTGTCTTATAGTATGTGGAATCTTTCTTGCAGGGCAGACTGGTAATTTAGGGTTATCTATTAAATCAATATCATATTTGAATTGCTTCAGGCACCCTATTCCCTCGAACAAGTCATGACTCTTTTCTAAGGTCTCAACTCGCTTTACCAAGCCCAATCTGACACATGCTGATTTGCCTAGCACAGGTACCACTTCCTCGTCAACAATCAGGTATTTTACTAACCTTGTTTGCTTCTTTATGCATGTTCTTATTACAGCTTCGCCAACAACATGTATTTTATGATTTGAATATGATGTTAGATATTTAGCTGCGGATGGCATGATGTTTGCTTTTATTTTGTTAGCAATCCGTGTATTTATTACATTGCACTGGCTTCCAGAGTCAAGCTTGAATTTGATAATATCTCCATTTGGCATAGTTGCTTCCTCAAACCAGTCTTCTAAATCCGCATCTGCATTTATTGCTGACACTAAAAAACCTTCCGTGTCTCCATCTTCATAGTCATGCTGCAGTGCATCTACAGCTTTCACTTTGCAGCATTTGGTAAAATGATTTCTTTTCTTGCACCTCTTACACACCTTTTTGAAAGCTGGACACTTTCGGGGTTGATGTTCTGTATCACATCGGCCACAATGAAATGTCTCTACTTTATTGCCTTCTTTCTTTTTATAATATGTGTTTTTTCTGTTGCAGGTTATCGCGTCTACGGGAGTTGCAGCTTGCTTCATTGAAGTTACTTGTTTTTTCACCTGCTCCGCCGAGTGGCAGATGTCTATGGCTTTAATCAATGTTAAGTTGGGTTCGGCAAGTAATCTCTCTCTTGTAGCATCGCTTCTTATACCAACAACTAATCTGTCGCGCAATAAATTACTTTCCAGTGTACTGTAACCACAGTTTTTTACTTTGCCCTTCAACTCTGTAACAAAGTCATCAAAGGATTGACCTTCTTTTTGTACAATAAGATTGAAAACGTACCTCTCATAGGTTTCATTTATTTGGGGCGTAAAATGATCTGTGAACTTTTGTTTTACAGTTGGGAGATGATTTGCCTCGGCTTCTGTGAGATTGAACGTGTTATATATGACCGCTGCATCGGGTCCGACGCATGACATAAATACTGCAACTTGTACTTCAGGCCTTTTTTCTGTGAGATTTGTCGCAATTGAATACCACTCGAATTGCTGTAGCCATAACTTCCATGCTCTGGCCACGTCTTCGTTGGTGTTTGTGGCGAAATACTTCGGCGGCCTGATGTTGTTGTCCGCTTTGTTCGTATGTCCATTGTTGTCGTTTTCGGTCATATTTCCGCTCGCAAATCTTGGTTCGTGTTCGGCACCATGTAATATTTATGATTGAAACATATTTGATCTTGAGCACAAGCGTTTATTATTAGAAAACTCAAGTACAAAATATTAAAATGCACGACAGACGATGACGCAAGAGAGAGCGGAAGCGCGGGGCTTTTGACAGGCAGACGTCAAACGTTCGGGCGGGCGCGTTCCAATACACGGTGTCCCTGTCACAGACCATCATGGTAACGAAGGAGAAATCTCAATTGGCTCACGTTACTGTATGAGTCAGTTTATTTTACACTAATTACTTGTATTCAAGACGTAACGCGATATATTTTAATGATTATTAGGTACTCGGCGTTCAGTAAGTTAGCTCGTGGCCACGGCTGTGTGCAATCCAGCCAAAACGTCAAGCAATGAGTACAACGTAATACTCATTTAAATATAACGCGTTTAACGTAGAACCGCTAACAACATGTAATAGTCCTCCTGGCCTATTTCGACCACGGCGGCCTATCTCAACAGAGATCAGCCAACTACGCAGGAGATATTATAGTGCACAAGTGTGAGCGCAATACACAGGCGCACTCACTGTTCCATCACTCTCTAAGTTCGGTGAGACGGCAATCCGTCATGACCGGAGGGAGATCAGGCGCAGGACCAACTTAACGTGCTTTCCGAGGCACGGGGTTGTAACACCGCCAACTTCCCGACTCCGAGCTGTTTTTGAGAAGTTCATGACAGAAAATCTCAGAAACAATTTTTGGCTCGACCTGGGATTCGAACCCAGGACCTCTCGGATGTAAGGCAGAAACTTTGCCACTACACCAACAAGGCAGTCAAACAGTCCCTAACAACATGTAATTAGTGTCGAAAATTTGAGTCTCAAAAAAGCATCGAAATGTCAGACGCATGTCTGACAGCATGGTTATAATAAGTCAATGTATTAAATGATATATATACCTTTATAAAATTAGAGAACAAATTTGATTCCGATTACCTTATTTCTAGTGCGTTGAGAATCTAAACGAGATTTACTTTTGATTGTTTTTGACAAATACAGTACGCGCCACGAAAGAAGTCCCTCAGTGGCGGCGCTAGTAGTTGCAAGTACAATGTTGCCTACGTAACATCATAGGTATATTTTTAGTTCCCAATTTTGCCGCGGGACTTCTTTCGTGGCGCGTACTCTATATCACACCGATTGCCGTCACAAACTGACAATATTTACATACTTTGCTGTCACGCTGCAAACTCGCATACGTTCATCAAGTGCGTCTTTGAGAACGCAATTAATTATAGTCGCAATGGGGCACCTACTTACGCCTTCCATTCTAACGCAGCAAGTAGTTTCCTAGTTCTGTGTGGTAAATCGTTGCAATCGTTGAAATCGTTGCAAGAATAAGGGAGTTACACTAACAATACTAAGTTTTAAGTGTTAAATGCTTGGATTCTGCTTAGTTATATTCTCCTTACAAGTGATTTAGGTACATTATTCAGTTCAATTTTAGAGTAATAGTTATCAAGTCGTAAGCTGCTGCTGCGAATGCTGAATTTCCAAACCAATCACTTTACATTTTGAGTACACGCGACGCACATCAAGATAAACCCTATGCGCTGGTAATACAGGCGATTTAGCAATATAAATGAATAACTTTATGTGCTGTCATCTGTATCCTCCCATCATCATGGACGTTATTACAACTGCATAAGAGTCTCAGTGTTTGTCTTGACGTGATGCTGCAAAAACGTACACGAGCATTCGTAACATAATCACTTGCGTTTCGTTACTTTTACAGCTTGGGACTTGGCAACGATTGCGATACGATAACGATCCGTTCAGTATATTAAGTTCCAGTAGGTTTATTTGTAATGAGTACCTAAAATTTAAACTAAATTTAAATGGATTGGTAAATGAGTCTACCTCATTAAAGTTCTGATCAAATTGTTACAAATAAAGTAAAACGAAAACTAAAGTTATTTCTTTATAGAAAACTATTGGACTCGGCTGACCGCTGTTTTTGCATTTTTTCCATATCATTAAACATATTATAATAAACCTTCGCCTTAAATCACTCTATCCATTAAAAAACGTGCATCTAAATCCGTTGAATGGTTTTAAGGATCCAAGCATACATACTTACAGACATAGAGACAGACGCGGGAAGCGATTTTGTCTCATACAACGTAGTGATACCTAGAAGTAGGTGGGAAATTCCATAAGTACTCGTATGCTTATGAAAAAAACATGCTTAGCAAACCCTCTTTCATATTCTCTTTCTCTTTCAATATAAAATTAATACATATAACATGATAAACCAATATAAAAGTATTTAACCTATACATTCTGAATATAACTTACAAATTATTAAAATATTCGTAAAGTAAATATTAAGTGATTGGCAGTACAAGCAATGGACTAAAACTCTTAACCCCATTTTATATGGGCGAGCTAAAATTCAATATTAAACTATCGAACTACAATTCGATTGCGATTTTATGTAGAACTCGTATTAAAATCGTATGCTATAAACGTCCTTCCCAGCGGAACTCAATTAGATCTCAGACGGAACCCTCGCAAGGCGCTTGCATTATTCACAGATTTTAAGGTACCCCCAAGTCCTTTTGCCACACTCGAAATCCGTCTTTGTACCCTTGTGATAAGGGTCGACAGTTTAAACTTGACGATTATATAAGTTATTTGGTTAATGCATTGTTAGGATGAAATGGCCAGCAGCTTAAGGCCTCATAACTTAGTTTCGTTCATATTATTTTGTTGGAGCAACTTCTTAGGGGACTTAAGTCTTGATCTTATGTAAGAATCCAAATAGCAGTGTCTGCTTAAATTAAGTATTCGAACAGATGTACTGGTTAAAATTGTATTCTTTGTGGTAAAAAGTACCAGACCGAAGTGAAAATTCTATTTTTGATAACTGTAAAAGACACACACATTATTTATTGGTAGAGAAAAAGGTGCTTGTGGCGCAGTGGTAGCAGTGCTTTGGTAGTGATACTGAAAGTTAAGCAACCTACGGCGCGGTCATGTTTGGGATGGGTGACCATTCTGACCATAAAAGTGACGTCTATTTACAAGCATCTCCGTGGTTCGGAAGACACGTTAATCTGTTGGTCCCGGTTTACATGTATAGATATTAGTTGTTATGCGTGGTCAAAGGCCCTCGGGCGGCTTAATAATATCTGACAGTAAGGTTGGTCATTTATCTTACACACACCCCTCCACCAATCCGCACTGAGCCCGCGTGGTGGATTGTGGCTTCCCACCTCATAGTTGAGGTGAGTCCTGTGCCCAGCAGTGGGACGTATATAGGCTGATGATGATGAAAATGATGACGACAGAAAAAGCTGAGTAGGCTCTGAAGCCTTCTAAAAACATTCAACAAAGAATAGGGCCAGAAAGACAGACAAAACAGTTTCAGACTGCATTGATATTTTTGTAACATATTTTCTCGTAAAGTGGCAGTAATGACTGTGGCAATAATCTCGTGTCATATTATTTTTGTGTTTTCTCTCTTATTTATTTTGTCGCACCGCCCACTAACCGTTTCTGCTTAGCCCAAAGGTATGACTGGTAGAGAATGCCCTACGGCGTTAAGTCCACCTTTTGTACATAGTTTTGTTGTGCAATGAAGCTTAAATAAATAAATAAATGACATCGATTTCAATATCGTAATGTAAATCGTAATCGTATCGTAATGTCGAAAGAAAAAGTAAATAACAAAATAATGTCTAGTTTTTGTGACTGTAAGTAGGTACAATAATCTATGCTTCATCATCATCATCAGCCTATATACGTCCCACTGCTGGGCACAGGCCTCACCTCAACTATGAGGTGGTGCGAGCCATAGTCCACCACGCGGGCTCAGTGCGGATTGGTAGAGGAGTGTGTGTAAGGTAAGTGACCAACCTTACTGTCAGATGTTATTAAGCCGCCCGAGGGCCTCCGACCAGGCTTAACGACTAATATCTATCGATATTAACCGGGAACAACAGCTTAACGTGCCCTACGAAGCACGGAGATGCTTGTAAATAGACGTCACTTTTATGGTCAGAATGGTCACCCATCCCAAACATGACCGCGCCGAAGGTTGCTTTACTTTTGGTATCACTACCAAAGCGCTGCAATCACTGCGCCACAAGCACCTCTATCTATGCTTAATATGTTCTAAAACAGTTAAATAAAGGAAACCAGCTTTTCGATTCAATATCAAAAACAGAGACACACAGAACCATCGATTTAACATAATCCACTACACCCACAAAGCACTTCTAATCCCATCAAAAAGACATCCGCCCAAAAGCTCGAAGCACTTCCGCCCAAAGCTATTGATGAATCGCTTTGTGCTTTACATTAGTCGAATAAGCCTTTACAGGTTGATGACCTTGTCGAATTAGGGAGGGGTGAGTATCGATAAATGGCTTTCGTTCTCATTTCACGGTGATAAGGAGGCAATTTCAGAGAAGGGTTGTAATTTAAGCCCTTGATAAAATCGATAAAACTGTTTTTTATTTATTATATTTGGTACCTACTGTTTCTAGAATAATCAATGTATTTGTTAAGGGACTAAGCCATAATTAGGGTTTACTCTTCTATCGAATTATCAATCACGAAGTTTTTATTATTTATTAAAAAAAACTTTTGCATAAACTTGTGTACACTGGCGGACTTAATGCCGGAGGTATCTCTACCAGTTAACCGCAGGTCCGAGCAGAGAACACATAGGCGGTGCACATACAGAGAAAAAAGAAAATGAAAGTAAAATGGTTAGGTACCTTCTTACTAAATATGTAAATGAAAAAATGCACAATTAATAAACATTTAAACCTACTAATTACTTACATAAATGTATAATATATATATCACATCATAGACATACACATTTATATAATAATACGACGACCTCTTTGGTGTAATGGTTAAGAAGTTGACTTTTAACCAAGAGATCGCGAGTTCCATCCCCGCACTGTACAAACATTTGTGTGCATGATGTCTCTTTGTACTGGTCTGGGTGTTATATGTATTTGTTTAAGTTTATTTGTAATACCACTGTTTATTCTGATATCTGTAACATAAGTGCTTAAGCTACTTACGCACGGAGTCAATGCATGTGATGTTGTTGTATATTTATATTGTTATATAAAAAATGGCACATAATGCAATAACGCATGCCATTCCGATAAAATAGAAGTTGTCTTTTATCCAACAGGATTAATAAAACAAGGTATATTCGATCCAAAAGACACGCGATTCGTCACCTCGCTTTCTAGCGAGGCAAATGGTAAGATCGAGTCCTCTGGTTATTGCCAGAGATATATCAAAGATTGAAAATCGCCATGTTTGTGCAATGGTGACTAAAAGAGGAAATTGTAACTACATCATTCTTAAAGGGAATAAAATGTAGAATTGACTTGGTGTTATCAAAACTGTATTTACATATTTTATGTATGATACGTTTTATAGATTTAAAATCAATTTTCAAATGAAACTGGGCACCTTTAACATTTACTTATATTTTGTAAACCTTAAGTAAGGAAAAATACCTACTGTAGATAATAAATAAGTTAAAATACCAAAGTCAGTATTAGCTCAGCAATATTTTAGTGCAGTGCAATCGTGACATCATATTTCTTACTGCACTTTAACAACAAAAAAAAAAATATCTATACAAAATTATCGATAACGGCACTTATCGACAGCACCCCTCACTAACGCAACCCTTTCCCAACCACATTCACCGCTAGGTGTCTACCGTTACCGCAAATGGACAGAAAAACCCCTCAACTCAACCACTCAACCAAGAGGGTAGTAGGGGGGTGACCTACATAAAAGGTGGGGCTAACTATTAACTGGCTATGAAAAAGATAGGTGCTAATACCTAATGGCTTTCCGGCTTTAATCTTTATGGTGGGGAAGGGTTCTGAAAGGTAATTGTCTTAGATCATGGCAGGAGTGCTTTTATACAGGATGTAAAAAAGGGATGAGCCAAATTCAAGGGTGAATCTATTTGTTTCGTTTCGGGTAGCAGTTTAGGGAAAACAGAAGAAATATTAAAAATATCACCCGTTAACAAATTGTAGACCCCCATTCCTTATTCACGCTGCCGTGGACCGCCGTAGGGTATCACGTGGATCCACCTAGTTCAGTTTGAGAACCAATGATCTGACTAGGCAGTGACTTTTATCTACGAAACAAGTAGAATACCTCGACTTTGTTAATTGGTGCCGGTTGCCGACTCAGCCGACGGCGGTTTGCCAAAGACTAATTAATTGATTTGTAGACGTTACAAACTACGGAATATTTTATGCCTACCAGCAGTTAAACAAACAGTAAAGTTATTTTTTATGGCTAACTATAACTACAAGCTAAGCATCTGTTGTAAATTTGGTCTTTGCTTACTTTTTAACCTTTTTTTAATTTTTATAATTCACTTGTGGATAAGCAATGCTCAATCACTGTTAATAATTAAAGAGTTGTTATATGTTTTTTATCTCATCCTTATTAATTGTAAAGGAATGTCAAGAATCCTGTCTTTTCACCACTATTGGAGTATTTATTATTTTCCGTTTTGCTTTTACTTAATTATGACTTAAATTCTTTTTACTTTTTTAACTCAACTTTTATGAAATAAGCTTATGAACGCAGTTATAATTCCAAAACTCGTCATCTATACATATAATAAGACTGTAAAAGATCGATTTCTGTACATTGAAGATTTTTATGAAAAATTGTTACAGGGGGTCTTAATTACCGTAATAGAAGCCAAAACAACAATTTTTAAAATTTTTGTCTGTCTGTCTGTCTGTCTGTCTGTCTGTCTGTCTGTCTGTTTGTCCGGGCTAATCTCAGAATCTACTGGACCGATTTTGACGGGACTTTTTTTATTTGACTCAGTATCACCTGGAGAGTAAACTGGGATATAAATAATCACGCCGATGAACTTAGGGGGCAGGCAGGAAATTGAATCTCAGAATCTACTAAACCGATTTTAATGGGACTTTTTTTTATTTGACTCAACATTACTTGGAAGGTAAAGAAGGATAGAAATAATCACACCAATAGACTAAGGGGGTAGGCAGAAAATTGAATCTCGGAAACTACTGGGCCGATTTTAATGGGACTTTTTTTTATTTGACTCAGCATCACTTGCAATAAACGGCGTAGCGGGTACCGTTTTAAAGATCGTGGCGAGAAGACTGGGCCATAACTCTAACATTTGTTTGAACTTGAACGCGGACGAAGTCGCGGGCGGCCGCTAGTTAGAAATAATAACGAACAATTTGGGTGCTTATGAGGTAATACTGAATATAAGGACGAGAATGTGTCTCGAAATTTCAAATTCTAATGCCTAGGAGACAGAGTGCAGCGAAAGATTTTTCAAATAATTTGAAATAGTCGAATCCGCAGAGACCGAAATGTAATAAAGGATTTCTTGGAAATAGACAACATCGTACTTTTTCAACCAAAAGTTCCGAAAGGTAAGACTTTTATATCCTTACAATGATAAAAGATAATAACAGGTCATCATCGTGAATTAAAATTGATCTTAAAATAATTAAGAAATAACTCAAGCAATAAATAAGAAATGCCAAAAGTCTCGCGAAAGAAAGACAAAACTTTCAAGATTATAAATACATCAGCGTCTAACTTCAAAGACTAACTTCCAAGAAGTGGCATTACTATTCGGACCACGGCTTAGACTCAGACTCTATCGTCTATCGATTATAAATTAGTCCATTTAAAAACAGTCTGCTTAGTAGGAGAGCAAACAGGGTTCAGTTAAGGGTCCTTCACTGCTGTAAAACATTCGCTCATCACGGTTGTTCATGAAACTTTTTGGCTTGCTTCCAACGAATTCATCTCAACTCGCCCTCACTGCTGCTGTAATAAATTTTGATAAATTATTCAAATCTACAAAACGAGTTGTTCTTGTTAAGTTCGTAATTAAGGATCGTTTTTATTTGTCTATTAAATTAACGGCAAACTGCTCATAAGGAATAACTAAATTCTCTCTCTTAGCAGGCGATTTAATTAAGATATCAAGTAGTTGGCTGTAGGTATACCGTTTTACTGATCAATCGTTCCTTATCTATCTTGTAGAGGTTCATATACCCAAATCAATAAATAATTCTCTTAGCGTGTATCTCGAAAAATATTGATTCATATCTTAATTTTTTTTGCACTAAGATGAGGTAAAACATATTTTATAGTCTGTAAACCTTCTAGTCTATGATATGGTAGATGAATTGCGACGCATCCATTTATCACCTGAACTGATTACCCCAGTCCGCCATTGATTGGGCTCGCTGAGTTATAACCACACGTAACAGTGGTTAAGGTAACTAACATACAGCCTACATACATGTAGGTATAATACAACTGATAATGTAATTGGGTGATCTGTATCATGAATTGTGTATGGCACTCAGAAATGATTGCGTAAACCAATCTTTATGAGCGGTGTTAATTTCTTTCTCACCTAGCTAATATTTTAGGGTACCGTAGGCAAGTTGTTCTTTTGTAAAAGGTGATGTGATTACGCGTTGGATGGATTCTCACTGAAGTATATTTCTGGTATTTTAATAACACGATCTTTATTCTCTAAACTTCCAATGGTATAGGAATATAAGTCTCGGAGGTGAAAAGATATTAATTAAATTATCAAACGAACTTACCAAGTGAATTTAGATCTCAATTAAACTTTTTTTACCGAAGAGACTTAAGGTCCCTCCCAACACATGCATTACTGTAGTATTTAATGAACCTTCAGGTTAAAATACCAAGTTATTTCGCCATCTATGAAATAATGAGGCGAGAGCGAGATGAAGGGGAGTGGGGTTTTCCCCTTTCTTTTCTACTTTCGTTAAGCCTGTGCGCGTACTGGCTGGTCGTACTAAGGATACTACATGGTAAGGGAATTTAAGTCTCAGAAGCGAATAGAGGATAATTTTATATCATGTATATCTACTTGGTGGCTACGGAACCTTTCACAAGCGTGTCCAACTCGCACTTGGCCGGTTTTTTCCATTGTTAACAACTAACACATCACAATGCTTCTTCAGTAAAATATCCCGATTATGAAAACTCTAATGTAACAATAATTATAATTATTTTGTTTTATATAATAAAGATAACACTTTTGTATAAAAACAAAGTAAAAACCATTGAAGGAAAACCATTCAGATAAATTATAGAAGATTTACGGTTGAAGGGAAGTGTAATAACGATAATGGCTTCCATCTCCGCGAGGTGAAAGCAAAGATCAGACGAAACCATCTCAAATCACTTCAAAAGTATATATATATACCAATAGGTATTAAAGTAGGTAGTAAAGTAAGTAAAAATATTTATTGACATAAAACTTGACAATACAATAACAATCATGCTCCATGAAAGTAACTTGCAAAATGTGAGATGTGTACCCGCGGCTCCACATCAAGAAAAAAGATGAAACAGATGTATGAAGTTCAAAACGACACAATTTTTTACCATATTAGATATAACTTAGATCAAAATTAAGCCTTTAGATTTTAGTTTTTTTTTTTCTGAAAATCAATATTTTCGTTAATTATTTCGTGAAATGTTTTCTAGCATTGTTATAGCTCTTTTTTGTGTTTTACTTACATAATATAAGAAAGGCGATTTACTAGAAGAAATACATAATGTAATAAATACCAAGAATTGTGTATTGTTTTGTGCCATTAAAATAAGATGGAAAAGGAAAATACTTTGTATTTATGCTTTAAGAGAAACAACATCACATTTTACTCGTTGCCAGCGATAGATACAGATACCTTCTAAGAAAATAATTAATTAAGGCCAAGTTTATATCATTTGACTCGTAATTGATGAAGCCAAAGACTTAGCGTTTGAAAAGGATTCGAAAAATATATATATTTGATGTTATGTTATGGAAATATAAAGTAGGATATTAGAGGTGCTTGTGGCGCAGTGGTGGCAGCGCTTTGGTAGTGATACCAAAAGTTAAGCAACCTAAGGCGCGTTCATGTTTGGGATGGGTGACCATTCTGATTATACAGGGTGTTAAAAGAACCTTAACGAAGCCGAATACCACATATTCTACCAATTGTTACGATCATTTTTTTCCTATACATCATACCTGGGAAGTTACCGGTTACTGAGATATTGATGGTTGAAGTTTGAAAAAAAAATTGATGATTTTTACAGAAATGACTTCTGTCCGTTATAACTTAACTGTTTCCCAAAGAAACATGATACAATTTTTCACTAGTTCTTTCATAAAAAGCCTCTAAATGGCACACTCCGCAATGTATAGCGCACACTCGAACCGAACTGAGTCGCGGCGGCGCATAGCAACACGCCCCGCGCGGCCGCGGTGACTTTTCCGCGTGCGCGCTGTACATTGCGGGTTAGAGTTAAATTATTTTTTTTTGATGTCAAAAAATAAAAGTTGTTTCCCAGCAAAAAATTATTTTTCATACGATTTGGTTTGATGTACTGAACGCGTGGTTACCGGCTTCGTCAAGGTTTTTTACACCTGTATAAGTGATGTCTATTTACAAGCATCTCTGTGCTTCAGAAAGCACGTTATGCTATTGGTCCCGGTTAATATCGATGAATATTAGTCGTTAAGCCTAATCAGAGGCCTTTGGGCAGCTTAAAACATCTGACAGTAAGGTTGGTCCACCGATCCACACTGAATGCGCTTGGTGGAGTATGGCTCGTAACACCTCAAAGATGAGGTGAGTCCTGTGACGAGCAGTGGTATGTATATAGGCTGATGAGAAGTAGGCTAATATAAAACTCTTATGCTAATAACGAAGTCATGAACAAAATGAATGATTTAAAATTTCATGTAGGTATCTATCTTATCAATCACATATGATAGTGTCATCATTTTAGCCTTTTGCGAACTATACATAGGAATATTTGTCTGAAATATGAAACATATTTATCTAAACTATTGTGGAGTACCAAGAATGTTTGCAAAGACCTTAGCTGAAACAACATTATGAAGGAAAGCGAACTCCGAAGAAACACTAATAAGATAAACAATTCTCAGAAATGTTTCTATCAGTGTTACTAAGTGAATTTTGTGTTGATATTTAAACTTGATTGCGTAACTGTTTTGTATTTGAACGGGAAATTTTGAAAAAAAAAATGTTTTCTGTAACGACTGTAGATTTAAAAAATAAAAATAGGTACAAATATTAACTAAATTAATCGTACAAGTCAAAAAAGAGAGAAATATGCGTAAAGCTTACTATAAAAGAACTCTGTAGAGTTGAACATCTGTTAAAATTATATGTAACTAACTTGAAACGTATGTTTACTCTTTTGGGCGATGTCATCGCGCAGTCATACTTTCAATACTGTCTTATATTTTAAC
This sequence comes from Pyrausta despicata, assembly GCA_963921415.1. Classification (NCBI taxonomy): domain Eukaryota; kingdom Metazoa; phylum Arthropoda; class Insecta; order Lepidoptera; family Crambidae; genus Pyrausta; species Pyrausta despicata. Next base: position 14,556,174 of record OY992864.1, read on the forward strand.
AAGCGTTTTACATAGTAAGTTATTATGTAATGAAACTTTATTGTCGACTAGTGGACCAGCGGACGCTGTCCTGCCCGCTGTTTTCACAATTTTTCTATATATTCTCATCGTTCAAACCTTTCCTCGACTTCCACAATTATTTCAAGACTAAAATTATTCAAATCGGTTCAGCCGTTCTTAAGTTTGAGCGAGACTAACGGACAGCTATTCATTTAAAACACACTTTTATTAGATCGGGGTGTATGTATGTATATGTAACAGAATTTTTGAGCTCAATTTTCACCAACCTTTATAAATCGGATTAATTTGAAACTTTGCACACGTATTAAGTACCAATTTCAATGCAATAATTTGATAAGAGTTTTCCATTATCCTTATTAACTAAAAAAAATAAAGAATAAAATAGTTTAAGAAACTAAAAAAACACGCTTTTATTGATAACTAAAAAAGAGAAAATAATTTCTGAGTACACGGAATTTATATTACAGTAGAGTAAAAAGCGTGGGGTGCTTGGTATAGTAGTATGTGAAAATCATCCTATTATTGGCAAATATAAAAAGAGAAGTATGAAAACGTCTTAAAGTGCACCCCACGCTTTTTACTCTACTGTAACATAAATTCCGTGTAGTCGGAAATTATTTTCTCTTTTTTAGTTAGCAATAAAAGCGTGTTTTTTAGTTTTTTTAACTATATTTTTTTATTTTTTTTCGTTTTTGACGACCGCTTGGTGCAGTGGTCCGAATTTCGGACTTCTAAACCAAGGGTCGCGGGTTCGATTCCCGCACAGTACAAGCATAAGTGTGCATGAACATGTGTGTTTGTACTGGTGTGTTTTCTATTTATAATATGTATTTATTTACAAAAAAAAGTATTTAAGTATGTATATCCGTTATCTAGTACCCATAACACAAGCCTCGTAGCTTACTTTGGGACTAGAGAATTGGTGTGATTGTTGTTAAATATTTATTTTTTATTTTTGTATTTATGTTAAGATTACAGATATCACTTTTATTCACTTAAGCAACAATAGAATATATAGATACGAGTACACTCTATTGTTGAGTGTTTCAACACAGAAAGATTACAGTATGTGCATTATGACAGAACTGCTATAAATTACAGTATCATTTAGGTACCTAAATACCATAGACAATAAAGGGTGTGATTTAAAAGGGATTACAGTGCAAAAGTTTTAATTCAGAATACCGTTGTGGAATAAATCGACTCCCATCATAACCCCACAGATATGCCAGCAAAGCCTTTATGGGTCCCGTCACGCGAGCGAAAAGTTCGAAAGGAAGGCTTAGAACCATTTGTATTCGTTCAATTAGATTTGTAGATATAAATCACTCGGAGGCGTTTGATAACGATGTTAATTTGGTTTCATTCGCTAACGACTGACACTACGAAGATTAATGTTTAAGAGTTTTTGTTCAAGAATTATTGTGCTAGAACTAATTAACTTGAAGGATGCGTAAATGTCATGAGCTCAACCAAAACAAAACTTAACCCACTTGAAAATATGCTACCGATATTTTAGCTACTAAATGTGAGTTGCTTTCTGAGATCGGACCCTTGGACAAAAGCTATCCTGGAGCACTCCACGTACAAAGTGATTGAAGTAAACAGGTTCCTTAAGTTTCTATATTTTTGGCATTAACTATGCAAATTTCTTTACAATGTAAAATTAGTAGAGCTTGCGAGACCCGCACTGGTTCGAGTTCCAACTGTCGCAGTGCGTTTTTTGACGTGACAACGTCTTATAAATTGGTTTGCCGGGTGACACTTCAAGAAACTGCGTTACGCTCCGCTCACGTTCCGCGCTCACAATGAGAGCGAGTGAGAGGCACGCGTCCCTTCGACTCGGGCATGGTTAGCCCGCCTAAGAGCGAGTGAGACAGACATAAAAAGTGAAAGGCACGCGTCCCTTCCACTCGAGCACAGTTAACCCGCCTAAGAGCGAGAGAGACAGAGCGAGAGAGAGAGAGAGTGAGAAAGATAGGCATACACACCGGTTCATGTTATACGAATGAATATTCACATTAAAATTATTTTACCACTCAAAGTCGTTGTCACGTAAAACTTTCGCCCGTATACCGACTTTACAGGCAACCAATTTTTTAGTAAAATAATAATAATAAATAGTTTCAACGAACACACCAATAACCTAGCCCCAAACTAAGCGTTACCTTGTGCTATGGTGACTAGAGTAACGGATAGAAATACTTAAATACATTTATAACTTACCCACGACTCAGGAAATGCTCGTGCTAATCACACAAACAATTGCCCCTAGCAGGATTCGAACCCGCGACAACCGGTTTTGTAGTCTGGACCTCAGACCACTAGACCAAAGCTGTCGTCGTTTTTCTTTAAGTGTTGTTTAATATTACATTGTGAAACAGGTTTCATTAAAATGAAGGCAATATTTGCGGGTGTCGGGAAATTGCCTGTCACTTTATTAAAACCTCCGTTTATGGTTCATTTCGTTTAATAATATCATTACGAGGGGTTAAATGCTACCTTCTCAGAGTTGATAACTGTATCATAACCGAATATAATGATGATGTACAAATACGAAATTACTAAGTGTGAATAAAAAGGTCAGAACCTTTTTGGGCGTTATTTTTTTATGCTTCAAATAAATATTAAGATATCTACAATAGTAACTTTAATTAAATATTATCTAATAATTAAATATCTTTGTTTTGACTGTTTCTCAACTAGGACACTGATTATTAATCTATTTATTTACAACTAGATTCCCAGCGACTTATACACAAATTGTTCTCAAATATATTAAGCATGTTGTCATCCATATAAACCTTATCCTTGTAACACTCTATTTATAAAGCAAACTGCATCTAATTCCGTTAAGTAGTTTTATAAATCTAAGCATACATAGATAAGGACAGACGCGGAGACACTTTGCTTTATACAATGTAGGGATTCTTTGAGACTTTCAGTCACAATGAAAAGGTGTTGTAATCAGAGTTTCAAGTTACAACGACCTTTCGGCTTAAATTAAGTTGCGGGATGCCGCATTCTCATTAAAATTGTAAAGTTTACATATATTCAGCTCAAACGTGGCAACTTTGAAACCCACTTTGTTTTCCGACGCAGCAGCGAGGAGCTAATATGGGATGTACGTTGTACTAGAGGCTGTGGCGACCTCTACCATTCGCCATCACAAGTGCATACCTAACGGCAAGCACAACAGCTAGCGCTGATACGGCTCCATAAGGCTAGATGGCGCTGTTAGCCTAGTACCGGCCAAATGGTGCCGGCCTAGTACCGCACATGAACCGCGGTATATAAGATTTCGATCCAGAATAATATAGATAGACAAATCAAGATGATGTCTATCGGACCTTGGTTGGTCCCCGACCATAACACCCGGTCGGTAGGAAGCGCTTCCCTTTAGCTTCTTAACTCGAAATCTGTTGCGCCAAAGTGGTGACCCCGACGTGATCAACACCCTGGAGCCGCCCGTCATCATCATCGTCGCCCTCTCCTTCTTCTCGCCAAAAGCACCCCGCCTGCAGTCTCCAGCAAGCCAGCACCAGCCTCAAGAGGACCATCCGCAGACCCGTACTGGATCTTCCTGGTACCTCCGGCAGCCTCATCCAGATCATCCCGACTCACCGTGGCCTCTGGACTCGTCCCCACTCATCCTGGTCAGCAGCAACCGCCTCATCCCGACTCACCGTGGACAACAGGCGGGCCTCTTCCCGACTCACCGTGGAGTACAGGCCGCTTATCCCGACCATCGTGGACTTCCGCATGCTCATCCCGACTCACTGTGGACATCAAGCATGCTCATCCCGACTCGCTGTGGACATCCCGTGTGCACATCCCGACTCACCGAGGACATCACGCACACTCATCCCGGCTCATCGTGGTGGACCCGAGAACTCTGGCACTTGCAAGCTCAAGACGCACAGACTGCTGGCTCATCCTGTCTCAACCAACCTCCGGTAATTCGGAGGGGAGTGGTGTGGCGACCTCTACCATTCGCCATCACAAGTGCATGCCTAACGGCAAGCACAACAGCTAGCGCTGATACGGCTCCATAAGGCTAGATGGCGCTGTCAGCCTAGTACCGGCCAAATGGTGCCGGCCTAGTACCGCACATGAACCGCGGTATATAAGATTTCGATCCAGAATAATATAGATAGACAAATCAAGATGATGTCTATCGGACCTTGGTTGGTCCCCGACCATAACACCCGGTCGGTAGGAAGCGCTTCCCTTTAGCTTCTTAACTCGAAATCTGTTGCGCCAAAAGGCTTCACTTCTTAGTAACCCTTCTCTCTCGCTCAACTGATAAAAGTAAGGAACAGCATCAGCATTAAAAACATAATTAATCGCATGACGTCTACTGCTGAATATAGGTGATTTTTGATCCAGGTCAATACGAGTAGGTTGTCAACAAACTGCATCCAGTTTGGTCCTGCAATATTGTAAGTTTTGACGACCACTTTGGTGTAATGGTCAAGAAGTTGACTATTAACCAAGAGGTCGCGGGTTTGATCTCCGCACTGTACAAACATTTGTGTGCATGAACATGTCTGTTTGTACAGGTCTGGGTATTATAATATGTATTTATTTAAGTTTATTTATAATACCACTGTTGATTCTGATATCATTAATCATAATATCATCTGATATCATTAATAAATATCATCAATTATTATTAACTGGCTAGATCGCATCAGAAATGAAGAGAAACTTAGCAGAACTGATGTTACTTTCAAAGCCTAGTGAATCAGTTAGCTCAAGTGGCAATAGGCAGTACACTTAGCGCAAGGAACTAAGACCTTTGGAGGCAGAAAAAATCAATAGTTGGAGACCATTTTATAAGGATCGCAGTGCAGGGCGTAAAATAGACTGACGAACTTAAAAGACAGATAGATATGTAGATAGATGTAGGTCGCTGGCAACCTATTAATAAATAATAATAATAAATAACTAAACAACAATATCACATACATTGATCTGACTCTGTGGCAAGTAGCTTAAGCACTTGTGTTACAGATATATCTACAGTGGTAACAAATAAACTTAAATAAATACATATAACACCCAGACCAGTACAAACAGACATGTTCATGCACACAAATGTTTGTACTATGCGGGGATCGGACCCGCGATCTCTTGGTTAATAGTCAACTTCTTGACCATAACACCAAAGTGGTCGTCAAAAATATATATTTGTGACGTTTAAGTAGCTCACAGGATTAACAGCGTTACATTTATTTTGACTATAGAACCTAGGAAGTCCAGTGTCTTAGTTACATACCTTTTAGTGGATTAGTTACACCAAAGTTAGAATCGAAATCTCAGCCATGCTCTTACCAAGTAGGACCCCCTGAGTGTAAACTATTGCACCGTTCTTAATTGGTATCCGTACAGCACCCACACTAGTTTTATCTTTAAAAAATAGATCGTAAGGTAGTTATTCGAATAAAATTACTCAGTAAACTTATATTACTGCATTGTATTTTTTATATTTGGCGTTAGTGGTGCTTTGTTTAGGTGAAAACGGTTTGAAGTTTTCCTTAAACAAAAGCTTTTTTATCTTCAAGCTGTGTTTTATTGCAGTGTTATTATTCCTGGAGTGTTCGCGTTTCTCGTTGTTTTAGCCACTTTTTACGTGTTTCTTTCTAGTATATTTTCTATTGAACCTCGTTCTGAGTTTATTTTTATAAAATGCCAAGTGCAACTGTTATGCTCCAAAGTTCTACTTTTTAACGAGGCAATTTTTCGAATTCAGTTGATTGGTATACAATTTAAATATTAAAAAAAACAGTCATCAAATAGCATATTACTAAATGTAGATAACTACAACATAACGATAACGATGCCATGATGAATTATAAGATCAGATTTTGTAGGAAGTAGTTAAGATCAGTTGTTGTGAGTTATGCAAATTGTTTAGTGTTTTGTCAGATGCTAAAACATAAATACGACGCAACTGTCATTTAATTTGTCACAACAGGCAGACTGAATAGACCTAAGTATATCTGTTAAACCTTTGCACTTCGCCGCGTCACTTTTGGGTCGGCCATTTTGGTTAGTCTGGACAGAAATATCCGTCTGTTTGAGGCTTTTACGTGTCTTTAAAACGATTTTTGAACCCTGATACAAAAAGAAGGGTGTTATAAGTTTCACCTGCTTGTCTGTCTATCTTTCTACATGTATGTATGTCTGTCTGTGGCAATCTTGCTCTTAAAGTAATTAACTAATTTGAGTGCGCTTTTTTAATTAAGAAAGCTTCTGCCATCGCATTGTCACTGTTCATGTTTGATAAACAACCTCGGAACTGTGTGCGGGACTAAGCTAGACTGGCTACTTTATGCGTCTATGTCAAAAGTACGCCCTTCATCCATACCACCTTTTAACAAATATAGATTTAAAAAAAAACGTCCACAATCGCCATGTCACGTAACCGACGCCAGCAGGTGGGTAACGGTTTAAATGGCTCCATTATTCGTGCGTGTGTGTATACTCGTGTGCCTGTGTGTTGTCCGGGAGATTTATTGCGGGTTTGATTCCCGGCCGACGCGGGTCGCCGTGTTAAAATCGCGGGGTGTTTCGACCTTTTAATGTTGAATGGAGCCGGCTTTTTCATTGTTTGCGTTATATGATTTGTGTAGTTATTTTAAAATTAAATTTTAAGTCATTTCTGATAACAAAACGTGTAGCTTAACGGGTATAAAAGATCACTTAGCACGCATTAAGTTTTGATTGGGTTTGAGCCAACGTAAGCCTGATGTAAAGGGCCTTGGTTTTGATCTAAAAATATGTTTCTAAGGGATAATTATTCAATGGCCAGTTAAATAGCTATCGGTTTGCTTAATGAAAGCTGACCGAATCGAAGATGACATTTGGTTTGACCTTCTGCTTACCAAGTTTGACTGTTAGCGCTGTCTATAAAAAAATCAGCCCTTAAAGGATTAAACACATTTTTTTCTGCATGCATACAAATACAGACCCACAAGTGGCATTTATATATGTCACAACATATTAACTATCTCTAGCTTTACTTCTTGACAAATGAGGCTAGTGCTGACAAGAAGCAGCGCAAAAAACTCCGTCACTTTTGAATAACTGACCCTTGTGCAGTAACGACAAATTAAAAAAAATAACATAGCTTAATTTATTGCGTTCAAAGACAATCACACTTTTAAGACGTCCGCTGCCGCGCTGCCCAAGTTCCAATCCAGACCAAACAACTTACGTCCAAAGACATTTTCCCACCGCAAGCTTTTTAAGCAGGAAAAACAACATTATTTAAAGCCCCCACCGCGAACGAGTCCTGACAGGAAAAGCGTTATTATTAAATAAAGAGTAAAGTAGGTATTTTTTGGTATATTCAACCGTAAAGGTTTCAGTTGAATGTATTTGGGACACCTTCTCTTAAGACGCCTAGCTTAGGCGTCTTAAGAGCCTAATTTACAAAATTTTGTCGGCTAAGCCTTTTTTTTTGTCGAAAACTTGGATTTCAATGAAAAAATCGAAAATTGAAGGCCACTATATTGTATTTTGTAATAACGTACATATACAATAACCTATCAATGTAATATGGCTCTTATAGGTGCACCTTAATAAACACTTCACATAGGTAATATAGAATGTCGGTTTAAAAACTTACCTCTAAAGTGGAAAAAAAATCTACATGAAAATGAATGTGACTTACCTGAAAAGAAAGAAGACAAAGATAGCGAAATCATTTTTTCATAATTAATTTAAAATACAATTATAATTACTTACACAAATTACTGTTATAGTGAAGTGACCGATCAAAAATAAATAAAAGAAACCTTTTAACTGCTATATACAGAAAAAGAAAACCAATACCTAAGTGAATGATCAATTATATGAAAATAAATATACGTTTACAGGTTTTGTGAATATACAGTTTTCTCTTTGACCTATTTGAATGAAACTATACGTTTAACACACTCATAATGTACCAGATTAACATTTAAGAAAACTAGCTATTTACAAATCCTCATTATTTCAACCAAACATAAAAAATGACCATCTTCAACGATAGAGTGAAGTGATATACGAATAAGAAAATACCATTCGTTAAAGCTATAAAAACAAACTCTGGGTAATGTTACAAACCAATATGCAAATAGACAACGTTTTTACATTTCAGAATCAAGCATCTATGAGTAGCCTTTACAATTTAATTGATTGTAAGATTCTGAAATAAAATAAGCTAGATTACACCACCAATCCTTGACATACTCTTTATCATCTGTCAAAACGTTCTGCGTCCATAGATTTTGTATGGGAATACTATAATTTGACGTCATAATTTAGTATCAGTAATCAAAGTCAATTGACTGAATATTTATTGAATTCTATGTAAATAAAAATTGGTTTCTACAGCTTTTTAAAAATAAATTGGTTTTCCTAGCTTCATAGAGGTTGTGTTTTTAAAATACCATGGTCTTTAAAATATTTACGATAGGTTTCATAATGCCTATTGGAAGAATGTCGTAATGGCACCGCAAAATAAGTACCTGCTCCAAATAGCAATTTATTATCAAGAATTTCGCTTTCTGCTATCAGATAATAATAATTTCTCTTTTTCGTATATTTCCAGCTATAAATCCCGCAGTGACGTCACGCCTCGCACAGAAGCCAAAAAATAATAAATATCTACTAGTGTTGGTATGTAGGGATATGAATGTCGATCGGATACGGATACTAATTTTGATACCAAATTTGGAAAATACCTACCGTTAATTTTTGTCGTTATAATTACAATAGCGTTCTTGTGACACTGCTAAAATATATACGTCTATAGTATAAGAGTAGAATGTATTGAACTATGATGAAGAACTATATTGAAATTCTATTCTATAATACAGACTATTTTAAAAATCATGACTGATGTACATAGAGATAAAGATGTCGACCGCTTGGTGCAGTGGTCCACATGTCGGACTTCTAAAACCAAGGGTCCCGGGTTCGATACCCGCACAGTACAAGCATAAGTGTGCATGAACATGTGTGTTTGTACTGGTCTGGGTGTTTTCTATGTATCATATGTATTTATTTACAAAAAAAAGTATTTAAGTATGTTTATCCGTTGTCTAGTACAAATAAAACAAGCCTCGTAGCTTAAATCGGGACTAGAGAATTGGTGTGATTGCTGTGAAATATTTATTTATAAAGGATCTTTAAAAGGTGACTATAAAAAAATACGTAATTTATAATATCGTATTGGTATGTAGGTATTTTAGCACAGCCCTATTCCCCAGAATTGTAGGTGGTAAATATATGAGGCGAGTTTCCCAAGTTGGTGGTTGCCGAAGGAAAATCCCTACTTTGGAGTACGAATAATATTTTTCCTTTTCTCGATGTTGGTAGGTATTATTTCTTTTGAAATAGGCCGAAATATTATTTCATATTGTGATACAAACATGCTTGTATGATGCTAAATTTTTACCATAAAATGGTTTTTAGGGTAACTTTCTTATGATACGGAACAGACAATCAGCAAGTCATCTAATGAAAAGAATAATATTAAAAAGTATGTTCATCACTTTATGTAAGTAATCAGTTATTCGAAACTTGACTCGCGTAGATTAATATACAAAGTCCTCCTGGCCGATTTCGACCACGGCGGCCAATCTCAACAGAGATCGGCCAACTACGCAGGAGATATTATAGTGCACAAGTGTGAGCGCAATACACAGGTGCACTCACTGTTCCATCACTCTTAAAGTTCGGTGAGACGGTAATCCGACGTGACCGGAGAGAGATCAGGCTAAACGTGCTTTCCGAGGCACGGGGGTGTAACACCGCCAACTTCCCGACTCCGAGCTGTTTTTTTGAGAAATTCATGACAGAAAATCTCAGAAACAATTTTGGATGTACGGCAGAAATTTACCACTACTCCAACGAGGTAGTGTCAATGACTCGCGTAACATACATGGGGATCTTACAGATACCTTTAGGGGGCTCTTTCACTGGACCTTCACTAGACACTACTTTCTGGGACATCCTGTTAAAATTTGTTTGTAACATTAATTAGATTTTTGTTTTTCTAAATGAGTACTGTAACCGCCATCTTTTCCAGACACCGATTCGCACGAGTAGATACGTGGTTTAAACAAACATTCGAATAACATGTTTGCGTTCTACATTACATCGTTACGTTGATATGTTTGCTTATTTTATTGGTGAATCGATCCAGCAGGCACAACAGGGAAATGTTATCCCGATGTATCCTAAAACAATAAACCTTGAGCCCGCTTGTTGCTAAGTAAACACAAAATTACGCATGTTTTTTTTATGGAAAATCACGATTCATATTCCGTTATCACAATGGCTAAGATTCATTTGTATTTAAGGATTTTTGTCTTTTTAGATTTTATAAAAAGTAGATTTGACCATACTGATATCAGAATAAACTTCGATTAACCATGTCACGTTGACATTTATGCTATAATAGCCGACCACTTTGGTGTAATGGTCAAGAAATTGACTACTAACCAAGAGGTCTCGGGTTCGTTCCCCGCACTGTGCATGAACATATCTGTTTGTACTGGTCTGGGTGTTATATGCATTTATTTAAGTTTATTTGTAATACCACTGTTGATTCTGATATCTGCAACACAAGTGCTTAAGCTACTTACCACGGAGTCAGAACAATGTATGTGATGTTTTTGTATATTATTAATAGCACATATTATAGCAAAATTGTCAACGTGACACGGTGTTTCCAATTTGTGCTACGACGGCAGCAGGATACAGGCGCTTTACTTTGCGGTCTGTGGTTATTTCTCCTGAACTTCACTAATAGAGTAGGTGTTTCTATTAGGTTTAGTGTAAATGGAATTGTAAGGTAAGACATCAATTTGAAAACCAAACTTTTATACTCATGTAAAGTAAGGTATATGAATCAATTGGTGAGCCCAAATGATTAATAACTAGTGTATTCCTCAGATGTTGTCCTTCCTTTTTTTGTAAGAACCATTATCATAACCTCTCCATAAGAACCATTATCATACTTCAAGGAAATTAATACATACATAAGTTTTTTCAGTTCAGAATTGGACTTAAGAACACTTTCAGCGATAATTTATCTTATTGAAGAGATGACTTCAATTATTAGGTATCCTTCAAATAGACATTAAAACAATATGTCGTACAGAACACCGAAAGTAACCATAAAAGGAAAGGAAGAAACATTAAAAATACATCACAATTTTATGCTACGTAATATCTTTTAGTCCAAAATCATCATTAAACCAACATTCGTCCGACGACTGTCCGTCGAGGGGCGAGCGGGGACATTCGGGAGCACTCAAATCCAGGGGTTTAACAATTGTTTGGGGTTCGCACCGTCAATTAATTATTAACGAACAAAAATGCGCTCCTTCGCAGAAATATTCTCTGTTTTTGCGTCGCAAAAGTACACTGACGTAGAAAAGGGCTGCGAAAAAAAGTTCATCATCAGCCTATATACGTCCCACTGCTGGTCACAGGCCTCACCTCAACTATTAGGTGGTGCGAGCCATACTCCACCACGCGGGCTCAGTGCGGATTGGTGGAGGGGAGTGTGTAAGGTAAGTGGCCAACCTTACTGTCAGATGTTATCAAGCCGCCCGAGGGCCTCCGATCACGCTTAACGACTAATATCTATCGAAATTAACCGGGACCAACAGCTAAACGTGCCGTCCGAAGCACGGAGATGCTTGTAAATAGACGTTACTTGTATGGTAAGAATGGTCACCCATCCCAAACATGACCGCGCCTTAGGTTGCTTAACTTTTGGTATCACTACCAAAGCGCTAAAACCACTGCGCCACAAGCACATCAAAAAAAGTTCAATTCGAAATAATCCGATGTCCGGTCGATGAGCGGGTGAAGGACGAGATCTCTTCATCCATGAATAAGACAGCGAGGCTGTCACTGATGTCAGATATATTTCGAAGTGGACGTCACCGTCCTTACGAACCATTAAATTCAAGGTCTTATTATAATTAGGCAAATATAATGCAGAAATATAGAAACTGCCAACTCGCACTCAGCCCAATCTAGCTCAGGTGAGGCCTGTGCCCAGCAGTGGTACATATATATAGGCGGATGCGATGAGATAGAAAAAGACTATCGGTTATTTAAAAGTACTCTTGATATCTCAAAATTTACAATATATAAAAATAATAATAATAATCTTTTACAGCCAATATCACATGGATTTTATTATTGTAAGCATTAAGTGAAATATTCGTATTACATTTATTATGATTCAGCCGGCCCATAAACATTTTATATCGCAAATATAAAGGTAGAAAAACAGATGAACAATAATAAACTCGTAAAACGAATAGAAGAAGTCGTTATAACGACTGTCGTCGACTGTACCCCGTGAAATATGAACAGGATTTAACCGGAGATTCTCTTTGACTGTTATTTTCTGTATCAACTAACATTTTCTTTGGAAAGAGACAATTTTTGTGCGACAATATTATTTTGATCCATTTTTCGGTAGTATTTTACTTATTATTATTATAATTTTAATTTACTACGTACATTTACACACTTAATAAATATATAATTGCTTTATTGAGCGTTTAAGGAGGAGCCTAACTCTCGTAGCACAGGGAAACCTTATACGAGAGCAGATCAAATATTGTATACATGTGACACATGGCAAACATGAATATGACAGAAGACGCTCTGTGCAGATTCTGCCACACAGAGGAGGAAACGGCCATGCATATTCTCTGCTCATGCGGCCCGCTTATGAGCAAAAGAAGTATCCATCTCGGGCGGCACATCATTCGCCCGGATGAGATAACAGAAGTCACGCTCCAAAGAGTCTGGCAATTTATAGACTCAACGGGACTAAGCAGTGAACTGTAAATACAAAGGGCTGCCACAATAGATCAAACTTGGTCGAGTTGGCGATAAGAAGGCCCATAAACCCAATAATAATAATAATTATATACATGTGTGTTTTTTGAATAAATAGCATTTTCATTTTTCATTCCCATTTAGAATATAAGGTCAGAATGCGCTTTCTGGAATCGATTGGGGGTTCTCTAAGCTGATCAAGTGACCAAATGTTTTTTTGTGTTATGGCGAAATACAGCAAGCAGGAATGGGTGTAGCTAATTATGCGTGATTATAAAAATTAAAGCATAAGCCATTTAAAAAAAAAACATATCAACAATATGTTCAAACATGACACGAACTTCCAAAACGTTTACATAAATACTTTACACCTCCACAAATCTGCACCAACTGTTTCTATTTCAATCCATCATAACCCGTAAATCTAATTCGGTTGGCGTAAAAGTAAAAATGTAATAAAACTGTTACCGGCTCAGTTTACGGGCGTTTTCTCTATTAACTGGAACAACAATGGATCACAAGATTAACAAACACAGAGAGAGAGAGAGCTTGTTTGCATATTTTCCAGCCGGCGGTTTAAGGAAAAGAACAAAAAAGATATGCGTGGAGCTGCACAAGTTTATTGCACAACAGGTTCACCGCGAGCCATTTACTCAATCTCGGCAAGATAAAATGGTAATGTTGAGTTTATATTGCATTTATTTTGTACCCTTGAGGGAAGACTGAAAATGGCTAGAAAAATATTGGCGGTTTCTAGTATCTGAGTAAAATATTCCTTATATTGTTATTGGGAAACAACTCTACTTAAGGTCTAAGTTACAGCCTCAAGCCTATGTTAAGCAAATATTTTTTTTTACTTCACACAAACAAGGAACTTGTTATTTGACACGCACTGAAGTGAACACAAAATAGTCCTCCTGGCCGATTTCGACAACGGCGGCCAATCTCGACAGAGATCATCCAACTACGCAGGAGATATTATAGTGCACATGTGTGAGCGCAATACATAGGTGCACTCACTGTTCCTTCAGTCTCAAAGTTCGGTGAGACGGCAATCTGACATGACCGGAGAGAGATCAGGCGCAGGACCAACGGCTTAACGTACTTTTCTAGGCGCGGGGGTGTAACACCGCCAACATCCCGACTCCGAGCTGTTTTTGAGAAATTCATAATAGAAAATCTCAGAAACAATTTTGGCTCGACCTGGGATTCGAACCCAGGACCTCTCGGATGTAACGCAGAAACTTTGCCATTACACCAACGAGGCAGTTAAAAACACAAAAACACGACGACGAATGCTCTCAATTTCCAACCAGAGTCAGCAATCAGAAACAAAGATATAACCAAAACAATCCCCAATATTAATTACTTCGATCATTTAAATTACAATTTAATGGCGGCCATTTTTCAAATGTATAAGATAAGTTCGCACCGCGAAGTCGGCCCGTTTTTCCGCCATAACTGTTTTCGAAGCTATTTAAATGTAACAAAACCGAAGAGAGGTGTCAGAGGAACATGAAATATTGGCTGTTGTTACATTTTGCGCTAATGTCGTTATTACGAACTTTGTTTTCCAATGGAAGCCATTGAAAAGATTTAGATTTGACGCAACACTAACTAAAGAGGAAAAAAGTAGTTTACGATTACATCGCACATTGCGACCTCAAAATAATTGCTTACCATTGTCTATACAATTTAGGCGCTTATTTTATTAATAGCTTTTAGTTCAGTTCACGTTCAATTTTCATTGTGTGCACACATCATTATCAAGAATAAAGCAATCAAGTATTAAGAGTCAAGTGTCTTTATTGCTTTCACGAATATCAAGTGTATCAAGAAAGTGTATAGGCGTCCAGGAACCCATACAAGTAGGATGAGACATGAATGTTAATTAACTAGGAAAAAACGGCATGTCTAATAATTAAAAAAAGCGTTTTTTTTATTTTGTACTGTATTCGTATAAGTTACGAGTAAATTAATACGTTCAATTGTTTATGTTACCTTCACTAGCTCACTCGCCTCTGTACTGACAACATCTTTTAATTTTGCCTATTCGAAATTGACACCGTTTTTGGACATTTCATTTTCGGCACCATTATATCCTCTAAAGAGATAACAGTAGGAGTTGGATTGTTTGTGCTGGATATTGTGTATAAGCACTTTATATGTACTGTACTATTTTTTGCTTGGTAGAGGTGCTCGTGGCGCAGTGGTTGCAGCGCTTTGGTAGTGATACCAAAAGTTAAGCAACCTAAGGCGCGGTCATGTTTGGGATGGGTGACCATTCTGACCATACAAGTGACGTCTATTTACAAGCATCTCCGTGCTTCGGAAGGCACGTTAAGCTGTTGGTCCTGGTTAATATTGATAGATATTAGTCGTTAAGCCTGGTCGGAGGCCCTCGGGCGGCTTTATAACATCTGACAGTAAGGTTGGTCACTTACCTTACACACACCCCTCCACCGCAACGCACTGAGCCCGCGTGGTGGAGTATGGCTCGCACCACCTCATAGTTGAGGTGAGGCCTGTGCCCAGCAGTGGGACGTACTCGTATATAGACTCATGATATGATGTATATTATTTATTCACGCTTTATTTTGATACTTTGGTTCAGAAAGTGTTTTCTTTTTACTCGTGAGTATCTTCACTTCAGAGTTTTATTTGCTTTGTAAAATTACAAGATCAAATCTCTGGAGGGAGCCCGTTTTGCCACAGTTCCAAAAACAAATAGCCCGCAAATAAATTCCCGTCTCCCGTACACATTTATATGGTCAACATACTCACCGCCCTCGGGACCATAGGCGGCACTCGGCCTGCGGCGTTTACGTGGTTTGTTTAATCTGTGGATGCTATAAATATGTTTACATCAACCTTTGACAGTAAGGAATGTGTAGCTTTTTTGTTTTATAGAAAAGAAGACAATAATGAAAAAATATCACTATTTTATGAAAAATATCAAACTAGAGTCAAAAAAAAAACAATAGGCTTGTTTCCACTATGAAAGAAATATTCAAAAACTGATTTTCTCTAAAATAATTCATAATTTCAGATGCCTTTACACTAATATTTTTCTGCAGTTCGTATTATTTGATTTTTAATTGGAATTCAAATGATAATTAGTCACTCAGTCGGCATTGCACGCGATGACGTCAAAGTGTGTTATTCCCATACAAACTCTATGAAGAAAAGCGTTTTGACAGTTGATAAAAAGTACGTCAACGATTGGTGGTGTCAACTACCGTATTATAGAAATAAATAATTATAGACCGCCTATATTTTATTGTATCTTTCTGTTAATGTCTTTTTTTTGTGATTTGCGATGTAGGGTAATCTATCTATATCTCTAAATATATAAAATTCTCGTGTTACAATGTTCGTTCCCGTACTCCCTCGAAACGGCGTGACCGATTCTCATGAAATTTTGTGAGTATTAGGTCTGAGAATCGACCAACATCTATTTTTCATACCCCTTAGTGATATGGAAAATAATTATAATGGCAAAACACCGTTTGCAGGGTCAGCTAGTAACTACATATCAAAAAGTTAAAAATTACTGAGATAAGTGAGTTTTTCTTATTTTTAAGAATTTGATTTCAAGCCGGCTAATACCTAACTATCATAGAAATTAGTTTTTTGAATGAAGTGTGTTCATAAGCATTCACGTTGCAAATATACTCGTATTATCACTAGCTGACCCGGCAAACGTCGTTTTGACATATAAATGTTGAGGGTGGAGAACCCTTATCACTAAGGGGTATGAAAAATAGATGTTGGCCGATTCTCAGACCTACTCAACATGCTCAAAAAATTTCATGAGAATCGGTCAAGCCGTTTCGGAGGAGTATGGGAACAAACATTGTGACACGAGAATTTTATATATATAGAGATAAAAAAAACATCTACGAAAGATGCATCGCAAAAACTTCAAAATCAACAAAAAAGGAAACAGTTAAAGCAAAATAACACTGGATAGGCGAATAGACATACAAAATACTAAAACTAGCGGATACCGACGCGGGACACACAAACTCACTTAGCGCGTCCGTCCGCGGCAATGACATGCGCATTCATTTGCCTCGCCCTATTTTGAACGTGTATCTGGTAGTTACACGTTTAACGCAATAGTTTATTTATTTATTTAAGTTCTGCATAAACATGTGTATAATGGTGCACTTGATGCCGAAGGCATTCCCTACCAGTCAACCATAGGGCCAAGCAGAGAAAATTCAGGCGGTGTACATTAAGTAAAAGGGAAAAACAAACAATTAAATTGAAGTTATTTACGTACAAAATAAATATAAATATAAACATACAAACTAATTACTTACATAAAATGAAAAAAAAATAACATAAAAAATCATAGACATACATTATAGACATACAATAGTTATATTAGGCGGTGGTGATATTTATCCCTGTTTACTCTGTCTGTACTTATGTACCGAAACTCAAATCGTTATTAGTAACGTGCTACGTCAAAAAATAAGATAAGTTACAAACTGGTCATACCTACTTCACGTTTCCATACTCCCTTTTAATAATTACTATGGTAAAAGATTAATTCTACTCATGTTTAACATTTTCGCCAAACTGCTGCATGCAAAATTATGCAATGCAATACAAATTAAACATTTCTTACAAGAAAAGCGAAAGTCATGTATTTTTTCTGAATACAACGCAAAACTTTGTAAGCTGTGACGTTTGTACAGCAACAAAACAAAAGGTTGAAGATAACTCCATCTAAAATCACACGTCTGTTTATTTTATTTTTTTAATAGACTCAACCAAAAACATTAAAGAAAACACCGATTACAAAAACGATCGCCCCAACAAAACCGCTAAATTATGTATTGTGCGCGTTAATAACATGCGCATTCATTATCGCGTCCTTTCGCGGGCGGAGCGAAGCGGGCCGAAGCGGACGGCGGAGCGGAAAATTGAGAATATGGCCACCCGAACGCGGATGGTGCCTGAAATATGGGGTGTCAACTGGCACTTGCGGAAATTAAATAAATAAGTTATAAATACTAAATTGACGCCGCGCGCCACCCGTCAGCTCGTGACCACGGCTGTTTGTAATCCAGCCGAAACGTCGAGCAATGAGTACCTTATACTCATTAAAATAAATCGTGTTCTGACCCGATAACCAGTAGTCAGTTTTAAAGTGTAATGTGAAAGTTTAAAATCATATAAATCAACTATCCTATTAAACAGTAACAAGAAACTTGTTGTTCGCGTATCCTGCATCGGCTGGCGATCAAGCGGGTCTCGAACGGAAACGCGAGATATCGCCCGGCGCAGTTGCTCGCACTGTGAGATGCATATCCTTTTAGGGCGGCTACAATAACGGTCATAACTGGGATATGGCGGGACTGGAAGTAGATAAGTGAAGATTTTTTAGTTTAGTTTTGGGTGTTTCATTATTACAAAAGATCTCAATACAAATTGTAAAAAATCATGTAGGACAAGAAACTTGTTATACGAAAGCTGTAAAAAAGGATTATTTTGCTTTAAATTTCCACTAAACGACGCCAGCGCAGGAACCAAAATACATCTAACTGTAATCACCTGAAAAAGCTAGAGCTGAATGTCGCAGGACCCACAACACAGGTGTTAAATTTAATGAAAATTTACTTAATTAAAAGTGGAGTTATTTTAATTTTAAAATTACGTTAACATGATGTAGATATATCAATGCGATGCGTAACAACATCTAGCGACATATAAGCTTTTGAAATTGTTAATTGGCCGGTTTTAATACCCACGATCAACTATGAGTAACGTGGCGTTGCTTTAAAAATAAATTGTGAAAACATAGTATACTTAGAACTTCAAAAAAATAGTTACTGCATATCTAAATCCAGGATATATATATGCAAGATATACATATTATAGTCACAATAAACATCGCGCCCCAGGTGGTCATCGTCATAAATCACACGCAAGGACGTATTGAGTCGGAACGGCCGTGGCTAATCTCGCGCTATGATTAATGTTGCAAGAAGAAAAGAAAGGAAAAAGGCAGGCGTATAAATAGCCTCTTGAAAAGGAACGCAATGATATCACTCTGTGAAAGATGGAAATTGTAAGAAAATGATACGTTGATGTTGCGTATTTTTTTTGACATTTTTGCGATTTACAAATCACGACTAAAACGTTTTAAATTGTATCAGTCCTTTATGCTTAATTATACTGTATTCGTAAGCAGTTTGCATACTTCTTTCTAATTCAACTTATTTTTTTTAAATATGATAGCCAGTGCCGAAACTATCCAAATATCCAATTTCTTGAAAATATCCAAACAGCATCACACGAATTTATTATTTATTTTACGAGTTTTAAAGTCAGTTAATATGTATGTACGGATGTATTTTACTATTTCACGTACAAAACTACTGTAAGTATAGATTTTGAACTATACACAGAACTAGAATAAAGCTTATACATCAGAATAACACATAAACTAAAATTTACAAAAAAAAATGTGAAGAAGAAGGGTTTCGACGCGGACAAAGTCACGAACGGCCACTTGTTATTTATATATAGTTTTTTTTTTTATTTCCCATCAAATTAAGAAGTCCTCTGCAAAAAAAATCGCGTTGTCACCCCACCGTCCATTGCCTTTCCCAGTTTCGTTTCGATCCCAAAGTCCACCGTTCCTATCGCGACATCGAACTATAGCCTGGCGTCTGTTCGAAAATGTGTTTGTTGCACTCCGACGGAAAATGCTAGTATTGTTAGGTTAAGTACCTACTATAAGTGTGTTTGCGTGCTGTCTGGATTTTAGGTTTGAGATAGTTTGAATTTCTGAGACAAATAACGTGACATGTTGTAGTTTATCTAATAATCTTAATCATCCCAAGTTTTGATTCTGTTTGCACAATTTCAACCTAACTTACTAGCCCCATCTTACAATGTTGAAATGCTGAAAATACGACATATTTAAGAACTTTATGGCTGATTTTTTAAGTCGGATAAATTGTTTTCGGAACGTTAAATATGAATCGGCCCAATTTAAGATGAATTTAGTTTTGACATTCTATAGAATATGCAGTAACGACTTTTCAAATCAGCCATCTTGGAATTTTATTTGACTGTTAGCGTTTAGTGACTATTGAAAAATCAGTACCCTAAGCACGAACAATTCACGTATTCGCAACGTTATAGTATCGAGCCAACGACACGATAACTTAAGTAGGCAGCACGAAGCACTTTCGTCGTCGTAAGGTAAACTCGATAGCCTTACGAAAGTGACGTCATCCTAACGTAAAAGAGCTGCCCCCTAGATTGAGCTATGAACGAATGATACGTTCGAAAACGCATCGAAGTTCAGTTTTGAATAATAAATAAAAGCAATTCATGGAGAAAATAAGTGAAATAATAGAGAAAACAAATTACACTAAAAAATGTGGTTTAAATTTAATTGGATTTGAAGTAAAAGTAAACATTAAGACTATAAACCTTAAAAGATATTTCTTTTGTAAGTGTTATGATTTCCGAACGTCCTTCAAGATTGTCACTATTAGACAAACGTAAACTTTGAAAATTTTTCAAATAGTGTTTCAAAAGATTACGATAAACGAGCAATTTACAATTT
This sequence comes from Pyrausta despicata, assembly GCA_963921415.1. NCBI lineage: Eukaryota > Metazoa > Arthropoda > Insecta > Lepidoptera > Crambidae > Pyrausta > Pyrausta despicata. Next base: position 14,576,659 of record OY992864.1, read on the forward strand.
ATGATAATTGTGGAGTTCATGGAAAGGCATGTACCTAAGTATATTGAAATTCTATGGCCTTGTTCTATTACCAAGAGTTTATACCTATTAATCACAGTGATTTTGTTCTTGTAAGAGTGTGTCGTATTATGGAAGATTTTCTGTTTCCCAGACATGGAAATCTATCCAAATTAAGCTTTTTGCAGTGACCATTGGACATTTTACACCTCCACAATAAAAGAAAAGGAAAGAAGACAGAGAGACCAATAGCTCACGTTACAAGCTTATTTTGAAAAGGATGACAAATTTGTATAAATCATTACATGGTATTATAGCATACTCGCTTCCCGCGTTGGTGCCTATGTCTGTAATATGTATATATGTATGCTTAGATCTATCATGGTTTTATTAAGCATTTCGGGATAAAGTTACACGTTATGTGTATTACATGTTATATAATAACAGAGAGGTCGTAAATAAAATCGCAAGTTGTATCTTAACATGTTTCTTTTATTTTTTATCGCATTATTACGAGTACAACACAATTTATTATTTTATATCTTTGCAATCAAGTCGTCAATCATAACAAACACGTCGCCGTAGTAAACTCTTTTCCTACGCAATAGTTCCTGTCACCAATATGGAGTTCTCCATTAAACGCTAGTCTATAAACTATTGGGTTGAATGAATTGTTATTTACTTGTTTTTTACAGTATATCGCTGCTCTTGAGTTGCTGGAAATTTATTGAAACTATTAAGTATTGCAGGGTTCAGTGGGTTTGGTTAGGAGCCTGTGGCATAAAACGATAAAGCTCACAGCACCTAGAAGAAAATGAGAAATAAAATTAAATTTACTCTACCTAAGTGCACCTACATATAAACATTAATGTAACATAAATAACATTGAAAATTCTACCCCACACACACTGTATTGCAGGCTGATCCTTTTACTAGATTTTAAATCTGTTTTTCTTTTAATTGGCGACATGTATGCAAAAAACCTGCCTTACTGAGGCGAAACCTATTTTTTACATTCAGTGTCGCCTAGGGTCAGATACAAGGATTTTTTTCTAAGGAGAGCTCTCCTTGAAATTTCCCTGTAATAATTAAAAAATAAGTATGTATCCTTTTAGCTTATTTTTGATTAATAGAAGCATAGAAATCTAATAAAAAGCATCGTAAAGATTCTAATTCTAACCTCGTTTCCCTTTCTCCATTTCTCCTTTCGCCAATCAATTACGCTGCTAAATAATAGTGCAAAGTACGCCGGGACATATTTAAACATGTTAAACCTCACCACAATATAAAATAACGCTTGAATTACAAGTGTTTTGCTTCGAATGAGCTCCGACGAAAGTTTTCTCACCGAAAATTTCAAGTGACAAAACATTCGTAAGCCAGCTATCGTTATTCACGAAACTATACGTCAAAAGGTGGTTCGTGCTTGCATTTTAGTATAAAAGTCTGACGTTTCGTTTACGTACGCTTACTATACGTTAACTTAAGTCATTCGTGCTCCCAAATTTAGTTAGTTTTACGTCCGATAGAGGCGCTGTCTGATTCCCATACAAAATGATTACGTTTACTATACGAAAACTTTAACGCAAATGGTTCGTGCTTAGGGCACAGGTATTAATGTGACAACCTACGTGTTATTTACATGCTTGAAAAAATCTAAAAATTATCGATAGAGACCAGTCTCCATGACACAATCAGGTTTATACCACTTGCTTTCCAGTCGCCATCATCCTTAATAGCGTCAGGCATGAATGGGTCGATAGTGGGCGGGGTCGTCGACCCCACAGCTGGGCCCCACAACTGTTGCGGACGGAGTCAGGGTCAGAGCTAGTTATGTGATTGAGTTAAGGTTACTCACAAATTATTTATCACACAATTGAGATGATGACACCTATCTTAAATATTGTCAAGAACATGGTGTTAAAAAAACATAGCCCCTATGAAGTTAATACAACCAATATATTTCAAAAAAGCTGTAGAAACCAATTTTAAAACACACAAAACTCAATAAATATTCGGTCAATTGACTCCGATTTCTGACACATGACCGTGACGTCACAATAATTTATTACCATACGAAATCTATGGAGGCAGACCGTTTTGACAGATAATAAAAAGTATGTCAACGATTGGTGGTGTCGTCTAGCCAGTTTACTGTTTGCGAATGGAAAATGAAAATGAAATGAAGGTTAATGTAAGTAAAGCTTGGTATTGCAGCAGGCAAATCTAAAAATCCACTATATTTTTTTGCAACCATCTTCGCATATTTTCAAGGATGGCTAAGACCCTTGTATAGAGCCGTGGACAAAAGCTAGTAAACTATCTGACCCAACGAAAATGACGAGAAAAGATTGTCGAAGAGTCAAACAAGTGTTAAAGTCAATGTTTTATTTTGAAGGTATTTTGAGATATTTGAAGCGGAGGCAGAAAATTATTAAGAGGCACGTCACAAATTTTTACAGCAGCAGTTTCTTTTTGGCGAAAAATTGAATTTCAAACAATAAATCAAGAATCGGAGGCTGCTACGAAGTACAATCTTTGTAATTAGTTAAGTTATCAATTGCGTAAATGAAAAAATGCTTAATATAACTATATCTAATTACGAAGATTGTACTTTGTAGCGGCCTCCCATTTTTTATTTAGCCTTTAAATTCAAGTTTTCAGCAATAAAAAACTGCTCAGCTGTCAAAATTGTTGTGATATAAGCCTTAATCTATTTTACAAAAATAAATAGCAAAATTTGTTTGTTGCTAAGCGCATAACTCAAGAACGCCTGGACCAATTTGGCTAATTATTTTTTATAGTATTCCTCAAAGTACTTTGGGATGTTTCTTACGATGAAGAAAAAACTACGGGCAGTATTGTCTGCGGGGTCAGCTAATAAAAAATATAACAGAACCATTTTTTCTTAGTAGAGTTTCTTGTGCTTCTTGTGAAACTGTCACCTTTTTTTTACTAAAATTATCGTTTATATTTATGTGGCTTATGATTTTTTTTATTATTAAAAAACTATATAACACAAAAATGAAATAAAGGTGGACTTTACACTGAAAAGCATGTTAATTTTATTTGGCAATAACAATGTTTGTTTCAACCCCAATTATAAAAATAAACATACAACGAACCAGCAGAGTAATTTGAAAAAAAAAGGCGTTATTTAACTAAAAAAGTAATGAAAACCCAACACATTCTAATTTGAGCGGCTATAAAGCTGCAATGCTGGGATGATGGCTTACTGGACGTACAAACATCAGTAGACCCAGAGGAATGTTCTAATTGAAACTTAATTGAGACGGTAATGAGGGTGAAATACTCGTAATTGGAACTAATCTGTTAAATACTAAAAATGTAAATATTTGAAATAAAACCAACAAATATATATCAAAATATTTATGATTTAAAAGACGGTGGAAGTGTGTGGTTAGATACGTTGTTTGTTAACTTTTATTTCAAACAAAAAATACAAATACAAGGGGTTTGCAGTTTTATTTGTTACCTTTTTTACTTTCATTTTTAGGGAGATACCCAGGGTATCTCCATATCGCAAATAAAAATCAATCTGAATAACCCTTGTACTTGTGATCTTTTTGTTTCTGTGTAGTTTTTTTTTTTGTTTCTGTGTAGGCTGATTAGGAGGACCTTATCAGCCTACATTCGTCCCACTGCTAGGCACAGGTCTCACGTCTGTATACTAAGTATGAGGTGAGGTAACTAAGTATGAGGTGGTACGAGCGGTACTCCACCACGCGGGCTCAGAACGGATTGGTGAAGGGGTTGTTTGTAAGGTAAGTAACCAACCTTTTGGTTTGTTTGTTTGGTTTTGGTTTGACTGATTTTTGACATCCTATTTTTGATATAAAATTTGATAGTTTAATAAACAGGTTCAGATAATAAGGATGTTAGGCATACACTGAAAATGGAAACCACTGACTTCCTTAGTCCATTGTAGTTTATACTCGACTCGGAACGAGCAGATATGCTAATCTTATTGCCTCAAATAACAGTGTTTTATAATTAACACTATTATTTCGCGAAAATATTAATTTTCCTGAAAGAAAATGCGGAGAGCGTGTTTAATAAGTGTTATTTTACTTGATTTATTAAACTGAGCGAACGAATAACGGCAATTGATAAGGGTTTGAAATAGAGAAGTTATAATAACGTTGTCTACGTTATTATAACTTTCTATTTCTATTAAATAGAGTACAGTATAATAATGCGCTGAGGGTGCTGTTCGTGCTGCCTCGTTATTGCAGCGCGTCTACTATGTTCGCGGAAAAGCACATAGATGGTTTCCTCGCAATAATGAGAAAGCAGTGTGCAGCCCTCTTGAATCGGTTGAGGAGCAGCCCGAACCGCGTCCTGGGCGCATTTGCTGAACGATGGGACTCACCGATGCTGCAATGTGCGCCGCACACTTATAGTTTTTTATGTTAATTGCACTAGTAATAAAATAACATAAGTTTTTAAGATACTGTGTAATACTAACAATTTATGGACATGGTCTAAAATAATAATAAAAAAATTGTTAGATATGATACTTATGCCATACCTGACAGGCATACGCGACCCTTTTCTATGACATCGTTCTCGATATTAGTCACATGCATTTTATATCATGTATGTCCAATATTTGGCGCAACAGATTAAGAGTTAGGAAGCTAAAAGGACCGGGTGTTATGGTCGGGGTCCAAGGTCAGATAGACATCATCTTGACTTGTCTAACTATAGTATTCTGGATTGAAATCTTATACCGCGGTTCATGTGCAGTACTAGGCTAAAAGCGCCATCTAGCCTATGGAGCCGTATCAGCGCATCTTTGTAACACAAGGTGAGGGCACATTAATAGCTGGCTAACCAATTAAGTACACGTTCATTAGAAATAAAATATAGATATTTTTAAATAGTCCCAGAATTCTTGCAAAATATTTTACCTCCCAAATATTTGTCAAGACCAGCGAAGGCCCAACTCAATTATATTGTTTTAATTTGAAAACTCCCGCCGTGGACTGATTGGTCCCCGAAATGGAGCTAAAACAGTTCTGAAACGACTTTGTAAAGTTGTCAAAGCCTTGCCGCGTCCGGGATGGAATTACAATTGAATGATGCTCTGTAATGAATTGTGCGAAGATTGACAATCGCTGGTTAAATATTTATTAGAACACTGAACTGACTTTAATATTATAAATAAATAAATATATCACAACAATCACACCAATTCTCTAGTCGCAAAGTAAGCTACGAGGCTTGTGTTATGGGTACTAGACAACGAATAAACATACTTAAATACTTTTTTTGTAAATAAATACATATTATACATAGAAAACACCCAGACCAGTACAAACACTCATGTTCATGTATACTTATGCTTGTACTGTGCGGGAATCGAACCCGCGACCCTTGGTTTTAGAAGTCCGACATGCGGACCACTGCGCCAAGCGGATTCGATCCCCGCACAGTACAAGCATAAGTGTGCATGAACATGTGTGTTTGTACTGGTCTGGGTGTTTTCTATGTATACTTAATATGTATTTATTTACAAAAAAAAGTATTTAAGTATGTTTATCCGTTGTCTAGTACCCATAACACATGCCTCGTTGCTTTATTTGGGACTAGAGAAATGGTGTTATTGTTGTTAACTACGAGTATGTATACGTATTTGTAACATTACTAAGATATTCATAATATAATGAGCTGCTCGTAACAAATACTTCTTTTACTTCTTTTTCTTATGAGCAAACAACTTTTTCTGTTATCTTTTACCAGTTTTTTTTTATGTTTCCCTTTGTCATTCCCGAAACATTGTACAGGAAAAGTTATTCCCGAAATCACTTCGCAAACAGGGAAACTTGTCACCGTACGAATCGACGGCAACTCGGCTAATAGGCAGAAGATTTGCGACTAACTTCGCGCAACTAAACGACGCAACTTCAGTGCTCGACCTAATGCTTGAGATGTGGTAGTGATATGATAGATATCGAGATAAATAATATATCGAGAGCAGGAATAATCTAACTGAAACACACAAAAACGCGGGCTGGCTGACTTACACTGCAAAATTGCTTTTTGACAATTTGAAATTATTTGTGTTATATTTGTTTTCTTTTTTCATTTTTTTATTTTTTTTCTTTATTCAGGAAAACAAACAGCTGTGTTATAATACATAAAGCTTATAAAACAAGGCGTCGTTCATTAGCCATACAGTTTTCACAATTAGGTATACAATTATGATGTTGACGAGTCGTAGATCGTAAGCGCGCTTACAAATTTTAATTTACTAAATTTATTTATATAAACAGAAAGTAAGAATTTTTGATCTTGACAAAATAAAATGTCTACAATTATGGACTTAGGCACACCTACATCAGGTGGCCTCTCTTTTTAACAAGTAACGAAAGCGGTTTAATTTTTATGAAATATATCGATGTGATTATACGCAGTGTTATATTTTATACAAGTTCTAATAATAAAACTATTGCTTCTGTAATTTGTGGAGCAAATTGGTGTAACAAAGGTACTATTCCCCCCATTGTTTTTTTTTTGCTTTTTTATGCTGTTGATTTTGTTTCTATGAGTATTAATACCTTTCATTTCGTTATGTGTATGTGATGTACTAAATCAACAAACGCTTTTCTTTCTTTCTTACTCACTCATGGTAGCTTCACCGTGCGAAGGAACAGAAGGTCGTACTCCGTACCGCTCCGTCCGCTTTGAGTCTAGCCAAAGCGTTCGCACGCATAGTCAAGCTTGTAAGAGTGAAAGAGAAGGCTTCATCCGAACCTATGGACAACGGCTTAGAGAGTAGGATCGTAAACCCTAACGCGTAGCGGGACATGTTTCTTCGATATATCGACATGTTCTTTCAATATAAAAAGACATGTTTCGCCTTCGCACCCCGACAGCCTCCAGCGGTGCTCTGATGGAAAATATAACGGGAAATATTGTTTTCTTAGAGCTAGGTGTATTTCGCGATCGGTTGAAAAAATATTTTCTTCATCCTTAACTTACAGGATGATAAATAACTCGATTGTATTACGAAAGTAGTTAAAAAATTACGTATAATTAGTAAGTGTAGTGTCATCTGACACAGTTTTATTGACTCAATATTTCGGAGTTGTTTTACCAATTAGTGTTCGAAATCGGCCAGGAGGACCATTAAACACGATTTAGACCATTGATTTTCTATTCTGCAGTAAGACGGATGGTGTCTACCTTCATTTACCGAGAGTACTAGTTCCTTTTATAAATCCGATTAGAGTAGAAATCTCATTCAATGAACTGTACTATCTGAAAACGAATAACAAGCACGAGGCAATCGCTGAAAGCGCTGTAGGAACGGTAATGATGCGAACCAAGTGGAAAACGACGATTGGAATACTATTGATTCGGAATAATTCAGGTGTTTACGTTTCCGAACCCCGATGAAAAATAGGAGTGTCATCAGTTTGACCAATAGATATTGTTTGTTTGAGTTTGTCTATGAAATCATAGCTCCCAAATGGATGGGCCGATTTAAGTGTGATCTTTTTTTATTCGAAAAGTGATTTAATCACGGTGGTTCCCAAATGGATGGACCGATTTCAGTGCGACTCTTATATTTCGAAAGATAATTTAATCACGGTGGTTCTTAGCTATACTTGCTCAAAATCCGTGCAGCCTTTGAAGTTGACCAGCTGTTTTCATGACTCGTGTTTTTTTATTTATTTTAAAAGTTACGGAAAGCAGTGGTAGGGTTAGATAATATTAAGTTGGATTGGGACGTCTAAAAGAACCTCATGTTATTACTAAAATTCATGAATAATACATTTTTGTTCAATTTATCGCAAAATATATTTGAGAAATTCCAGTAATAGTATAAGGACTCACTAAAATAATTTTCGACGAATATTTGGCAAAGAAAGTTCCAAAGAATAATGTTTTCATTAGCATATTTTAATATAGATGAGGTTCTAGATTTATTAGCAGAGTTAATTTCAATACTTAGTTGTTTTAAATCTGTCGAATTTCCAGAACAGAAATTATTTTCCAAGGACAGCTGTTTTATTACGATCTCAAGATTGTAAAGTTTTGAGATTCATTTTATCACCATAATAACATTAATTGGAATATAAAATGTTTAGGAATATTGAAAGAATCGTAAACTAGTCGCCTAAAAACTATCATAGAACCTGTATCCTTCGTAAATGGAAAAAAAACAGCTGACATTTTTATATGGTCGTCCCATGTCATATCATAAGTATTTTTTACATCATAGTTTAATACAACATAGAAGAAGTAGCTTAATCTGATTTATTAAATGGCAAATCATTCGACACTAGCTGTTATTTACATAACATTCATTATTCGCGAATATATCGGTTTAAAGGTTTTTTTTCTTATTTATTGTATAAATAACACTGTTTTTTACAATTTAATCACATCTACAAAAGAAAAGTAATACAATTTTTATACATTGCAGGATCGAAGAGAAACAATGAGACAATTTTTATTCATTTGCAAACTTTCTCTGAATACAATCATCGTCTTCATCCTTTAATGATGTTAAAATTGACGCTTGCACATGACAACCTTCAGTCACGACTATCTTAAGACCCGTTATTTAGTGTTATCTATTATCGTGATAAAAATATCGTGGAAAAACCGTTATTTACTGTTTCGATACTAACGTATCATAAAATTGCCTTCTTCTGCTTTTGACTAATGTACATTTCGATACCCACACTCGCCTGTTAGCTTTACGTAAAAAGTGTTCCGACAAAACGCGGCTCCCGATGATATACGCCATATTTGTTGGTTCGAGTAAGCCATGTAAAGTGGCCCCATGATTGATTACTTCCTTTCGCTGCCATCCCCAAAAAATATCCCTACTTTACAAAATTCAACCTAATATCTACCTTACCCGAGAAAAATAAAGTAGCGTTTTGAATGTTGATATTTAAATGTAGGTACCATAGGTAGGTAATGTTCTAACGTTGAATATCATGCATGGTGGCCTGCACGACATGGTAAACACTGCGGATCTTATGCGATTGTGATACGGGCGATTTTGCAACAAAAAATGGATAGCTTGATGTGCTGGACATGGTACATTTATGACAACGGTAGTGTGTTTGCATCAAGGTAGTTTTTCGTCGTGTAAAAAGGGACTTAAGTACACGAAAAAAAGCTCAGAATTGGGATTGGACGAAAATTCTAAGTTGTATAATCTGGACAGGTCAATACAAAGCCCAGATTTATGAATATTTCATACGAAACAGTAATTATTCAGGCACAAAATACACAAAATATATTTTGTGCGTCATAGACAGGGTGGCGACCACAATACGACAATTGACTTTCTGTCTGTTACGCTTTCATGCCTAAACTACAGAACGGATTTCGATGAAAATTAATACACACACACAACGTTGACAAATTTGTATGTGTACTATAATTCATTCAAATCTGTTCAGTAGTTAAGGCGTGGAAGCGTAACAGATGAAAATTCAATTGTCGTATTATGGTCGCCACCCTGTGTGGTTGAAACCTGAAAATATGTTTATAGTATTTTTTCCAAGCTACACTCATGTGAAAAACCAGGTTTATCTTTAAATTAAAAGTTAAGCTAACTATTATCTTTGTTGTGTAATATTAACTGTGCTGCTTACAAGATACACAGTAATAGAAACTAATAATCTCTAATGGATGTTTATGGGCTTTCCTCGGCACGGCTGTGCTTACTCGCTTACTCGTTGGTATTTAGCTTAGCTTACAGAAGTATTATACAAAGACGTGGGGCATGTTGACTTTGGAACAGCTATACTTTTAAGACGCAGATGGAAAATGTTCTTTTTTTAAATTGAGCCATGACTGTAACCTACACCCTTAGCTTATTTTACAGTCAAAGGCATTTAAAAAAACAGATGTAATTGAGAGCTTTGGTAGAAAATAAAATCATTTCGTGTAATGATATCTGTGATGATATGTGTGTGGACAATGTTCGCGCACATTCTCAAACAAAATTGGCTACTGTAGTCATAAAAGGGCACATGACAGGGCAGCTCAACTTATCCTATCGTGAAGAACGGAAAAAGGAAGTAGAAAAAAGTCACCGTAGCCGAAATCGGCTTGGGAGTATACTTAGAGTCATAGCTGAGAGCCACAATGATTGAATTATCTTTTAAATAAAAAAAAACCGCTTTGAAATAGGTCCATCCGTGCGGGAGCTACAATACCACAGGCAGAGACACACAAATTACACACACACAAACAGACATAGGGGTCAAACTTATAACACCTCTCTTTTTTGTCAGGAAAGATAATTTAATCATTGCGTTTCTTAGCTTTGACTCTAAGCTCACCCTGTTTACCTGGTTCATTTATTTTTTTATCTGGAAATTTACTTTTGGATGACTTGATCTTTCACATGTTAGAAATAAACAAGACCATAAATACCTGTCTCAGGGCTCTGCCCTAGCGAATGCAGATCCTGCTGCGAGCGTCTCCTCTGGCGATACTCCGCCCTATAGTCGGGCCAGCGCCCATACTGCGCAGGCGCATTCAAATACTCCTGCGACGAGAAACGCGACGCACGCGGCGGTGAGAACCCCATCTGAGCGTAGTAGTCGTGTCTGAACACCACATCCGGATGCCCAGTGATGCCTCCAGGTGCTATCTGACTCCCAAAGTGGCTGCGATGGCCTAGGTACTCCGGTTTGACTGGACCGTCCGTGAGCTCATGCCCGTGGATAGAGGTAGAACGCTGAGGGCCGTAATCTCGCATCCGATTGGAGTATTCCATGCTCATGCGATGAGGAGAATAGTCAAGTCCTCGCGGACCCATCTCGAAGTGACCATGCTGACGACTGCTTCGCTGCTGACCGTAGTGCGGCGAAAACGGATTCTTACTCTCCTGATTCGCCTGGCGAGCCGGACTGTAGTTCGCGTCAGGTTTTTTCTCCAATGGCTTAGGTTTCTCAACCTTGTCAGTACCGTTTTGATTTGGCTCTTTCTTAGGAGTAGACTCCTGAGATCTTTGAGTTTTAACATCAGACATATCTTGGGAAGCTCGTCTGTTAAACTCCTGAACCTTTTCAGGCACAAACCCTTGAGAAGCTTGCGACATCTTTCAGACTTGTATAAACGACATCAAAACTCTAAATACTATTTTTTTATATTTATATATACGTATATCCAAAATTGACTACACAAATAGTGCGTTTATCAAAAGTCTAAGTGTTACTACGCTAGGTATATATGCTTATAAACTGTAGTTTAGATGTGCAATATTTATAGGAAAAATTAATCACAACCGAACACACAGACTGGAAACAGAAACACTTTATTATTTTTTATATTATTTCACTGTGATCTTTTTATTAAAATATTGTAACTTAAAATGTCAGTGGTGATTGAAAAATTGATAAGAAAGTGAAAAAGTTTTTTTTTTTTAAAAGGCCAAATCTTGTTGCTTTTTTGACTGGAAATTTGACACAATAGTTAAGATAGACTATAATATTAATTAGGATGAAGTTAATAAGGTAATATTAATTAGGTATAGGATAAAGTAAGATATGACGCGGACGACCCATAAATTCGTGGAGACGAACCATCAACCAGGAGATTAGAGCTGCAGGTCAACTATGGGAGGATGTCAAGAGTCAAGCGCGGGACAGGGGGCGATGGCGACAACTCACGAAGGCCCTTTGTACCACAGGGGTGCCATAGGACTCCAATAACAACAACAAAGGATAAAACAAATATTATTGGGATAAAGTTGACTATTGTAAGGCGAGGTTTAACGATATTTCAAATTAGTTACAATAAGTTTAATCCAAAGTTACTTGGAAGATCAGGTTTAATAGGTACAAATATCATTCCTTATTTCTTTGTCTTACAAAATAGCGTACATAAACACTTTTTACTAACATACAACTAACATTCTACAGGTACGCGTCCACGGCTCGGATCGCACGTATCGTACGTAACGAATTTTAGATTGCTTTGTACTCGTATAAAAAAATATTCAACAGAGCGTCCACAGATCTGCAGTTTTTATACAAGGTAAACTATAGCACATTTCATGCTATGCGTCATATGCGGGCATGTAGACGCTTACCTTTAGACGCCATGTTTGATGTCCTTCTTGATCTAATTCAGACCCTATTCGGTCCTCTCAAGGTTGGCTCTAGGTCGTAAATCTACATTTGCCTTGAGACAGAATTTTGTTAGTGTCCCGCTGATGAGTAATATGATTTGGTTTGTACTTCAGTTGATTCAGACATAATTTCAGGACTCTGTGTACGTACGGTAAGACACAAAAGTGTCTTTGTGATTTATTTTTGAAATTAAAACACAGTTTAATAAAAATGGACTGCCACAGGCGGGACTCGATCCCGCACTTCTCGCAAACCGGATGACTGCTTACCGATCGATGAGTAAATGTCATAGTAATTAAGTAACTGTGACATTTACTCATCGGTCCGAATTTCTTTAAGTGTTCTTTAGGCTGCTGCTTACCATCATTCATCACTGTTGCGGTTAGATATCTACAGTGATGTATATGATACAACACAATAGTAATGAATCATGGCTGGCTGCAGTTTAAAAAACACTTAAAGAAATTCAGACCGATGAGTAAATGTCACGGTAGCTCAATTGGGAGAGCAATCGCCCGGCTTGCGAGAGATGCTGGTTCGAGTCCCGCCTGTGGCAGTCCATTTTTCGTTAAGCGTGTTTTAATTTCACATTATAAAGAAAAAGAACTAAATGGTTTACTATTGATTTAATCACAGCTTAATTTCAGATGGATCATGAAATACAACAAGAGGTTAAGAACAAGTAGGATCTATACAGGTTTCGCGAAAGCGGGTAGTGCCACTTCTTACTTAAGGCAAACACTTGTGCAACTCCATTATCAGGTAAAATTAAGTTATTTAATAAATAGCCATGGTAAGTCCAACGGTCTTAATTCGTCGAGATTAGTTTGACATCGTAGTCGAGTTAACGAATTTATGACTTTGACGATTGCTTTGGCGTTTTTTTTTAAATTGTTTTTTGAATTTTTGCGTCTGTGTATCTCTTCGTATTTGTGTATGTTTCTATGAGTGAATTCTTGAAATAAATGATTTATTATTATTATTACACAACACTTTTGTTTCTGACTTTACTTGCCATGTTGCGAGTAGTTCTATAGTTTATCGTTTGATGTCGTCAATTAATATGTAAAGCGGTTTATTAATTTTAATATGATAACGATAGGTTGCGTGGTAGTTGTATGAAATTCTAGCAGTTGATTGTCAGTGTTACCAAATTGCTACGGAGTGCTATTGGCATAAATCAACCATGAATGTATAGTACAACTCATGTGTTTGTATTCATAACCCAAATCCTACAGTTTAAATGGCTGTAAGCATTTGTTCTTTTTAATAAATAGAATTCACCTTTTACTCAAGAGTAACTAAATTAGATCTTATAAAAGACTAATAGTATTCCTGGCCGATTTCGACTAAGGCGGCCAATCACAACAGAGATCAGCCAACTACGCAGGAGATATTACCTCTATAGTCCACAAGTGTGAGCGCAATACACAGGTGCACTCACTATTCCATCACTCTCAAAGTTCGGTGAGACGGCAATCCGACATTACCGGAGAGAGATCAGGCGCAGGACCAACGGCTTAACGTCGTTTCCGAGGCACGGGGGTGTAACACCGCCAACTTTCCGACTCCGAGCCGTTTTTGAGAAATTCATGACAGAAAATCTCAGAAACAATTTTGGCTCGAGGCAGTCATACAATGAATGATAACAAACAGTGAATTAATTGTTAACACGGCTAAAAACTTTTCTAACTTAATTAGTATGGGGAAGTTTTTTTAAAATAAATAAATATACAACAACATCACATACATTGATCTGACTCCTGCTGTAAGTAGCTTTTGTGTTACAGGTATCAGAATCAACAGTGGTTTTACAAATAAACTTAAATAAAACATATAACACTCAGACCAGTACAAACAGACATGTTCAATTCATGCACACTAATGTTTGTACAGGCGGGGATCGAACCCGCGACCTCTTGGTTAGCAGTCAACTTCTTGACCATTACACCACAGAAGTCTTCAAAGTATTTTGCAAAATTGAAGAAATAATTTGCACAAAAATATTGCCAAATGTTAAACCTTCGCTGCACAAACTCAAACACACTTGTAACTTGAAAAAAATGTTTCCCTTGTAATTCCGGCCGGCTGTTTCTGCCAACATCTAAACTCTTGACCAAATATCGGGCAAACAATGGCGGTCCTAACCCCAAACCTTGGCGTCAACCCACCTCAACATCACTTAACCCGACCCGGGACCTTTGATTAAAATAATGGTACTAGTGAATTTACGATCATTGAAATAAGGCAGTTTTTTGAAATGAGAAACAACGATATCACCACAAACAACACCCAATACTCGTAATACACATAAATACATAACAGTACAGAAAACACGTTCACCAGCTAACAGACGCTAACAGACGCACGTAAAAACTGTGTCTAATGACGACAGCTGTGATCTAGTGGTCTACTGTTCAAACACCTGCAACAGCCGGCTGTTGCGGGTTCGAATACTGCTAGGAGCAAATATTTGTGTGATGGGTACATAAATGTGTTTGAGTATTTCTATCTGTTATCCTTGCCACCATAGCACAAGCTAACGCTTTGTTTGGTTGAAAGAATTGTTATGTTTTATTATTATTATTTTAATCTTTACGATCTAATTGCTAAGAGCGATCTCTTCAAGACAAGTTTTTGGTAAAGGAACTAGTAATATTGTTACTCACAGAAAGGGAAAGAATAAAGCAAGGTAGTTTGGTTGCTAAAGTGAGCAAGGCGAACCATCAGTGGTCGCATTCAGATCGCTTAGGTAGGCTTCACAATTGCCCAAGTTTTATCTTCTTACTTTATTTTTAGCAAAGCTCAACCCTTCACGTATCGACGAATAAGTTTCACATAAATCTGACCCTGGTCTTTTTAGCCTGTTTCCTAAACGTTGGTGTAGGTGATTGGCAGTTTTTTCAAATACGTGTTACAACTGATTAAGATATTGAATTTAAATTTTTGTTAACCAGTACCGGTAAAACAATCTGATTGGCTGTTTATATGAGATTACTGAGACCAATAATTATAAAACAATTAAGGAATTAACACAACTGTAGTCTAAGTTATTGATATATATTTGGATGATAATAGATTCAGCTTTTTACTCGTAAGGTATTTCAACCAACAATGCAATGAAAAAAAAAATAAACACAAAATATGCCTTAGGGCTGTGTTATAATCAGCCATGCGAAACATTTTAGCCTCCTTTTCAACCTGGATCAATCGCTTTTCTAGGCTGTATGTAGCTTAAATTGGCTAGTCTTGTCACTACACTACCTAAAATAAATGTAGAATTAGCTTAAGCGGTTAAAAAGCTAACATCAAGCTAATTAAGCCTCGTGTTACCTTCTGATCGAACTTGTGAACTCCCCAACCCATGTTTACACCACATCATAATGATGAATCTAGCCTATATTGGGTAGCCCTGTCAATACACTACTTTTTTTACATTAACTAAGGCGGTTTGACAAGCTAATTAAGCCTCGTGTTAACTTCGGATCGAACTCGTAAATTCCCCAACAAACCCTGTTTACACCACGCGTCATAATTAGCCCTTAGAACTAGAGGCATCCATTCTCCGACGGCCACTAAAGTCCGGCCGCAAACTTTCCTCGTAAATCTAACTACACCTGAATTCCTTTTGTAGCTACTCTCCCGCTCACTCGAGTGGAAAGTTTAACGGGTGTGAACGAGAGCACGTTTGGCTATCTGGTATTAATATCATCGAGGCTTATGGTTATGGCACAGAACAGATATGAGCAAAGCAGTACGGAAGTCAAGAACATATTCTCGAAATGATACACGCAATGATACAGATAAACGAAATGATACAGATTCACGTCTCAATCTATCCTAATCCTAAGCTAAGCCTTTAACAGAATGAAAAGAAAGCTAAAAAATAGGCAGTTTGCCACTTTAAAAGAAACATTTAAAATCTGTTTTTCTCTAAAATAATAGATAATACCGCCTAACATTGTCTCTTTCTGCAGTTCGTAAAACTTATTTATCATTAATTTGATCCTAAATCAATACATATTTAGTCACTCAATCCGCATAGCACGCGTTGACGTCATAGTGTAATATTCGAATGCAAGCTCTATGGAGAAAAGTGTTTTGACTGTTAATAAAAAGCACATCACAGATTGGTGGGTGGTGGCAACTACCCTATCACAGACACAGAAAGCTTGCGGATATTAGTAATATCAGTACCCCATTGTGTCGTGAGTCGATTGCTATATTAACTCGAGCATTCTCGAGCTTCTGTACTACCTAAGCTTATTAAATACACTGTGAATACCGTAGCTGTGGGCATAGCAATGGTTTATGCAGTTATGCGCGATTTATAGATCGGACGGTCTGTGCATTGGATGTATGACATTCTTTCATCGGCACTATTGCTACAATGTTCTTTGATATTAAGGGGAGTTGATTACAAAGTAATAATAGAAAGATGAGTTTCTGATACCGAATCTAAATTGTACAACTACCTATTTAAGACCTGCCTGTAGATATGTTTATAGAAGTGTGCAATAACGAGTAATCTATCCGTCTATCTATTAAATACTCCAAAACTTGTGATTTTAATCAGCTAAGAAGCCACGCAAAACGTACCTAATACCGGCAAGTGAATTAAGAAAAAAAGTACATAATTATCATGATGACACATAGTCTGATTATGTACAGTTAATTAAATACGGGATAACACATTGGACAGTTTTCTGAGCAATATGTTTTTTATGTAATATTTTCGTGTGTTCAAATGTGACTTTACGCCGATATTGTTTGTTATTGTTCATTGGCATTTTGCAGCAAAACGTCAAACACAATGTATAAAGTCGCATTTTTAGTTCGCTCCAATATCGGATTCACCCATCGGGCGATATAAAATGCATAATGAACGAGTCTGCATGACTCCGATTTGCCCCCCTACTCACTGCGTCCGTGGTTTCGAACGAAACAATCCTTGTCACCTTTACATGATTGACCGATTGTGCGATTTGCGTAGAAAGGAACGTAACTTAATATTTTTCTTTAGATTTTCAAGATATCGTGCTTTTAAGATTGAGAAATTTCTTGTTAAAAGGGCTTTAAGGGCAATATTTTGTAATTTTCGACCTCTACCCTACCCTTCGTTGGTTGACCTAGTTTGTTAGAAATGACCTTTACTATAACTCTTTTGAAGGAATACGTCGAGTTACCAATAACCCTGTATTATTCGCGCATGAAACAAAATACAAAGTTTAAAACACACAAAGTATTTGCCCAATGGCGGGGACGTATGGTTTAATGGTTTGCGACAGAAATAAATCGTTCATAATGCGAGTTTACGCAAACGAGCATACGAATGTAGATTTGAGCTATGATATGCAAATAGCGATTAGGTAATGCCTAGCTTAACTGAACTAATAGCAAAAATGGTTGTTTTTAGTTTCTTTCTTAATGCCTCAAGCCCGGCGTAACGAGACACAATATCAATTTTATTGTTTTAGTGTCGATATCGTCCCCTTGATGAAAATGAGGTCAATATTTTACTACAGTCATCTGTATATTTAAAAAAATTTCATTTTTTCAAAACCAAATGTGTAGGCTATGCTCGGACCATTTATTTCATTTATTTAAGTTCAACAAACATGTGTACAATGGTGGACTCAATGCCGATGGCATTCTCTACCAGTCAACCATAGGGCCAAGGAGAGAAAATTCAGGCGGTGCACATAAACTAAAAGGTAAAAACAAACAATTTAACTGAAGTTACTTAAGTGCAAAAAAAAATAATTAATGTGGTTTATGTGAACTTAGCCCAAAATCGGTAGAGCGGGTCTTCATTTATCTCATTTTTTGTAAAAAAAAATACTTCATACGTAGTTAGTACATTATAGTCTATGCCCACTGCATAATTTTGACAATAGGGTAGTTGACACCACCAATCGTTGATGTACTTTTTATCAAGTGTCAAAACGCTTTTCTCCATAGTTTGTATGGGAATAACACACTTTGACGTCATCGAGTGCAATGCCGACTAATCGATTATTTATCGTTTGTATTTCAATTAATAATCAAATTTTATGAACTGCCGAAAAATATTAATGAAAGGTGATCTGAAATTATATTTTTTTTACATAGTAAATCAGTTTTTGAATATTTCTTTCATAGTGGAAACCAGCCTATTCTGCAAACAATGTGATCCAGGGCCAAATATAACACATTATTAAACACACAAAATTGATCGTTTATGCGAAGACTCGTTTTATCCTATCTTCCGCCGGCTAGCTACGGACAAAAATTGGAAATAGCCTTCATCGTAACAAAAGATCGTACTAACAATAATTTATTATTCTTCGTCGTCCATGAGAGCCTAATATCGCGTCATCGCCTGAATCTAATACAATAACGCTTCGAGGGCGATAAAAACGCAATCTCAGTATACTTAGCTACGCTAAGTTGGCGTCCGATATCGACCAATTGCAACTCTATTTACGTACGCATATGGATAGAATTGGTTCGATTTTTACGATAGAAAAAACTTCAATAAGAGGCTCGAATTGGTTTATTTTGAACCATGGTTGATAATATCATTTGAGTTCCTAGTTTGACTGCATCGTGCAACACTGTTCCAGTAATAGATTTAAACCCT
Organism: Pyrausta despicata; assembly: GCA_963921415.1. Taxonomy (NCBI): domain Eukaryota; kingdom Metazoa; phylum Arthropoda; class Insecta; order Lepidoptera; family Crambidae; genus Pyrausta; species Pyrausta despicata. The sequence goes on from OY992864.1 coordinate 14,595,415, forward strand.
GAGCATTTTTTTATCATTTTTAGGGTTCCGTACCTCAAAAGGAAAAAAACGGAACCCTTAAGATCACTTTGTTGTCCGTCCGTCCGTCCGTCAAAACCGTTTTTCTCAGGAACGCGTGGAGGTATCAAACTGAAATTTCTATATGATACTTAGGTCTATTGTCCTTGGAAGCTGTAGAAAAATCAACCTTCTAAGCCAACGCAATCAAAAGATACAGCCATTTAAGCCGCAAATTTCCGCAAGTTTTCGAAACTCGCACGGGAATCAAAACCTACAGGGTACTTCCCGTAAACTTAGAATCATTAAATTTAGTACGAAGTCACGTCTTATAGTACAGATATAGGAATAATTACGAAAACCGTAAATTTTCAGTTTCATCATATAAAAAAAAATATTTTTGACAATTTAGAAAATTTGAAAATTACTACTCCTTATCTACAGGTTTGTACGGAACCCTCGGTGCGCGAGTCCAACTCGCACTTGACCGGTTTTTTTTGTTTATTTATTATTTGTTTAAGTATGTAGGTTAATTTATGTGGCAAATAAATTTAATTCTATTACCTTCTTTTTTCTTCTACTTATTATTATGGTGGAATGTGACTATTATAGGCCTTCGCTTTTTTAAGTTACTCATATAACATATGTACTCATGTAACAATATGATTACATCAGTATACAAAATCTTTCGCCCACAGCTTGACATACTTTGTATATTGATAAAATGCAAAAAACCATCGACAAAAAAACTTTGAAGGGATCTAGACCTTTTGTTTTATAGCCAGTCAAACTTTTTGTAATTATACTAATTCTTTAAACAGAATAAAAAATTGTATTAAATCGATTAGAAAAGATTTTAAATTGTATAATTCTTAAAAAGCTTACTATTTTTTTCTAGGTGCTGCATCTCATTTGGCACGACCAATGATCTATGGGTTCAAATTCCATGATAACCCATTCCAGCAATAAAGTAACCATTTTTTTCTCATCACCTGCAAAAGGGTAACCACCATTTTCGTTTTACAACCGCAAGAAGATGTTTGGCGCAGGTCGTAAGAAATGCATTACCTTGAGATGCACAGATGCGGGGCATGGCGTTTGAGGGGTTCACAAATGCGAAAATAAATTCAAAGAATGCAAAGTAGATCACCTTATATTACAAAACGGAAGACGAAAAAATGCGTGTGAGAGTTAGGCGGTATAAAAAATAGTAACATGGGAAGATTTGAGAGTTCTTATTGCTTAAAGCGATTTCTTTCAGACATCTTTAAGTAAAGATACGTTTTATAAGAGGTGCTTGTGGCGCAGTGGTTGCAGCGCTTTGGTAGTGATACCAAAAGTTAAGCAACCTACGGCGCGGTCAAGTTTGGGATGGGTGACCATTCTGACCATAAAAGTGACGTCTATTTACAAGCATCTCCGTGCTTCGGAAGGCACGTTAAGCTGTTGTCCCGGTTAATATCGATAGATATTAGTCGTTAAGCCTGGTCGGAGGCCCTCGGGCGGCTTAATAACATCTGACAGTAAGGTTGGTTACTTACCTTACACACACCCCTCCACCAATCCGCACTGAGCCCGCGTGGTGGAGAAATGGCTCGCACCACCTCATAGTTGAGGTGAGGCCTGTCCCCAGCAGTGGGACGTATATAGGCTGATGACGATGGTGATGATGATGACGTTTTATAAAATTATCACGGTATTTGGATCCAAAAATCAAATCGGTATCTACAAATACTTAGGTATACATACTTAGGGTTGGAACATACTTAGGGTTGTAATGTGTTAGCTCATCATATTTCGCAATTCGCATTCTAAAAATAGTTACGAGCATACCCGTATTCTAACTCTCGTTTACATAGGTATACAAAGATACCGCAACTGACAAACTAACTAGACACCAACAAAGTTGTTCTTTATGATATTGTGTTCGGTATGCCTCAGGTAGAACAACAATAACTCGCCGCGGATCCACAAAATATACAAAAGCGCACTTTTCGAGAAAATGAACCGAAGAACGGTGCGGGTAATATTTCAACATAATGTACAGAGTTGCAGTTCAATTTGTCTGTCTGTTGTCTGTGCTTACATGAAATCGCATTTTGCTGTGCCATATTGTTTCTGTTGCTACACATTGAGATTTATTTGGCTTTAAAAATACTAGCCAGGGATCGTTGAGTAAAAATATTTAAATTTAGTGATGCTATTTAAAAAAAATATTCACAATCTCTAGCAAACATAAAGCTTAAGTATTTAAATAGTGATAAAATATAGCAACTTTTTTTGTTGACAATGTCAATAAAATTATAGCCTGTTTTATCTTAACCGATTGTTAAATATTTGTAAAAATATTTCTCTCGGGTGATCTGAGGGTGTCTTCCACAATCATTGATGAAGCATACGCTGGCTCAAAGCGTTAAAAAGCACTTACAAAATTCAACGACTCCAATAAGGTTCTCGGTAGCTCAGTGGTCAGACCATTGGACCGGACTTCCAAAGGTCGGGGGTTCGATTCCTCCTCGATGACCGGAGCCGAAAAGAATTTTTTAAGTGTTGTCTTTTCGAAATTACAAAAATAGCGTTGTAAACGCGAAAAGATACTAAGCAAATAAAATTTCAATTCTTGAAAAAAATGGCTAATTTTTTCTGTTTTTTTTTCCAAAATGAGTTCTCTGTTCTTTTCAACAAAAAAATGTGCAAAATTACATCAATTAGACACCAGTGAATCAAATGCAACCCACGCAAAGGAGTTTGGCGTAAGTCATTCTACAATATCCACAATGAAGAAGAATAAGGATAAGATCGAGCCGCTGTTTTTTAATTAAATATGAAATCAAACTTTTTTGATTATTAACACATATGTGAGTATCCGGTTAGAACGACATAGTATCGCGGCTCCCATAAAAATGGTTATACCTGGTATTTTAATATGTGGACTATGAAGACTCACACTGAAGGTATTTATTCATCTGTCGTTGGCTTTGTTGAAAAATACCTTCATAGTACTAAGCGAAAAATCTATTTTAACGCCACCGTAATAACAAAATATGGAATAGTATCTCAGTAGATTATGGAAACAACTTTCAATCTAGTTGCATGATTGTCTTCTGATCCTTCGGCAAGCTAAACCATACCGTCCTAAGCACCCATTCAATTACGCCCCTAAAATTAATGCAGTACCTATAATCTAATCGCGTTTTAGCCCATTATCGAGTCGACAAGCCAACAAGAAAATCCACATCGGGCAAAAGGTGCGGAACCGGCGCGGGTCATGCGCGGGCATACGAATGGACGGACTGAATCAGTAGATAAAATTGAATTTAATTTGGTAGGACCGTTTTGACTAGTGCTTATGACAAAAGTCTTGAAACTGGATCTTTCGACGAGGATAAATCAGCTACGCAACAATTAAAATATAAATAAATATACAACAACATCACATACATTGATCTGACTCCGTGGTAAGAAGCTTAAGCACTCGTGTTACATGTATCAGAATCAACAATACAAATAAACTTAAATAAATACATATAACACCCAGACCAGTGCAAACAGACATGTTCATGCACACAAATGTTTGTACAGTGCAGTGATCGAACCCGCGACCTCTTGGTTAATAGTCAACTTCTTGACCATTACACCAAAGTGGTCGTAAAAATATATATTTGTGTCGTTTAAGTAGCTCACAGGCTTAACAGCGTTACATTTATTTTGACTGTAGAACCTAGGAAGTCCAGTGTCTTAGTTACTCACCTCTTGTGTGGAATTAGTTCAGCTAAGTTCAGTGCTTAGGAATAAGTCAAATTCAGGCAAAAAGATGATTTCGCTGTTTTTCAATTTAATCCGTTAATCGTGCAAATAATATAAGATATTTACTTTTTTTAAATTAGCTCAATTTTTTTTTTTGGTATCAGGCATAATTTGAAGGACTGTACAACCATAAGGCCGCTTGTTAACAAGACAATCTTTCGCCATCTCTAGGCAAGGTTTTGAACAGTTCACGCTATCGTCTAACTAAGAGAACTAAATCGACCGACATCGCTCGAAGGAGTAGGTACTCAGCTGAAGTGGCAGTGGGCGGGACACGTAGCGCGACGAACCGATGGCCGTTGGGCGGAAAGGTTCTCGAATGGCGACCGCGTGCCAGGCAACGCTTCGTCGCCAAACCCCCTACAAGGTTGACCGCTGATCTGGTGAAGGTAGCGGAAAGCCACTGGATGCGGGAAGCGCAGGAGCGATCACGGTGGAAATCCTTAAGGGAGGCCTATGCTCAGCAGTGGGCTGACGGCTGATATGATGACGACATCGTCACTGAGGTAAGTTTCTCGAAGCACTAGAATACAGTATTTATTTTATAAGTATCTTACACAACCTTGGTGTAGTGGCAAAGTTTCTGCCTTACATCCAAGAGGTCCAGGGTTCGAATCCCAGGTCGAGCGAAAATTGTTTCTGAGATTTTCAGTTATGAATTTCTCAAAAACAGCTCGGAGTCGGGAAGTTGGCGGTGTTACACCCCCGCGCCTCGGAAAGCACGTTAAGCCGTTGGTCCTGCGCCTGATCTCTCTCCGGTCACGTCGGATTGCCGTCTCACCGAACTTTGAGAGTGATTGAACAGTGAGTGCACCTGTGTATTGCGCTCACACTTGCGCACTATAATATCTCCTGCGTAGTTGGCTGATCTCTGTTGAGATTGGCCGCCGTGGTCGAAATCGGCCAGGAGGACTATTATATGGAAGGCCTATGCTTAGCAGTGGGCGGCGAACGCCTGATATGATGACGATAACGTCAGTGAGGTACGATTGTCGAAGCACTAGAAGGCAGTACTTATGTTATTAATACCTTACACCACACTACACTCATACGGGTAGGGTACCAACCTAACTACCCATCCTACAGGGAACCTACTGTGTATTAAGCTTTTATGTGGAGCTAAGCGAGCGCGCGCTCGCTCGCAGAGCGGAAGATGCGAGCGGGAACAATGAGTAATGATGACTCAATGGAACAGAACTGAGCGCGTGTAATCTAAGCGCGAGCACCGACAATTGTGTCGACGTGAGACCCTTAACGCGACTGGAAATTTGTCATACACTCGAAAAAGTTTTTGATTATACTAATAAGGGGACTCAAAAATATTAGGCATAGGGCACAACAAAATGGAACATAAAACATTATTCAACATTCTCATGACGACTTTCGTGGTGTAGTGGTTGGCACACCTGTTTCATCGTGCCGCAATCCCTACTGGACATCCCGGCTTCGATCCCAGAAAGGAGACTAAGCAGAAAATCAACTTTCTATTTTGTTACGGGTTTAGGTTTTTGTGGTGCCGCCGTTGTTTCTGGTATCCACAACACAAGTACATATGCTACTTACTTTGGAATACAGAGCAGTGTATGTAATGTTGTCCCCAATTAAAATGTTAATTGTTGATTAGCTTTAAGTGTGAGTTGCTCAATGGAGAACTTACTGAGGTTTAAATCAATTTCAGCTCCATTTAGTTGGTATAATAATTGGTTTCATTCAAGCCGCAGTGGATGCAGCCAACATCACATAAGGGTGAATCGATACATTTTGATTCGACAACTATTTGTGCCATTGCAACAGAGTGCAAATTCGAATGCATAGGTTTAATTAAGGTATGGAAGCAGTTTTCACGACTGCACAGTCATTTGTATCCAAAGTACAAACTGCTCATAGGTACTTGGTGGGGGTTCACTACACCATTTCGAAATACGTAAATAAAAATACGTTTCGTCGAATTACAATTCATCGATGACAACAAGTCGATTATTAGTTTGAACGATGAGTTATACATCCGAAAGACATTACATCGATGGTCGAATTGTATTTCGAAGAAACGCATTTCGAAATGGAGTAGTGAACTCATTTGGTGGACGATATTGGCTTGGAAATAATTGGGATGATGACACCTATCTTAAATATCGTCAAGAACATGGTGTTTAAAAAACATAGCCCCTATGAAGTTAATACAACCAATATATTTCAAAAAAGCTGTAGAAACCAATTTTTAAACACACAAAACGCAATAAATATTCAATGGTCAATTGACTCCGATTTCTGACACATGACCGTGACGTCACAATCATTTATTCCCATACGAAATCTATGGAGGCAGACCGTTTTGACAGATAATAAAAAGTATGTCAACGATTGGTGGTGTCGTCTAGCCAATTTCACGATACGTTCACCGAAGAGTAGTCACTGGTTAAGTAAGTACACTATTACCTTGGAATCTAGACAGTTGCAATCACTTTTAGTATCGTTACTTAATATTAATTATTTTTAAAACCAATTGAACCCGCGTCCATGCTCCCATCTAGTCCGTGTGCCTAAACTGAGTTTGTGACGTTTAGGTAGAAGTTAGAGTGTTATGTTTATAAATATAACGATCTAGGGAATTTTTTAAATTCTCCCTTTCATTGTATGAGACATATTTATTTTATTTACTCAAAACTTTATTGCACAAGTTAAGTACAATTGGTAGGCTTAATGCTAAAAGTATTTTTATATTATTTCTTATTTCTCTTTATTATTTTTCTTATTTCTTTCTGTTCATTTATTTAATATTATTTCTTATAACATGCAACAACAGCTGACAATCGCCTTTTATTTTTTCCATTCTTGTTCGATATCACTTCGAAGTAAATACTTCCACAGTAACTCAATGGAAATGCCCACATTACATATTTGTCATGAACAGAATTAGTGCCAGGGGGCTGATTTTTCATCATATCGGATATTAATGCTTTCATTACATTCGGTTTGTCGATATCGATAATACTATTGGTTTCCATAGTGTACTTAGAAATATAACCTGAATTGTAGAAACCTTCGTCTAAACTTATAAATTTATTTTCGAATAAACCGCTTTGAAATCGGTCCATCCGTTCCAGAGCTACGATGCTATAGACACATACAAACACACACAGCAACACAAACACATTAAGCACACACACAAACTGACATAGGGGTCAAATTTATAACATCCCCTTTCGTCGGTGGTTAAAAATGGTATTGAGTAACCATTGGTGTGTATTTGTAGTAAGCCAGTCAAGATATATATTAGTTTGTTAAAAGGCACTCACTGCTGAGCATACCTAATTTGCAAATTCTCCTAAATACTCGTACTTTGCATATACTTAAGTATTTTATTATTTCATTCAGCTTATATTCAAATTCTTATTTTATTCGAAACTAAAATAAAAGTTGATTACTTCTCCTTCTTTGCTTTTTTGTAGGTAGCAATTAAATCAATATCTTGGTAAATTCCACATATTTCATCGATATCGGCCCAACCCTACAACCCCACGCTCTTCTCTTGGAGGTGGTCCAGGCAATAAATATGTATGAATCGGACACGTCATGTTTTATAAGGGATAGTAGCCGAAGTCCGGATATTGCTTGTGGGGCTAACTGTACAGTCTGCGTCGAAAGTTTGGTGACCTTTAGTACCATGTCAAAACAACAAAGGATCGTGACCGGTAATATCGCCACTCATAGATAAAATGGAATTTAGATGTGTTATGCACTGCAAAGCATTTTTACGTTCCTTGGCCAACCCTGCTTAAGTTAATAGGTCTAGGTAACACACCTTACGTACATCAATTACCCCCTACTAATGGTATAAACCGACGGCAACACACTCATCCCGTGCTCTAAAAGATAATTATTAGAATTCCGACATATTGCAGACTGCCAAAGTGTGCTGTGCGCAGCGCTCCTATATTTTTGGTCATCGTCTTTTGACAGATTTTGAGAAGAATGCGCAAAATGTTTTTTTTTTTACATTAGCACGGCAATGCAACTGTATTTTTGTCACTGACTGTACTTTTACGTACTCGACGGTCGTCACAAACGAAGGTGATTGTAGAGAGCGCGTTAGGGTGGATTATAAGAGTATTGTTGGTTCACAAAGAGAAGGAAATTTCTGAATTTGGTGTTGTACTACCGAATTTATTTAGGGAAGAAGATGAAGGGATACAATTGAGCATTGTTATTTTTAATTCAGAATACGAGAAAGTAGTTAACCAGCAAAAAAAACTGTCTAATTTATTATCTTAAATTATTAGGTTCAATTTATTGTATTCCTTCATCTCATGATGGTCACGAAAGATAAAAGAAAGACATCTTTTTAGAGGCTTTACGCTTATTTTGAACAAGATATCAGATGAAAATAAAATCAGTACAAATAGAGGTAGGACTATTATATGTAATAAACAAACGCAAGCGAACACACTTTATATAGGGCATAAAACACCTAATGCACCCCCAAGACATAAACTAACACGAAATACATTCGGTAGCGCGATGTCTTACTCAAGCATACCTTGAATAGGAACTTATCACCACTAATCATTTCTGCTTAGCTTAAAGGTATGACTGGTAGAGAATGCCCTACGGCGTTAAGTCCACCTTTTGTACATAGTATTGTTGTGCAATAAAGCTAAAATAAATAAATACGAACACGGCGAGTCAGTTTAATCGTCTTAAATTTTCATGGTCAATAACATTATGATAGTCGTTAAGTAGGTTTCTACCATATACGTTATCATTTTTAACCTCGTAAACAACTATCCTGAAACAAGTCAGTTTTTCAGCCGAGGTCTACGTGAAATAGAAGCATACTCAATGACTTGTCTCATCTAAAAAAAATAAAACAACAAACGACCAATAGCCCAGTTCTAGACGATGGTATCACAAGATCGGAGGAATGAATACAATTTGAGTTTTAACAACAATTATAATATTACAAATACAAAACATCCAGTGTGTCTGGCATATTGTGCGTGAAAGTGTGGAGCTAAAGCCGCTGTACGTGTCCCGGCTTCATTTCTCTACGAAGATTGAGGATATCGTAGAGTACATCCGCGTGAAGACCAAATACACCCTGAGGGTCGAACTATTGGAGTCTCGTCATAATACGAATTTCAATTCGTATGTGGTAAAGGTTCCCACCGAACAGCTGTGGGCCTTCACGAAGGAAGAATTTTGGCCGAAGGGTGTTGTGTATCGTCGATTTCGTGGACGGATACCCGACACCAAGTTGCGTAACACTACGCCGGCTAAATAGTGTATTGTATTGTTTTATTTTTATACGTTATATTTGTACGAGTATGTTTGTTAGTCTGTAAGGTAGGACCTATTGTAGCTTGAAATAAAAAAATAAATAAAATAAAAAAAATAAAAATTAAGAACTTAGATATCCACCGAGTCTGTTGCTGCAAAGTTACTCAAATACATGACTGCACTGCGCGGCAGGTATAAGAGGGACATACGAAATAGTGCGAGGGAGCGCGATAGCTAAATCCAAGAAACAAAACTACTAACGTGTCACGGAGTAACACCTTAGTTTCTAGTCCGAGTGAGATTCCCTCTCGAGACTAAGCATCCCTCGGGTCCACGCATAATCAGGCCGTTCACCTCAGTTCAGTTGTGCATTTGATTAACAATTCTTGAGGATATACTTGCAGGCGATAGAAGTACTTAATTTTTAAAGGACCAAGTTCACAGATATTAAGCTTCGACGATTTTGGACCGATCATTGATGAAAAATCTAGTTATAAATGTCAAAAGCTGAAAAAGAGGATTAGTTTGCTTTAAATTTTCACTAAACGACGCCAGCGCAGGAAACCAAAATACATCCAACTGTAATCACCTGAAAGCTGGAAATCCTGCGACTTCCAGCTCCTACTTTTTCAAAGTGGAAATTTAAAGCAAAATAATCCTCTTTTTCAGCTTTAGTCATGGATTTCCGCAAAGTAACGCCTGATTCCATCAACTATAAAAGTGTCAAAGATATGAGATACATTTAAAAGCCGTAAAATTCACTAGTTTAAAAAAAAACTAAAGCTGACGATATAAGATTATAATTATTAAACGGCACCATACGATTAAAATTCATTTTGTATTTTATTTTTCGTCGAAATTACACCTAATTCTCCTGATTCATCTGGTTTATCGCGGATTAACACGTTAATTGGGGCTTTACTTCGACGGAGGTAACAATTTTTTCACATTTTAATAGAAAATTAATGGCAGCACTCAACATATTATTAAAAAAAGGTTACTTTAAAGTCACCAGTTTAGCTAGCGTTATCCAAGTCTTAAGACACAACAAACGTTACGTCTAATCTACTGAATAGATTTAAATGAAACTTGGGAAACAGATAGTTCGAGACTTAAGAAAGGACATGAGTTACTCTTGACCGCGGAAAAACAAGACATTCCCATGGGAAAAGTTACTTTCCGGGGAATCTGATCGCTTTAATTTCTAAATTACCACAGATTAATAAGATATTTGGATAAAATTGGTAATATGGGAAATCAACGCATTCCAAAAAAACACATAATGCGGGACGAAGTCGCGGGTAAAAGCTAGTTATCAATAAAAATATATATTCCGAAAAGCTCGCTACAAAGAGTGACACCAAATCCAGTGGTTTACGTCACACAGGTATTCCTATCTGTCGCTTCGAAATGAATATCCGAGTATTAATATTTAAGGTTTCACCTCGAATATAGTTTCACCCTTGCCACCGAAATCAATTCGGGTATTTTTAATGGCTCGGCCGGTCGGGCGCCATAGCACTCGCTTTGGGTTAGTGCTATATTTCCCGATGCTATCACGTTGCGTGTGGAAGAGTTAAGGAAAGTGTTCCACTGAGGAAGACAATGATGAAAGAAAATATTTTTGGCTAAGAGAGGAAATATTTTCAAACAATTGCTGGTCAGACAGACGAAAGACAGAGTTGCAGACCTGATCCTTACTGCGAAATTGCTTTTCACTTGCTAAATGTTACTTTTTATTACTGAATAGAAAACGCATCGATGCTATTGGGGTAAGAACAATTTGGAAGCGTTAAGAGGCTATAGTTAAGCTCAACAATCAACATCTTATCACTACGTGGGAAGGTACATGATGTTGAATATAATAATATCTTTCAATGACTGTCTGTTCTCGCTTCAAGTTCAAGATTTTGAAATCCTTGAATTCACTTATTTAAAAAAACAGGACCACCAACAAAAACAGATACCTAGGTAACTGGTGAGAACGAAACTGGCTATTGAGAGAATGAGTGGTGGAAAATGTCATGTCTGCACTGTTGGCAGCTACTCCTTCTCTAGTTAAGACTAAATATGTTCATTCATCTCTCAAAACTCTTGTTTTAAGAAGCTTAATTATCAAAACTAAGCATAAAAATTGTCTAGTATAGGTTTACGAGTAAAATGACAAGCCAAGCAAGCAAGTTATCAGTCATTTGCGTGCATCTTCCTAAGCGTTGGTTTAATTTGTTCCTACAGCATGACTCGCGTATACCCATTGGTGTAAAAACCCCTTATTGCGGGTCGATATTTTGATTTAAGGCTCATTTACATCAACCTGCTCGGAAAAGAAAGGTGTGGGTGTTGATTTGTGCATTTATTGTTGTGTTGTTGGTTTGAAGAAGGGTGGAAAAAAGGCTTTGTGGCCGAAAAAGTTACATCCGCAGGTGGAACTTTTAAGGGGTTCTGTTAAGAAATGGGGTCGTTTAATGCAATCATGAATAGGCAAACGTGTGAAACTCATGATAGGCAAAACAGAAACTGGAGACTTTACTTCACAAGCTAGTTTACAAAAATTGATGAAAAAAAAGAAGTCTCGAAGCCAAAATTTTAAGTAATTTTACAACCAATAATATCTTATATACTGTCAAGTCAGACATCAGACCAGATTTCTATATAAACATTACAAACCGAATGTGAAAAATGGATGTCGGTTCCTCTAAAAGTGGGGACCTGAAACTGAGGTTATTCCGAGACATTAAAAGAGTTATATCGGTGTTCTTACTGCTTGATGCCTGTAGTTTTAAAGAATGATAAATATCTATTACAATAGTTTGGGTAAAATGATTTAATCTTTTTAGTACAAAGATTTTTAGTACAAAAACAATGTCAACTATCGTCGGGCACGTAAGCGGTGGCGCGTCACCCAAACATGCGACTTTACTGCTCGCATGAGCGTAAATTTTTATTTGTTTACACAAGCCGAACGCTCCTCGCGAGCAATCTGTTGATTTCACGCCAAAAACCTCGCGTTGTTGTATTATTAGATGCAGCTAACCAAATGCAGCCGAAAGCGGACAATTAATCATGCATACTGAACTCAAAATCGATGTCAAGACGGATCTTTTCATCTAGATATACCTACTGATGTAAATTAATGATAAATGTGCCGGAAAAATCTCGGAAATGTGTTGTAAAGATGTCCAAAATAAGCAACAAGTTTTGTCTGTTTTCTAAACCCATTATTTCAACAGAAACGATTTGTTTGAAAGCGTGTCGACACATCCAAGACATTCATTCCGACTAACGCCGATCTATCGGCGATGCCGAACGTTTAAATCTATTGACACACATAAAATCACATGTCCTGTTTACATGTTACTATATTTGTAAAGCAAAACAAACAATGTTTCGGTAAAATTATGTTTACAATCGCGGATACGATTGATTCACTTTGCACGCGGAAAACTGGTAAAAAAATGAAACAATATTGTTTTTTTATCAATCACCACTGATCACTAGTTGCTGGATTTATTTTAAAGCACCTTAGCACTAAAAAGAAGCGTTGATATGTAGTTATAGGCCTCGAATCTGTCGCGGCGGACCGGCGGACGCGGGCGGCGCGGCGCGAGGGCGGGCGGCGACTGCCGTAGGGCGGCCATGCCAGGGCGAAATGGGTTAACGATCATTTCCTTGCGAGCGATACCAGCCCCTGATTTAGTACGATGAAGGTTACGTATGGTTGTTTTGATCTGATGAATGGCTGGACCTGAATGAGAGGTGTGCCAAGTTTTTTAAGTCTTTGATGGTGGTAAAATAATGATCAATGTCTTGTTTGATTTGTTAGCGTGTCGTTAATCAAAAGATAAAAGTCAGCACGCGTCAAATGAATGTTTTAAATCAAATAGCTTCTTGAAACATTGCTTAATTGTCCAAGCTTTTGTTTTGTAATTATTTCCGTTTATTGGACATGGCGGAGCAATAAACAAACGGTGGGAATTACTTAATACTCAGTACTTATTTGTACTGCGTCAAGCTTTTAAAACGCAACGGAAAATTTGATTATATTGTCAACTTTAGAGAAGAGTTTTTGGCTATTCTAGTGCCAAATTTTTAAAAACTAAACTGAAGTTTTTGTCTCTTTTTCAGAATTTCAGAATTCAAAAGCTGTTTTTTGTCAGTGTGATCGAAAGTTTGTAATACTATAACTTTTGTTGAATATACTCAAATGTTATAATAGCTACCGTTCCCGAATTCCTGGGTATTCCCTGAGGACCTTTTGCCCAGGATAAAAACCTTCACAAGCCCGGGACTTTGGAGGAAGAATCAACTTTTCAGACCCTAAACTTTGGCACAAAGGTTTTATGCAAAACGTTTTCATAGTTGTTGATTTACGATCGAGATAACTGATGTGAATTTTCGATTTTTTACAAAGGTAAAACATACTATTGAACAAAATCTTTGTTGGTACCTGCTTCCCAAGTTAAAAAGACATTTTTGGATCCTTCTGGAACATTTATAGTCAAACAAAAGCGATAACACCAACAGGTACATTGTCCTTAGTTTGATAAAATAGTTCCGATTGTAGCATGTAAAAATTGTAACAACTAAATTTACTGGTACTTAAGTGTGATCTTAAATGCTATGCTATGCTTGTTAAGGGTCCTTTTAAGGCATTTCAAGCACCCAAGGCCAACACTCAAAATCCCCACGTTTTAAATAAAATACCCTTACTCCGAGTTACTATTCAGTAACTGCATAACCCAGTTCTTTTGTTTTGAATCATAGAAACAATAGAAAGCATGACCATTTAAGAGGAAACAAGAATTACCTGATATCACAAAGGTTAGACGAAACCACACAAGTTGACAACGTGGCTACATCACATCACAAGCACATAACGCACCAAAGGCTTTGTAAAGCTTTCCTTTTTCGCCAGAAATGTTGTCATGTGTCCAAACAGGACATTACACGGTTAAGCTTGAGGTCCTAAGCTTAACTGTATAGTGTAAATAAGGGTGACTTTGCGACAAAAGCTGTTCTAGTCTGATGCGCAGACTGTACATAGTCGTAGAGTGTTTTCACTCCAGAAATACAATCGTGTACGACTACTTACTATTACGCCTTTCATCAAGCAAAACAAACACGGCACGCCGACGTAGAGTACAAACAATATTTGTAGCTCGTATGTAGTAGTTGTAAGGTTGAGAATGCAGCCGGAAGGTGTTAGTAGAGGGTATGTCAGTTTTGACCGTCGCGTCGCGGTCACTGTTAATATTTACATGTCTGACTCCACTCAAAGGGAGGGGAATAAAACTATCGATGAAATTGTACATGAGGACTCAAACTTAAAACACCAGCGTGTCATTTTATGTACAAACGAAAATTCAGATAACGTAAGTACAAACTATGTACTATGAAATATTTACATAAATAACCTTGAAACCGCAAAAACAATAACAATTCCGTTTAAAACACAAACATTAAATATTGATGAAATATCAATGAGACTCGGTCTACAATTCGAAATAGGCATACATTTCAAATCAAACATACAATACATAATACCTAAAACTTTCATATCAAACGACAAATATATTACTAAAACAGTACCACCGCATGAAAGCGGTTTCAACAAATCCCACATAAATACATCGACAAACCCGCTGATCCGTCTGTACTCCAGCATAAGCGATATAAATAAAATAATCACTCGTATTTGCTTTACGCTGTAGCGGAAAATACGTATTCGAATTCGTACGTTAATACGCGGGACGCGTCCGAGCGAAAATATTTGAGTTTGGACTGCATTCATAATTCATGGCTGCATTGATTGACAGTTCACACAATAAAACATTTAATTGGCAATTTGACTTCGTAAAATAAACAAGCATATTTGTATCTCTTCGCTTTTGTAGTTCAAAAATGGTTGCCGCATTAAAAAGTGATATTGTTTCCAATAAAGTTTCAATATAGGTTTGTAAGTACGTAGTAGTTGGACGTTCCTCAAGTTAAAAAAAACCGCAGGGACACTAATAACCATGTGAAAAATAAATAGGACAGTGTTTCAGTTTTTCTACAATATACATTTCCGTTTTTAAAAGTATGTCTCGATTAGGGATGTCAAGAGTGTAGCCGCGCAGAAAGAATCTGGCTTCATATCAATATCATATGTATGTGTAGTGACTGCATTCTTCAGGATTGACCGGTAAGAGAAATATAAATATACTAGCTGTCCCGGCAAACGTTGATTTTCCATATAAATGTTAAGGGTGGACAACCCTTCTCACTAAGGGGCATGAAAAATAGATGTTAGCCGATTCTCAGACTTACTGAATATGCTCACAAAATTTCATTAGAATCGGTAAAGCGGTTTCGGAGGAGTATGGGAACAAACATTGTGACACGAGAATTTTATATATATAGAGATTTGCAAAAAATAAAGGGTGCTAACAATGTCTAATTTATTGATCGTAAGGCTGTTTGTAATCACACAAATTGTTTACCTATTACAATTAGAAAAATATCGACAATACCATTTCTAAGTAAACGTGGCGCGTAAACGACCCTTCGCTACGGCGTAGCCTTGTAGTACCTTGCTACGTGCTACGAGCACTACGGACTACGACGTTTAGCCACGGCGCTTGTTAAGTAGAAGCTACGAAAAACGAAGCACGAAATTGCGGTCAATCTCCATGTATTATTTGTGTAAGAGAATTCCTTCCCCACCAGCCTGTGTCGCGGTGCTAGGACCCAAAAATATGATTGAGGTACTGTTTTAAAGATCTCGGCGAGTAGACTGAGCCAAAACTCAAACATTTATTCGAACTTGAACGCGGATGAAATTCAAACGATAATCGAAAGCCTACTACGTAACATTTTCGTATTTAAAAAAGTACATCAATCATCATTCATCAATCATTTAAAAAAAAACGTGTGTGTACGTTATTAGATTAAGCATGCTGTGTTTTTCTGTAAATCTGTAGAACAATTATCATATAGCCGTATTAGTCGTAACATAAGGAAGCATTATTGTATCAACAGTTGACAAACCTTATAAATAAAATAAAATCATCATGCATGGCCAACTTAATGCTCAAATACGCTATTTGATCCGATATATATGTTTCAAAGTGCCCCATAGCAAGCAAAAACTAAGGAATGAGTAAGACACATTTGAATTTCGTAGTAGACCTCCAGAGCCCGTATCCTGTAACGTTTCGTTCGTATTATTGGATCTTGGCAGCGCGTGCGCACGCAGCAGGGGGATGCTACAACTGCAACCCCGGAAAACCGGTAAAATTACCTTCAAGTTTTAAACAATCAGTTAATACTTAAAATTATCAGTAACTAATGGCCCACTGCACTTCGTCCGCGTGAAATACCTTTGTTTTCGAAATCGCAGTCGAACGTGATAAAAGTATCCTATGTCCGTTTCCTGGTTCTAAGCTACCTTTCCACTAATTTTCAGCCAAATCGGTTCATCCGTTCTTGAGTTATAAATAGTGTAACTAACACCACTTTTCTTTTATATAGAATTTGAACATCGATCAAAAGAAATAATCACACTTGACTAGTTTTTTTTCAGCAGCGATAAACACGACTACCTGCAAAGTAAGAATAGCAATTCTTTTCAAGACACTACTTCATTTTGCGAAGAAAAACGTTGTAAATAACTTTAGTTTGGTGTTAGCGAATATCTTGCTTTCATATCCCAACTTGAATACCCTTGAACAATGTAAAAATAAGTTTTCGTATGCATCTTTATACTAACACTACATTCCACCTTATTGTTTAAACGTTACAGTTGTAATTCCACCAGCAGCCACCAACCACGTTCCCATAATTGTTACAATCGAATTTTCACTCTGTTGCTCTAGCGAACGAGTTTATTTTGCAATGGGAGGTGGTAATTTGGTTTGGTCAAGGGTGTAGATGAAAACGGTTTTTGCTGGTTCGGGTTAAGGTGTAATTTTGTGTGCGGATAAGTTTAATGTGAGTAATTTACCGGTCGACCGGCGCCCAGGGGAGGGAATCAATTTATTCCGGGAGGTACAGACCGCAGTGTGTCAAGGTGGACACCAGGATATCTTGTACCGTTGTGATAGAGTCGAATTTGGAATGAAACTGTGTTAGGGAGACTGTTCCTTTGGAGTCTTCATAGTTTTTAGTTAGGCGGTGATAGCAGGCTCCTTGGGATCGGAGACGGTACTGATTTACTTCCTAGCAAGTTACAACAATTTCAGAAGTGTAAGAAGAAGTGTAAGATACTTATACAACAAACAGTGATCTAGTAAGGCATAACTAAAATACTGAAAAAAATCCGCCAGGAACTTTCCTGAACATTATTTTTATTAATCGATTTTGTTTTGTTTTTGAAGTTGCAAAAGTATTTACCCACTGAAAGAATTGAATAATGACAAAAAGTGATTTCAAAACGTTTTTTTTTTCACTTCATTCAACAATCATGTACTGTCGCGTTAAGAAAGTGGTTACCACCTTAAGGATCACAATTGCTTGCCCAAATTGTATTCAGAAGTTCTAAATGTCGATATGATAATAATTTGATTGACCATAGATTTATTTAATAAGTATCACTCTTTCCTTATGAGGCTGATTGATACTGACTACATAACTGTCATTTCAAGGAATAAGGAAATAGTTCTAATACTAAAAAGTGATCAAAAATCTTCTTTTTATTCCCGATGATATTAATTTTGAAATTTTAAAAGTAACTTGTTTAATCATTTTGGACTTCGGTGATAGAAGTGTGATATATATTGTATGTAAATGGGTAAACTGTTGAAACATGTACTTTTGTATTTATTCCTACCATTGTACACAGTTTGAGACAATAATGATTATCTTATCTTAAATAATCTTATTAAAAAACTGTTAAACACTTTCAGACTGCGATTATACATACGTGCACTCTGAAAAGTTTATATCATATTTTCTTTGGTAAGCGCCTTTTCACGGCGTTTTATATTCGCTTTAGAGCATAAAGCTTCATTAGTTCGCGAGTTAACCCGCAGTCGCTATAGACCACGTGGGGTTAAACCATAACTGAGGTGCGAAAGGTAGGACCAAACCCTGATGAGCCTTTAAGCAATGGCCTTAAAGCAAATAACACAAAAAGTTAACTAACTTTCTATGTTATTTGCTTTTAATGTGTATACAAACAGAAGACGTTGTTTCCCATTAAATTTTTTTTTAATATCAAAAACATAAATGTTATAATTATTACACTAGACGCAAAGCTATTTCGCTAAAAAAGACAAAATAATTTATCTGTATTTGGTAAAGTGGTATATATGACAAATTATAAAGTAAAACAAGTAAAACGATTTTAAAGACTTCATTTTACCAGTTATTGTAAAGGTAGAAGATTGCTTGCATATTTCGCTATTTTGATCCATGATTTTATTCTCTGTATTTTGAGGGCAAATGAAACCACCCTTTTAGTTACAGTTTGCTAGTATTATTTAACCTATCGGATAGCATCCCAACAGCAACGTTGTACCAAAAAGACAGAAAGAACATATAGTTCTGGCAAAATTAAGCCTACTGCTTCTATTCCATTTGTGGAAAAGTCGCTACCGCAAAGGTGGTAAAAACTACTCTTCTAAATGTCAAGTATTTAAAGTGTACCTTAAACAATTTGGATTTTACATATTTGATTCTGATGGTATCATCGCATTCTGTTATACAACTCGGACTAGAGTTTGAAGATTTAGTTTAGAGTTTGAAGAATAGAGTTAAAACTCACTTTTCAGAGTACTTAATACCTATTAAGTACTTCAAAAATAATCAAAACACAAGCAAAAATCTTTCTAGGATCTTTAAACAACTCTTTACTTGTTACAAAAACACACGTTTGAATTTCTTTGACTAATTCTAATCATTTTTTTTTCTCTACCTAAAACTGAAAGTGGTCTTATTTATTGAATTAAAACAATATCGCAAAGTTTTCTAGAAATATTGTTAACCAATTCCAAGTTTCCAAACTAAACCTCACCAATAATAAACACTACAAAATTTTCACAAAAGACCTATTTCCTAGGGTTTTTGAATACACACGCCGTATTCAAAAACCCTAGGAAACTTAATATAAGGGCGCGCATTAACGAGGACGAAACTCTTGGCCGCTGGTGAATACTAGGTTAGGGTGCCGACACACTAAGGGAAAAGTAGCAGACATATTATATTACTACGAGCCTGTTAGATAGCGCCAGCGTTATCAAACGTCCCCCTTTTGGCGGGACGTCTTGATTTTAACACGCTTTTATTAGCTCGGGCTGTATGTCTGTAACGGAATCTTTGAGCTCAATTTTCACCAACTTCCAGAAATCGGATTAATTTGAAACTCTGCACACGTATCAAGATCGATGACAATGCAATAATTTGATGAGAGATTTTCATTATTCTTATAATATAAAAAAATACAAATAAATGATAGTTTAAAAAATTTAAAAAAACACGCTTTTATTGCTAACTAAAAGACAGAAAACAATTTCTGAGTACAATGAATTTATATTACAGTAGAGTAAAAACCGTGGGGTGTTTGGTATAGTATATAGTATTAAATTATTATATTATTAGCAACTATAAAAAGAGAATAGAAAACAATTTTGATTTTTTTAAACAAAATTAGCTGTCCTGCGCGCGACCTTCTCTGTCTTGCTTACGCGAATAAAAGAGAGAAAGAGAGAGATGTTTAAGATAAGAACGTTCACACAAAGTGAAGACACTAACTTAGGCTTTTCCAAGAAATGCAAAAAATGGCTGGACCAAACATGCATCCAGTTTGGTCCAGCCATTTTTTAAGGTGCTCAATCTTTCCCGTGGAAGTATTGTGCTGCGCTTTTTTGTCAATGATGGTCTCAAATCTTAAACTTAAGGCAGAACTTAACGGGCACGAGTTATTTGTTAATTTTAAACCAATTAAAATATAATGTGCACTGTATTTATTGTAGAATTATGAATTATGATATAGTTTAGTAAATTGTAGATACGAGGATATAGATAGATCAATACAAAACAAAATTACAGACAAGCTTAACAAAGAAAGATGTACAATTTAGGCGGTCTTATTGTATGTTGTTATTTTCGAAAAGACATAACACTTAAAAAAACATTTCGGCTCCAGTCATCGAGTCAGGATTCGAACCCCCGACCTTTGGAAGTCCGGTCCAATGCTCTCTGATGTCACGATCACTGTCATTTTCAATGTCACGGAGCCGAAAAAAAATTTTTTAATTAAAAATTTTCGAAATTAAAAATAGCGTTGTGGACGCAAAAAATACTTAACAAATAAAATGTTGTTATTTGTTAAATAAATTAATGTCCTTGCTGATTGTGATCTCGTAGTCTGTCGAAGCGACAACATCTCCTGAGGTTGCCACGTGTAGTGGCGAAACGCGTCGAGTGTTTTGTTGGTGTCAGTGTTGTGATTCCGAGTGCATCTTCTGTGTCAAGTTGTGATTTGTAGGTATTGTAAGTCCTGCGACTTCCAGCTCTACTTTTTTCAGGTGATTACAGTTGGATGGATTTTGGTCCTGCGCTGGCGTCGTCTAGTGGAAATTTAAAGCAAAAAGATTGTGATTTTGTCAATTTGTAACCCATATGTGTGGTTGTTCCCTAACCTTGAATAAAGGGTCCTACCCAAGTGGCGTGGAGTCAGGAGGCGTGCCGAGTCCCTGCGACCCTCCTAACGAGACGGATCACATAGTTCTTTGCTCAACTACCCACAAAAAGATGAGTAATGTAAGCCTCAATTGAATTTACACATCATTATTGTAGCAAACAAGCATAAGTGTGCATGAACATGTGTGTGTGTGCATATTTTGATCATATACGTATACAGTTTTCCTAAAACACTCTTTTGTACACCCAATCAATCTCCCAGCGTAGTTACGGATTCAAAGACAACAATAAATCGAACTTCAATCAACGAACAACATTCCTACTCGGCTCTCGTATGCTACGCCGTGAAATATAGCACATAATACAAAAATAAACTGTACAGTAAAGACAAACCGAAAAAATAATTTGCGACAGTTATCTAAAACTACGTTATAAGATAGGACATGTCGGTTTATAAATTTGATTTCTCGAGCACCAAGTATCAGCCACTGAGAAGTACCTATAAGCGGGAACGAGATCCTGAAGATGATAGCAAGTAGGATGGAAGCACCTATCTTTAGGAGGCAGTTGCAGGTTTTGTGTGTGCGGAAATAGAATCAGAATTTAAAATATAAATAAATGTACTTTTCATATTTCATTTCATATTCATTACTAACCATAGATATTAAGATAATTGTTACTAATCTTTTATGGAGCCAAGTTTCTCCGAAATAAATGATTTTTATTTTTAATTATAAAAGCTATTGTTTCCTGTTTTGTACAGCTTTCTATATTTTTATTGTATCACTAATTGCTTTCGGGTCTAAACGCGATATATTTTTAATGAGTATTAGCTGCTCGACGTTTCGGCTGGATTGATTTTTGATTGGATCCGTTCTACCTACATGTCTTCAGTATTTATTAAATTTTATTAATAAAGTACTTGCTACGGGTGCTAACCTCGTTGTTATAAATATTCGCCCACCTCGTCATCGGCTTGACCAACTAAATCTTAGGTGTATCAAAATTTTTGCATATGTTGTAATATTTCGGGCAAGGAACTAAGTATAGTGTCTACATATATGTAACTTGTTGATCTCAACTGAAAACTGTTTACCGTGTGTTCTATCATTCATACAAGACCTTCAATTATTAAGCTCAATATATAAACTTGTGATGTATTTTTATATTAAAGTCGTACATATTGAAAAAAAAATTAGGAACAGGTTTTTCTGGATGACAATTCAGTTCAGTTCCGATCCAGAACAATAAGACGAACTCAAGAAGAAGAAATAGTAGTAAAATTGAAATACCTAGTGCTAAATAGTGTCTAACCACTTATTAAGAATCAATAAAATGCGGTCAAGAGTTCTGTCGTGCCAAATTTGATTAGAGACCTGTTAATCCTGCGCCTCCCTTCAAGAAGACTACACTGCTCTGGCGGGCCGTCTGCCCGTAACACTCACTGATGTAGTTTACCCAATCGAAACGCCTATAAATTAAGGTTCAATTACACAACACCGAGTCTTCCCGCGTAAGAACAACCGTACCGTTATCGTTGTCTACTCGGCATCGTTAATCACGACAAACAGCCGTTAAATCAGCGGGTCGTTTGTATCGACTTCTTCCTATCGAGGTTTTGCATCTTCGCTTTGAGAATTTATTGCTTTTTGGAATGTTTCCTTAATTTTCAGATAAGCTTTTTTTTTAAATGAGAGTGGTGTAAGTTTGGAAATTAAAAGCTATCGGTAATGCTCGAAAATCTTCGTATTTTCTTTTAAATGTTTCTATTGTAACGTAATAAATATTTGCACAACATGAAGCTTCCAGCAGATATGCAGAAAATGAGCGAATATTGATAGAACTGTACATTGTATTTTTGAAAAGTCTTTGGGGAGCGCACACTTTTCATCATAAGATTTCTAGGTCTCTGATTCTGGACTTAAAAAAACATGCATTTTTACAAATGGCATCTTAATCAACGTTTTTCCGATGATCTTAGATTTTTATTTTATTGTAAATAGATCAAAAAGCTTGTTTAAAGTACAGAATCTAATGTTTTGGTTAATTCATTCGAAATCTTTAATTCCTGTAACTGTCCACCTAAGTATTGACACTAGCAACTATCCAAAGACTTACCATTCCGTGTAGCTGCTGAGTGACCACCGAAATCAACGCTTCTTTCAAACCTGTCAAATTTTCTATAACGGTACACTTCACATTGATAATAGCATCTATTCTAAAACTTACCTTTGCCGTGCAGCTGTTGCCTGTTCTCGGTGCCCTTGAGGCTCTCCGCCGTGTGCAGAAGCTCGTCCAGCTGGGGCTTCTTCTGCTCCAGCTCACGAAGGACACCCTGCCGACAACATGTTCCAATTAATAACACAGACTTTTGCCAACGAGCACAGGTGGTGGTGCTTTTGAGAGGTGTAAAACAACAGATGACACGACAACAGAATGTGTATGAATAGTGCCGTAGGGGTAAAGTGCCCACGCAGCTGCGCAGTACCCACGTGCTCTCCTGTGATTCGGTTTGTATGCCGCAAGGCAAGTAGAACTATGGGTTGGTGGAGGGAATAATAATAAGTTCTCCTGGCCGATTTCGACTACGGCGGCAAATCTCAACAGAGATGAGCCAACTACGTAGGAGATATTATAGTGCACAAGTGTGATCGCAATACTCAGGTGCACTCACCGTTCCATAACTCTAAAAATTCGGTGAGATGGCAATCCGACATGACCGGAGAGAGATCAGGCGCAGGACCAATAACAGAAAATCTCAGTAACAATTTTGGCTCGACCTGGGATTCGAACCCGAATTCGAATCGGATGTAAGGCAAAAATTTTGCCACTACACCAATGAGGCAGTCAGTGGTAAGTATTAAATTAGTCCCTATCGTTATGCCAACACCTTGGCTATTTAATAGGACCTGATCCTTGATAGACTGCGAAGGTCCTTTGTAAAATACGAGTATAATACGGGCTGGCTAATGTTTTCTTTTCCGTTTTCCTTCCCTTACAGTATTGTAGAGTTAGTTCTCGATACCTCATATAGTTTTCTATATGAGGTATCGAGAACCTTTTGGTCGAAATCAATATCACACGAAAAATTAAGAAATCAGCTTTTCTTTCGAGTCTGGCAACCATTGAAATGTGAGACGTCACACAAAAAGCAGAGAAAACTAAAACTTAGTCTATTGAAATAACTATATCCCATGCAGTTGCTGCACTAACTTTAGCACTCAGTACGTTCGCCATTGCCCAGGTTACACATTATTTAGGGAATAAACTCAGATTATTTCGTACTAAAAAGTCAATAATCGCGCAGAGTGATGACCCTGAGCAAACTAGCCAATTCCATTGGCTGTAAACCAGGCAGATAAAAAGTCGGTTTACATATGTATTTCTTCGGTTTCCGCGAACAGTACACATTGAAATGAAACGACGTTAATGTTAATTAATCAATTTAAGAAACAAGTTACCTATCGAATTCACAAAAACACACAAACGACAGATAAAAACATTCAAATTCTTCTCGGAACTTACTATTACGAAAATATAACTCTTATGGAATCTCTATCCGTTTATTTTGAAGTAAACAATATAAACAAGCGTCTTGCTCTCCGTTCTTAAGGGGCGCGCATAAAAACAAAGAGGTGATTTAAGCTAGCGATATTAAATTCCTCCCATTCACGTAGAGAACGCAGGGCGGGCTACTCGAGTTCAGACAGATTGGCGATTTGCAGTTTATTAAGACTGTTGAAAAGACTAATTTTATTAGTAAAACCGATTTATAGTAGAATGTACATTCAGAACTTTCCGAAATCTAAACACTTAGGTCATTAAAAATAACCTCGGAATAACAAGTTTTGATGATACTGTCAACAAATTTTGGTAATAAAAACCTTTTGCAGAATATATCGATTAATTTGCTGTGTTTAAAAAAAACGAGTTACATTAATAATAATGAGTACATTCGTATTTAAAATACAGCCTTTTTATTATTTAATTAACACAACTGTTTGAGCTTTTTAAGTTAGTTTACGTTATTTTATCAATTCACTTTCAAAAGAATATCTAACTCTATCTTATTTGACTCAGTTGTATGTCTCGTAGCGACAGCATGCAATGTCAAAATGAATTCAAAGAGCGAATTTATACAGCGATTTCAAAAAGTGGGAAATCTATTCCGGATTTACCTCATACTCGTGGCTGTTTCTATAAAATTGACAGTTATAATTAGACATTCAGTTGCAAGTAAATGGAATGTTTAAACCGGCCGGCCGATTACCATCTGCTGGTTAGTACATTTTTGAGTGTGGAAATCGACACTAAAAATAATTAGATGATAAGCCAATTTCTAAATCGGTAAAGTCGGGTGTCAAGCGATGGCACTCCGGGTTGCTGCTGAACTCGCCCGCTAAATTTTTGACTCAAAAAAAAACATTTCATTTCCACATAGTAAACTTATAAGCCGAACGTCTAACGAACCTAAAACGTTAAATTGCCCCGGGTTAATCTATTGGCTGTCGCATCGCGCGTCAACGTATCGCCGAGTCGCCTTTAACGACGCGACTTTATCTGCGGCTCGTTGATTAATCTAGCCGTGCCTCGTTTGGACGGCATCCTGAAGGATTACTCAAGAACCTTGTTTGTAGCAGGTAAACCCTTTTAAGAGCCATAGCCGAGGTTGGGAGTCCTCAGGCGTGTGTGAGACTGCGGAGCCGCGTCCTTTTCAGGAAGCTGTGAAAATCCCGAGCGGGGACTATCAAAAACCTGCGGTATCACTTTCTTGTCCAGACATAGGTGCCGGTAAGAGCATTCACGTCCATGATAAACAAGGACAGCTTGCCCGCGTACATGGCAGGCTCAGTATTAAAAAAAACCTCCTAGCCGCTACTATTGCTACATAGTAATTTATTAACTCACTTTTTTGTTTCACCCTTCTATTTATTTGCCGATTTTGATACTATTATGTCACTGTGACAGCTCGTTGACAGTGACACGAGACACGTTGGTCGAACAGTAGGCGTTCGACCAACGTAGGTCACAGTTTTTGTAGATTGAAGCCCCTCCATTCGCTCATCAGGCAAAGCTAGCATGAGTGACGGAGACGGCTACGACCACGGATTTTGACTTACCCTGTTTGTTTATTCAAGTGGAATTTAAGAAAAGAGGTATCGCGCTTATTTTGTTCGGTCAAGATTAAACGATAATGACTTAATCTTATGCGATTGCGCGTTATATCGTTTGTGAGTGACAGTAAGTACATCGTAACTAATACACGTTGAGAAGACTAAGTGCTTGTTGGTTCACATTACCTCGCGGGCGCGGTCGCGTAATATAAATATAAATAAATATTAATATTTCACAACAATCACACCAATTCTCTAGTCCCAAATTAAGCTACGAGGCTTGTGTTATGGGTACTAGACAACAGATAAACATACTTAAATACTTTTTTATTGTAAATAAATACATATTATAGAAAACAATAATGCTTGTACTGTGCGGGGATCGAACACGCGACCCTTGGTTTTAGAAGTCCGACATGCGGACCACTGCGCCAAGCGGTCATCAAACATATGAAGTGATATCAAAGTGTTTACGTACGAAACGCCCGTGCGGTCTAACTTGCGCCCCCGCGCTCCTATGTGAACATGCACTAAAGGGCCACCCTTTCCAGTACTACTCATGTGTAAATGGGGCATGGGTAGGGCCCTTTCCAGCAGCTCTCCCTAGCGAAGAGGGCACAAATGCGAGTCCTCATTAGGAGGACGGAGGCCCCTCAATGAAATTATTGGCAGTTCACCCGAGCAGACAATGCAGGCTTCAGCTACTTTTTTGTAAATACCAGAGAAGCAGGAAACAGTAGATTTATGCTAATTGTTACTGAGACTTGGACTTCATGTTTTACTGTTTTGTGAAATTACGTTCACAGGGATAAAATAATAGTTTAAAAACTAAAAAACACGCTTTTATTGCTAACTAAAAAATATTTCTTATATATTTTTATATCAGTAGTTACTCTACTGTAATATAAATTCTTTGTAGTCAGAAATAATTTTCTCTCTTTTGAAAGCAAGGGTAGCACTTTATATCTACGTTAATAATAGAATGATTTGAATATACGAGTATACTATACCAAGCACCCGACGCTTTTAACTCTACTGTACTATAAATTCTATGTACTCAGAAATTATTTTCTCTCTTTTAGTTAGCAATAAAACTGTGTTTTTTAGTGTTTTAAACTATTATTCTTTTAGAAAATAAGTATAATGAAAAACTCCTATCAAATTATTTCATTGTCATCGGTACTTGATACGTATGCATAGTTTTTAATAATCTGATTTCTGGAAGAAACTGAAAATTGAGCTCAAAGATTCTGTTTCATACATACATACAGCCCGAGCTTTTCATCATTTATTGTGAATAATTGTGATACCTGTATTCAAAATTTTTATATGCACAAAGTGAAAAAAAAACGAAGAATTACATCTTGTGCCAAGTTTATTACTCAAAGCACAAAGTTTGCAAACTTCTTTTATATCATTGTTGACAAAGGATCTTTATTACTATGGAAAGAACTAATTTGCTCAAAAAGCCGGTTCAGATATAACATTTAATTTGAAATACGGGACACCAGACTCCTGTCCTAACGAAGTCACATCTATAATAATTTTTTAAAAGCTTCTTAATTGCGTTACACCATGTTTCCTTATTTTCCGTCATTCTTATAAAGTTGTCTGGAAGTATCAAATACTCCGGTGGTACGAATTTACAAAAAAAAAACATACGCAATTAATACAATGAGATTCTAAAAGTATTTGCGAAATGAAAAATGCTTTTTCACCAGAAGTTTCAAAGAACGTGAGAAGTAATAACATTAGTCAGTTATATTCGAGTTTTGTATGAGTAAATTAAACAAACCGTGTATGGAAAATTCCGCTGACATTTTCTTTTAATTATGTACCTATTTTAGGACCCACACGTCTCTGGGAATTTGAAAAAAGTGTTTTTAGCCTTACACATTTTTTGGATGCCAACGGTATTTGACCAAGTACATATTAGCCTTTGTCTGCCAAGACAATAAGCATGATGACACCTATCGTAAATATTGCCAAGATCATGGTGTTTTAGTAACGTAACCTAAAAATAAAGCTAGCAAAACCAATTTATTTCCAAAAAGCTGTACATACCAATATTTTTTTACATAAAATTAAATTAACATTTAGTCAATTGACTTCGATTTCTGATACTAAATTATTACGTCAAATTATAGTGTTCCCCCACAAAATCTATGAAAGCAGATCGTTTTGACGATGATAACAGTATGTCAACGATTGATAGTGTCATTTAGCCTATTAACGAATATGTCGACACCCTATTCATAAAACTTACTACTACGCCTGCGATAATAATAACCCTTATTTTTAGCTTTTCCATAGTTAAGCAAAATAAACTACAACGCGAATTCCCCAGCGAATCGAAAAGATTGAACAACTTTAAAATTCAGAACAAATCCTATAAAAGTACATTAGATACTAAAGAAAACTAAATTCTGAAAAAGAAACAGCCGATACAACGTTAGATGGAACCACTCCGAAGTATCTGTAAGTTATTTCAAAGCATTCGTCTAATACTTCGTCGGGATTTATATAAGTTTCTGCGAGAAATTTCAAGTTTTGCCAATTCTACTCAAAACTTATGAAGCCCCAAAAGTTAGATCGTTCAGTTTTTTCAGATCATAAAAAACAACAATACAAGTATCCAAATGTCTAGCTAATATCATAATTATCTATCTCGTATTTATCTCATTAGGCCTACTGTCCACAACGCGTTTTTAAGGATGCCTTTTTTTAAAACAACATCACATACATTCATCTGACTCCGAGGTAAGTACCTTAAGCACTTGTGTTACAGAAATCAGAATCAACAGTTGTATTACAAATATACTTAAATAAATACATATAACACCAAGACCAGTACAAGCAGACATGTTCATGCACACAATTATTCGAACAGTGCGGGAATCGAACCCACGACCTCATAAGATGCCACAGTTTTTACCTTGACGTGCTGTCATGTGTACTTGTGTCATAATACAAAAAAAAGGATTATCGTTTCGAAGACTTAAATTCCATAGTTTCGACGCAAGATGCAAGCATATGTCTTGCAATCGTCAATTGACAAAAGCGTGCGTAAGACGTGCGATTACCTGGCCTAAAAAAACATTGTGCACGCCAGCCTCCTGTGACGGCAGCCACGCGACTGTCGTGAGTCGCGACGCCGGTACCCCACTCCCCACTACACCACCCTTATTGATCCCCCCCTCTTGACTGCGTAACGTCACCAGCACAACTTGGTCTCCCCTGCTAATACCTTCTACTCCAATCTGAGACGACTCAGGAACACCTCCTTAAGACCTCGAGGGTCAAGTTTCCCTGGTGGGCTGAACTCCTCAGCAGGTGGGTTTCCTTGCAATTTTTATAGCGCCAACGGCGGGGAAACGATTTTGTCTCTATAATTTGAGGCAAATATTTATTGTTTCTTTTTACGAGATTACTTTGGGACGGTAATAAAGAGTTTCTGAGCTTTTAAGGAAATACGAAGACAACGGCTTCGGTGATAATAAAACAAGTATTTACTAGACATTTGTGAGTGTGGTCTGAACTACTTACGTAGTTACTAATCTTTATGGAGCCAAGTTTCTCCGAAATAAATGATTTTTATTTTATTTTTTTTTATTTATTTATTCTGAAAGTTGACACGCATTTGACCAGTTTTATTCACTCTACTTACTTATAAATAAATATTTTTGACACCTTAATACCCGCACTAAAAATGGGTCTTTATACGAGTATAAACCGCTAACATATTCAAATTAGTTAATGATGCTATATTCCTAACTAATGCTATATTATGCTGTATTTCTAACTAAAACTTACATAAACTTACCTAAACTTCGTGGTTATATATCATCAGCAAGGGTCATGGCAATCAAAAGTGAATTAGGTCTCATCAGCTGAAGGATTATAGAATAGAATAGAAATCGTTTATTTGCAAGAATACAACAAATTTTCAATTCTAAAGATCAAAGATCTTAGAAATAAAGTCTTGTGTATTCAAAAATATATTTGATAATGAAGGTTTTATTATTTTTCCCCTCAGTTTGTAGTCAGAGTTGTTACGCATTTTCCAACACAATTTTTGTATACGATTTTCATTCATACATTTCTGATAAGGTGCTAACTACACTATAACGGCAGAGGACGTGAGAACATCGCCGCGGTCACGGCCGCTCTGACGATTTGGGCACATGTGGCTTGCCGGCTGGGCCGCGTTGCCTAGCAACCGCACCCCATTCTACTCTACTAGGCTTGGGGAGGTGGAGGCGGCATAGTGAAATGCAGGTGTCGATATCGCAGAATAAAGTGATTTCGATAGGTGTCATCGACAAATGTTCGACATATGGTAACATTTTGTGATCAATAAATCGATTTTATTTACCTTTTATCGACCTTTTCTAAAGACTATATTTTTACCTTTTAAAAAAAAACTTATAGAGTAACTTAACTTAATTATTCTGTATTTAAACAAAATGATAAATTATTTCTACAAACAAATATATTTAAAAACCTCCGATATTAGCCATAAAAGCGGCTGGTGAGATTCAACGGCTGGCCGAATTTCGACAGGCAATAGCTAGGAACCACCGTGATAAAATTCGAATCGGTCATCCTACGAGCTACGTTACCACGGACAGAAAGACACAAAAACAAACAGAATAGAGGTCATACTTATAACACCGCCCTTTTTCGTCAGGAGTAACAAAATATAAGGGATTTAGTCTGCCAATCTCTTAGTCAGAGCATTTTAGTACCTATATGTCTGTTTGTACTGGGTGTTATATTTATTTATTTAAGTTTATTTGTAATACCGCTGTTGATTCTGTTATCTGTAACACAAGTGCTTAAGCTACTTACAACAGAGACAGATCAATGTATGAGATGTTGTTGCATATTATTATTATAACTAAATAATATAACGAATAAAATATCGACTTGAGCCCATCTCTACGTTTGGCACATGCGCACTATATTTTAGAGCGGTCTTTATAACCTGGATATTACTGGACTACCTTTATATATAAATGTACATATATAACCTATATTTGAATTTTATTTATGGCCCACATAAAAATAATCACCTGAATATGGCAAGGGATGATAAATTATTCAGCTTGAAATCGCTCTTTACTAAACTTTGAAAGATAAGGCATTTGAAAAGACCGATTCTAATCAGCCGGCTAAGATTTTATATAAGTACTAACTGACCCGGCAAACGTTGTTTTGCCATATAAATGTTAAATAAAAAATAGATGTTGGCCGTTTGCAGACTTACTCAAAATGTTCACAAAATTTCATGAGAATCGGTCAAGCCGTTTCGGAGGAGAACGGGAACGGACATTGTGACACGAGAATTTTATATATAGACTAGCTCACCCGGCAAACGTTGTTTTGCCATATAAATGTTTAAGGTGGACAACCCTTATCACTAAGGGGTATGAAAAATAGATGTTGGCCGATTCTCAGACCTACTCAATATGCTCACAAAATTTCATGAGAATCGGTCAAGCCGTTTCGGAGGAGTAAGGGAACAAACATTGTGACACGAGAATTTTATATATATAGAGATAAAAAATAGATGTTGGACGATTTTCAGACCTACTCAAAATGTTCACAAAATTTCATGAGAATCGGTCAAGCCGTTTCGGAGGAGTACGGGAACGAACATTGTGACACGAGAATTTTATATATAGATAGGAGAAATCTGTCATTAACTGACTAGTTTAGTAAATCAAAATAATTAAGATAACTTTGTGTTCCGGCACCTTCAAAACTAAGTGCTGAACTTACATGTAAAAGTAAACTTATTTTACATCCAACAATATAAAAGGTTCTTATTTCTGGTCGATATCAAAAAAGTTGCCCTATTTTTATGGAATTTTAGATCAAGCCTGTGTAATTGGAATTCATAAAATGCATAACTAAATTTGCATTTGGTTGCTTATTATACAATTCAAATATCGTAAAAAGTGTTAGCATTTTTATTACCATTATAGATTAAAAACTCTGACTCGCTTTTGGTGGATTCAAATATCTATTCAAATATCTGCAAACGCAAGATTTCGAGTTTTAACTAGTAGCGACATCTAGTACAGGAAAGTTAGACTTCTCTCTCCCTAGTTGCGGCAGAGATTCAGAACTTCAGCTGTAGATGGCCGACTATAAGATGCTAGCCATGTTTAAGATTGAATAATTTTTGCTCAAACCTATATTTTTCTTAAAAAAGCTTATTTCTAGCACATTAAAAATAACACTTAAGTTGGCAACCAAACATTATTGTGTGGTTTCGGGTTCGAGACACCAGGAGTGATCGGTTAAGAATTAATTCCTAATTTTTGGCACAGGTGGCGGTACAAGATACTGAAAGCATTGGCCACCTACTCTTACTTGCGAAAACATTTTAAGTTACTTCTATCATTTCAAAAACTTTATATTTATGATAATGATAAGAATACTTTTAGGAAGAATTAAACTTTAATAGCAAGTGTAGACAGTTTTAAATCTTTCGATGTTTTTCAAAACCCTTAAGCGCCGTGAGAAAACCACACCGAGCTGGAATAAAAGAACAGATAACTCTTGCAATGAAAAGCGTTTTGCAGGAAACCATACTGATGTATTTTATCAGTACTTTACAGTACTTTTTATTAGCAGGGGCATTTTTTTGCCTGGCGCTTTTTAGTAGGCTTACGGTATACCTATCCTTACACCTAAGTAAATAAAATATTTCACTATAAAAAAACTCTAAAATAAATACAGTTGTGCCAATTAATCCAGAACCGTGTTCTAGCGGTCATCAATGCACACAGGATCATAGGCTTTTCCCATTTGTAGTTGTCAAGCTCGTGAAAGAACAGACAGCAAATTAAATACAAACAACTCCACAAAACTTGTAATTTTTTTTAACGTATGAAAATAATTTGTCAATAGAAACAAACATCACGTCAGATTGCGGTCAATTTCCTAAAAAATATAATTGCAAATCCACATAAAGACTATCCCGATTGGCAATACCATTGTTAATGAATCATCTTTTAGACTCGTAACATTCTTACAAGACCAGAATCTATATAGAGTCATCAGATTTACTTAATATGATGGCTAGCTTTGATAACATGCTTAAGAGGACATGTCTAGTGCGTTTTTAGTGATACAAGTACATAAAAGCATAATTTATTGAGCCTATGTAAAAAAGACAATAAATTATTTAATTAAGTTACTTATTTTTTTAGCATTAACAATGCCTAGCCTAAGGAGCACTTACAGAATTGCGGACCGATGAGTAAGTGTCACGGTAGCTTAATTGGGAGAGCATTCGCCCGGGTTGTGAGAGGTGCGTGTTGGAGTCCCGCCTGGTGCAGTCCATTTATTTTTAAGTGTCTTTTATCTAATGTTCCAGGACCCGATATCGGATCTTTTGACGCTGAAGTAAAGTATTTAAATCAACTGGATGGGTGCCGCTGTTGAAGCAACCCAGAAACCCAGCTAAAAATTGAAATTTACTAAGTTCTTCAAAAAATTTTTTTATTTACTTTTACCTACCTATTTACGCTACGTTCAGGGCGTGAACATAGGCCTATTTTTAGAACATGCTCAATGGGTTTCGAAGGCTGAAGGGTATTACGGTTTATGGCGCGCCGATACCTGATACCGCGAGTACAATAAGAACTTTTGTACTAAACTCTCTCCATGATTTCTACTAATAGACTAAAAAAAAGTTTTTAAAAGAAAACTTAAAAAGTATTTTCTATCTCACTTAACTAAGTTTTTAAGATTTGATTTAATATGGTAGAGACTCGTGATCCCACAGACAAACTATGTTAATAGTTTTGTGGGACTATTGTCATTTTAGTTTAAAACGTTGTTTGTTTAATAAATAAATAAATAATAATAAACAAGAATGAAGATTGAAAGATGTTGATAATCATGGATGGAACTTCAAAATAGATTTAATGAAACTACATACTCGTATAAGTTAAAGTGTTTTTTAATGTTTAAAAATGATTACTTTACTACTGACCATAACTTTGCTAGGTTTTTTTTTAACTCGTAATAAATAATCTTAACTCTTATCACTACATCTGCGTTAATTATAGAAGACAAATAAAAATAACTTACGTAAGTTATAACAATTATAATTAAATTCATTTATTTCAGATTACTGAGACCCATAATAGTGACCATACAAAAAAATAATTATATAAATAACTTTGAATAATTTAAAAAAAATACATAATGAAAATATTAAAATTAAAAATTAAATTAAAATTTACTTAAACATTAAAACATTTACAATCACAATCAATTTAAAACCAAGTGGCAATATACCCTACAAAACTTTAGTTTTCAACCACTATTCCCATGAAACGATTTCATACTCTTATCATTGCACAAGTTGCCGCTTAGTTTCCCTCCTATCGCATACAGCGAGCAAAGCCGCGGTATTTCATACAACTTAGTCGAAGCTCTACTGTGCACGTCTCGTATGCATTTCGCGTTATTGCTATCACGGTCGCTCGCCGAATACTGTTGGTATGAGTGACAAGGACAACTAGATACGAAAACTCGAACATTGTTTGTACAATAGAATACTGTTTCTCGTTTCTACTCGTAGTATGTATTTATGCAAATTACATTTCACTGCGCCAGAAGGAGTTGACTTTATGAAAATATAAATAGTTTAGTCTTCATGTTTACTTTAAGTCAATAAGAAGTTGCGCATTGTATAAACTTTCGATGAAGATGCTTTCTTGAACAAAATTTAAGGGGAACAAATATCCCGTATATTTTGTATTTGACGTAAAAGTGGCTTCCAGGTCAAAGGAAAGCAAAAATGCTAAGAATGGACAAGCAGGACTCATGGTTTACTCCTGAATATTTAAATTAATATTTTAATATTATAATTCAATTGAATAAATTACCTCTATAAATACGAGATTAATTTTAAATAAAAACTTTCATGTTCAAGCTTTAAATCAAACCAAATTATGATGCAAAATCTGATAAAATATTTTAATACCAAACGCAAATTAAATACGCTTTAAAACAGATGCGCGATAATTCTCTAAAATCGGATATAAAGCCTTTAAATTCTCGTGCAAAATTAATGATATTCTTACCACGTGTAGGCCTAGAGACAGTGCGGGTCGATTGCTGGATTCTTCTCAACATCCCGGGCTGATTATTAATTGAAGCCACTGGCTTTGGAAAGTGACAGTGTTGAGGACAGCAGCCATGCGATTAGCATGTCATTTTAATTTGGGGAATACATGTAAATCACGAAAATAAACAGATAAGTATTATTATCCGGTTGGACGTCCTAGGTAGAGCTGGATATACGTTGTAGCTAATGACCTGCTTAACCTCGGCCATAGCGATTGGCAAGAACTGTCGCAAGACCAAGATGCATGGCGTGATCTGGTGTCGGAGGCCAAGACTCACTTTGAGTCGCTGAGTCACCCTAGTAAGTATTTATTATTATCGTGTCGTCACTTTTGAAAAATCACACTAAAATCAGTTTTGTTGTGCAATTAAGCTTAAATAAATAACTGAAGATCAAGTGAGTTGTCTGCACAGGTAAAATCAACAAATACTAGACTAGGCGAACATTTTAATAAAATAAGATAAAAATCATAAAATCAATTTATTTCTGCAAGTTGACTAACAAGTAGCACTTTTACACGTCCCAACTAATAAAATTACCCTACCACCGCTTCGGGACAATTTGGGCCAGTGCTGAGAAGAAGCGGCGCAAGAAACTTAGTCACTATTGTCATTGCCTTTAAAGGTTAATAGTGGTCCCATATTATGTTGATTTGCTTAAGCAACGTTAGATTCCAGCGGTAGTTTTTTTTTTAATATAAGCTACATCGACTTTCGCTTTTTGTCTGTCATGAACAGTCTCATCCCTTTGGACCACGCAAGATGTCCGCACGGACAGAATACTAATACACAATGGGGATCGCAATAAAAGCATACATATTTATTGAGGGGAAAGACACGCGAGTCTGAAACGAAACCCGATTGAATCGTCCATTATTTCGTAACACAATCGGGATACAATCGAATTTGCACCGGCATAATTCGTGAGATTGATTTACAAAGTTAAAGTGAATTAGCTTAGAATTGCTTCCTTTGGGACTTTCTATATCTTGTTACATTTTTTAAGAAGGGATGGGGCTCGAATAAATGAAAAATAAAATTGTGATGTGGAATGATAAAATATTTAATTTGACGATTCAAATAATCTTTTTTGGAACACACCATATTGATTTGAAGATGTAAAGTCGAATCAATAGTTTGCTTACTATTTCAGTAGTGCTTAGTAGTAAAATGCAATATGTATAAGAACAGTTAAGACTTAGAAGTAATATAAGTATTAGGTACTCAAGTGTGAATTACATGACTAAACCCTATCGACACAGATCCACATATGGAAATATAAATCAAGGCATATCTAAGGCAATGTGTGGCTGCTAACTATAAACCATTGTTTGGTCTCTCGAGCCTTAACCCGATATCTTTGTTAAATTCCGCTTGGTTTGACTTAGCTCTAGCGGCTAGGCTAGAACTATTTTGTAGATTAATGCTATTTGTAGTGCTAGAGTCAATTTATTTACTGATCTTAACGGGTAATTTCAAAAAAAGATGAGTCACGTTGTTATTTTAATGACCACTAAGAATATGATGTGATGATAATAGTCTAGATGACACCACCAATAGTTGACATACTCTTTATTATCTTTCAAAACGGTCTGCCTCTATTGATTTTGTATGGGAATGACGTCACGGTTGTGTATCAGAAATCGGAGTCAATTGACCTAATATTTATTGTATTTTGTGTGTTTAAAAATTGGTTTTTACAGCTTTTTGGAAATATACTATCTGTATTATAGTTCATACTCGTATTATACTTCATAGGGGCTATGTTTTTGAATGCCATGGTCTTGAAATTTTTTAAGATAGGTGTCATCATGCTTATTGAAAGATGATATTAATTATTTAGGGAATCTTTTGATGCAATAAAAGTTATTTGTATCGTTTGTTCAAGCAATAAATTCATTTCATATAAATCGGTGTAGGTATTTGATCAAAAAAGGGTTTGTAAATAAATAATGTCGATATGACCAGTTCATTGCCTACACGTTACGATTAACTTCCAAAAACCTAATCTATTGGCAAAAATAGACCCGCTTGAGTTCCGCTTGACGGCGCGAACGTGTTTCCTAGCCCTTGAACAAAAGGATTACTCAATTCACAATGGAAATTGAACCTAATCCTTCAAGAGATTAGCTCGAGATTTTAGTTAATGGTGCGTTTCAAAGGGTTTCTGATCCTTTGTCGAAATTCTTGGCTAATCAATGTACCTAACTGTATTGTTTAGCAGTGTTTAGTTTAAACACAGCATTGCGCATATGGTGTTTGATGTATGAAATAATGTAATATTTAATGAGTAACGTTGTCTTGGGCAGTTTAGCATTGATATGTACGTTTGCAAGCATGTGCAATTAAACTTATACCATTGTTATTTTAGGGGACTGATGAATAAAAAATAATTGGATTTTCGTCTTTCGCCACGTCAACCACGGCGACTAGCTACGCGCGCACACATGTCCGCCTCCACCGAAATCGCGAGTCTGTCACTGAGGTCAAGGTCAAGGTCACTAACCTTTTGCTTATCAAGCAGCTGTATGATGTCGTCCCCGTTGCCCGCCGCGAACGGCTGCACGCGCAGCATGTCCGTCTCAACTGACACCCAGTCGCGAATCCGTCGTCAAGGTCAAGGTCAAGGTCACTAACCTTCTGCTTATCGAGCTGCGGCAGACGTCCACGTCGCCTATGGCGACCGGCTGTGCGCACAGTATGTCCCCTTCCACCGACACCTAGTCGCGAATCTGTCACCGAGGTCAAGGTCACTAACCTTCTGCTTGTCGAGCTGCTGCAGGATGTCGTCCACATCGCCCACGGCGACCGGCTGCGCGCGCAGCATGTCCGCCTCCACCGACACCCAGTCGCGAATCTGTCACAATGAACAAGAAAGTAAGTATTTGTAAAGAAATATAACATTTTGATTTTGAGTTTTTGGAACATGCTCTATAATTATTTAATTTTTTATTGACCTATATTTCTAGTCACTTAAATAGAAAACATCTGTTTGAGGCTTCGTTGTATCCATAACAACATAATTATGATAAAATAAAAATATACTCCAAAGAATATCAATAAAATATCATTCCATTCATTCAGACCCTTATGCACAAAGCAGATTTATTTTGACACGTGATTTAAAATGCGTTCTGACACTGTACATTTATTTGGTAACAATAAAGACAGAACGCGTTTTACATCTAGAGGTGGTATCAACATAAGCCTGCTTCGTGCAATAGGACCTAAATCTGTGCTTCGATGTCACAAATTCTCCAAATTATACCACAGCTCTGTGGCATCGTTGACAGTGGTAATATTTGCATTTTATGTCATAACAATAATAGTCACTCTCTGTTCCTTCGCTCTCAAATTTCGGTGAGACGTCCATCCGACATGACCGGGGAGAGATCAGGCGCAGGACCAACGGCTTCACGTGCTCTCCGAAGCACGGATGTGTAAAACCGCCATATCCATTACACCGAGCTGTTTCTGAGAAATTCATGACAGAAAATCTTGGAAACAATTTATGGCTCAGCCTGAAATTCGAACCCAGGACCTCTCAGGAGCAGAAAATTTGCCGCTACACCAATGAGGCAGTTATTATTATATATAAAAAATACGAACTCAAGTTCAAACAATTACAGTACCTACACTAGAAACGTGTTGTCGTAATTAGAGCAAGTAGCAACTAAGTTGAACAATGAGGTTCGGACGGAGCCGTGTCTAACACAGCTGTGCTCACAACTTTTGGTGGGCTTGGCTAACTAACTAATACGAGTACACCGGACTGAGTAAAGATAAAGATAAATTTATTGCTCAAAAACTTAGCCTAATTATACAAGGTGTTACAAAAAACCGTAATAACTGAAGGGTGTTGCTGTGCCCGGAAAACGGCACAACATAAGATACCTAGGTCAAAATCTCAAAAAAAAATCGGATCTACCATACAAGATTGCCAATCAGTTGATCGATTTACTATGGGAGAGCCAATTTTTTTTTTGAGATTTCGACATAGGCTTTTTTTGCGAAAGTTGTTCAGTTTTATGGGCACAGCAACACCCTTCAGTTATTACAGTAGGTTTGTAACACCCTGTTAATAAACCAGATGTAAAAAATCAATGCTTACTACTATTTTAGTGAATGTACCAAAACTAAGCAAATATTTTGATTGTATCTTAGGTATTCTTATAATGTACGTTAGGCTTATATAACAGTTTAATAATTACACAAAAACAATAATACTCATATTACATGATGTAGGTAATTGAACGATAATTAAATAAAAATTATGCTACTTCTTTTCAAAGATTTTCTTTCTCATCATATGACTTCCCCATGAACCACTTTCGACATATACAAGGTATGAAAAACGAACATTCTACTCATAGTAACGGTACTTAAATTAGTCAAAATGTTTTGACAGCAAATAAAAATTGCCTTCCGATCGGAATTGTATTAAAAACGCTATTCATGCTACCTAGAAATACGGCACGGAGTTTGCGCTAAAGCTGAAATACAATAAGATTATCCGCATAACGACAGCTTAGCTTACATATCGTTATTTTATATCGCTATAACGAAACGTCATCAAATAACTATCACGCCGCGTGTTCTCAACGGCTAGGCTCGCGCTCACATGTACTGTTTCTAGGCTAATGCCTAAAAGGAAAAAATGGATTATTGAAAAAGTTGCTTTGATGTTGAAATACTGAAAATACAGTTTCATTTTACTTTGTTTCGTAAGGGGATGGCTTAAAAACACCTTTTGACTTTTGAATCGTTGTTTTGGCTGTACATTCTATATTATTTGTGTAAAATAGTATCTTAAGTTTTCAACGTAAATGGTTTTCACGATAAATCATAAAACTTAATCCGTTTTATTTATCAGAAAGACGATTTATTCGTTTCTTATCTTAGCAAACCAGAAGAAATGGGGATTTATTTTTAATTTTATCTATTCCGTCAGAGGCAGAAAGGCCGATATCGGCAAAAATCATTTTATTGTATCGGTTTCCGATACCAACAAAAATTTTATTCGAGGGCCACCGGTATGGCCTCGCTTAGGGCTGCTAGTAAAAAAATATAGCCTATATTTTTGGTTTCAAGGACAGGATGACGACCACTTTGGTGTAATGGTTAAGAAGTTGACTTTTAACCAAAAGGTCGCGGGTTCGATCCCCGCACTGTACAAACATTTGTGTGCATGAACATGTCTGTTTGTACTGGTCTGGGTTTTATTATATGTATTTATTTATCTTTATTTGTAATACCACTGTTGATTCTGATTTCTGTAACACAAGTGATTACGCTACTTACCACATAGTCAGATCAATGTATGTGATGTTTTTGTATATAAAAAAATATTCAAGACATTTGAGCATCCCGTACTTTAAAATGAAAAAAATCAGTCACCAATCCTAGTAGGTCAGAAAGTAAGATTACCTAGTTTCAAAAGGGGGTGAAATAAAGCCTGACAGAAAAACGCAAAAAAAACATACATACCCCTCTCTACATTACTTTTTTATCTCTACTATACTCTCTTCAAAAACTACACGACCTTAAACGCAATTCATATTTATCACATACGTATTCATCTGTACATATTTCAGGAGTTGCTTAAAACAATATGATTAAATAAGTAAAACAAGAATAAGCTTTATTTCGAAAAGCTTTTAAACTAAATTAGTGCATTGTCATCCAAACTAAACGTACCTACACAAAATTCCAGCACATTGGACATTAACAAGTGGGTGAAATTTATTTTGCAAAATTTGATTACATAGAAACACCGGGACAGGTAAATGTAACTAAATACATAAAAGCTTTTAAATAATATATATATACGTCTAGCAGCCCTAATACTAGCCTTCCTAAAGGCACGTCCAGCGTTTTTCAATGGGAGGGCGATCACTGCCGCATACTGATTCCGAGAGGGCTGTCCAAGAGGCATTTTATCAAAATAGCCCTCACGACTCAACGAGGCATGCCGAGGCTTCCAGTACTCCAGAGGTCCTATAGCTATTGTAACGGTTTGTAGATATTCTCTATTTTCCAGCGATCTCGTTCGCTCGCACGGTAAAGTTAACACGAGTGAGAAGAATGGCTACGTTCATAATTTAACATGTTTGATTTAAGAGTAGGGCCTAAGGTACGATTATAGATAATGGTGCAAGGTAGGAAATACTTGCAAGTAAAGGAATTGAGCTTTAAGACTTTTCATGCATCAATGAATGATTTAAATCGAACCAAATATTATTTGGTGGAAGTTATTAAAAAATAACATAAGGTTGTGCATCTCTTGATTAGTGAGAATTTAACTATGTACTATTTAGGAACGAAGCGTCTTATTTTAGCTATCATTAGTTCTAGTCGTAAAAAAGGTTTACATACAAAAAAAACCGTTGCTTGCTTATTAAAAGACATAATGACAAAAAATTGACTCGGTTATGCCTGTCAAGTAATTTTTACAACCTGGGCAATTTTTGAACCACTTGAAAATATGAAAACTTTAACACGATTTTACAGGAGTTATTCGCCAGCTACGCGTATTTTACTTTATAGTGAAAACACTAACATTTTTATTTATTTATTTATTTTGATAGGTACACATAACAGAGACACAATCGTAACAATTAATATAAAAAATAGTTACACACACAGATTTGATTGCAGCTCCAAAGGCAAGTGTACTCAGCATGCAAATCGAGTTAACATTTTATTACCAGTCATACTACTGATGCTCTTTTGTTTTAAAATACAAAAGTCGGTACATTTTTGTGTAAAAAAACCGGTGATATGCCTTTGTTGTATACTTTGTCAGATTATTTGATCTTTGCTAGTAAAAAACCTTTTATATGAACTGTAGACTTAATAATAGTCCTCCTGGCCGATTTCTACTACGGCCGCCAATCTCAACAGAGACCAGCCAACTACGCAGGAGATATTATAGTGCACAAGTGTGAGCGCAATACACAGGTGCACTCACTGTTCCATCACTCTCAAAATTCGGTGAGACGGCAATCAGACATGATCGGAGAGAGATCAGGCGCAGGACCAACGGCTTAACGTGCGCACCGAGGCACGGGGGGGGGGGGGGTGGTAACACCGCCAACTTCCCGATTCCGAGCTGTTTTTGAGAAAGTCATGACAGAAAATCTCAGAAACAATTTTGGTTTGACCTGGAATTCGAACCCAGGACCTCTCGGATGTAAGGCAGAAATTTTTGCCACTGCACCAACGAGGCAGTCTGCAGGAACTGTAGACTTAGTAAAGATAGTGTAGCTTAACATAATAATATGTCTTCGCATATAAAAACTGAAATTTTTAATTTTCATATCCCCTACATGAAGCGAGAAAACAGCTGGTAAGCTTCAAGTGCTGTATGGATTTTGACCAGCCATAGCTAAACACCACCGCCATTAAATTATCTTTCGAACCAAAAAAACTGCATTGAAATCGATCCATCTGTTCGGGATCTACGATGCCACAGACGGGACACACAAACATAATGGGGGAAAAAATTATAACTTCCCTCTTTTTCGTCTCTTTCGTAAAAAGAACTAAAATAAATAAATAAATATTTCACAACAATCACACCAATTCTCTAGTCCCAAAGTAAGCTACTAGGCTTGTATTATGGGTACTAGACAACGGATAAACATACTTAAATACTTTTTTTGTAAATAAATACATATATATAGAAAACACCCAGATCAGTTCAAACACACATGTTCATGCACACTTATGCTTCTACTGTGCGGGGATCGAATCCGCGACCCTTGGTTTTAGAAGTCCGACATGTGGACCACTGCACCAAGCGGTCGTCAGAAGTCCGACATGTGGACCACACTGTTTAGAAAGAAGCTGAAAATTTTCCAGCAATGTAGCACCAGGCTAACTTGCAGTACTTATGAGTTCTGCACCCGTAAGCCGCTGAAAACTGAAAACAGAGCCGATTTGTGCAACTTCCGAGTTCCGGCCAACTTCGTGCCAACTTACGACTCTTAGCTCTGGTGTTCAAGAATGTTCGTATTTAAATGTTTTTCTTTGGAAGTAAAAGTAAGAACTAGGGTTGCCAAGGGTTGTATTTAAATAACTGTTTATTTTTTGTAATGTATATTTTTGTAAGTTTTTTTTTCAACAAATTAGATTTCAATAGAGTGTATTCCTATTAAAAAGAACTACGCACAAAACAACAAGGATGTATGGGGTTTTGACGTCAAAAAACAGTGGTTTTAGAAGATACCACTTTCAGCTGTAGGAAGAGCCACTTTGGTGTAATGGTCATGAAGTTGACTATCATACAAGAGGTCGCGAGTACGATCCCCGCACTGTACAAACATTTGTGTGCATGAACATGTCTGTTTGTAGTGATCTGGGTGTTATATGTATTTATTTAAGCTATAACACAAGTGCTTAACCTACTTATCACGGAGTCAGATCAATGTAGGTATGTGATGTTAATGTATATTTATTGCTTTACTTATTATTATTTATTTATTCAAAAAGGGCGTAATGTTATGACATTAAAAAAATTACAACCTAAACCAGGTAGGTACGACGGATAGCTA
The DNA here is from genome assembly GCA_963921415.1 of Pyrausta despicata. Classification (NCBI taxonomy): domain Eukaryota; kingdom Metazoa; phylum Arthropoda; class Insecta; order Lepidoptera; family Crambidae; genus Pyrausta; species Pyrausta despicata. The sequence continues at coordinate 14,638,940 of OY992864.1, forward strand.
TAGACAATTGGTGAAAACTCTTACCAAAACACCTACTTACTATATAATTTGCCACCCCTACACATCCCTTGCATTCCAAGGGCAGAGCGCGAACTATTTGCGAAATGTAATTTTTGTTTGAACCGGCATTAGGTGGGTAGTCTGAAATTTAATGTTTTCGGGAGAATGCCGCCACTCGGCCGGAAGAGATAAACGGGAGCCGAACCCGCGACGGGGTTGCTTTTACGGGGATGGTTTAATACTAAATGTCTTGTCTCCGTCTGAGTATACGCTGCATTCTTTTTTTTTTCAAATCTAATCAATTAAAAATCTGTATTGCATGCTTAGTGTCAACATAAAAGTAGTTAAAAATGTTTAGTCCATAAAACTTAGCTACCGCTAAGGTAATGCTGTAAAATATTGTTATATTATTTAAATTAACATTTTTTGTTGTTGTTGTATACAGTCATAAATAAAGGTGGCTAGTTTAAAACAACATAGGTCACTATTTTCTACACCTCAATGAAGGTCGTCAATAAGAACAGCTTAGAAATATTACTGAAAAATGTGTTGCTTACATTGTGCAGATTCTTTCAAGGCGTAAAAACAAACAGCCCTCCTGGCCGAATTCGACCATGGTGGGCAATCTCAGCCGACTGCGCAGGAGATATTATAGTGCACAAGTGTGAGCGCAATACACAGGTGCACTCACTGTTCCATCACTCTCAAAGTTCGGTGAGACGGCAATCCGACATGACCGGAGAGAGATCAGGCGCAGGACCAACGGCTTAACGTGCTTTCCGAGGCACGGGGGTGTAACACCGCCAACTTCCCGACTCCGAGCTGTGTTTGAGAAATTCTTGACAGAAAATCTCAGAAACAATTTTGGCTCGACCTGGGATTCGAACCCAGGACACCTCGGATGTAAGGCAGAAACTTTGCCACTACACCAACGAGGCAGTCAAAAAAAGACTGACAGAAGAACTATTACTGTTTATTAAATTTACCGGAAGCTGAAAAAGAGAATTATTATTATAAGCAAAATCTTCTTCTTCTTATATAAAAATGAATTGCTGTTCGTTAGTCTCGCAAAAACTCGAGAACGGCTGACCCGTTTTCACTCATTTTGGTCTTAAACTATTCGTGGAAGTCCAGGGAAGGTTTAAAAGAAAAGAAAATGTAAAAAAAAAACAAAAGGCAGGACAACGTCTGCCGGGTCCACTAGTAATTAAATAATTGTCTTTTTTAGTTTTAGCCATGAATTTCGCAAAGTAACGCCAGATTCAATCAAGATTACCGGAGTTCCTCCAGATTAATAATCAGTTAACCAACATACCTATTTATATAATAGTTAACATTTCAAAAATGTTATCGTTTTGCGCAAAATCTGACATAATTAATATCTACGATTCTTAATAAATAACGTGTTCAACTGTTGTCAAATTTATTGTTTTTCGCAAAATCTGACATGATACACGATTCTTAATAAATATGGTGTTCAACAATTGTTTCAATATTCACGCATTTCAAACAATACTCAAGTGACAGAACACAAAGCAACAACAAAGTGTAAGTGTAGTGTACAGGCACCCTTCCCTGGGGAAATAAGACGAAATGTGGAAACCTATCATGTTGCGACAATAACTCCTCGAGTCTTGACTCAACGATATTAATATCAAACTTGTAAACCTCTTGCTGCTATAAATTAAGACCTCTAGACGTAACAACGAAGGTTAAATATAACGTTTATAGAGTCTTGAATGGGTTATCAAGCTTCACAAAATAATAAACGATATATGATATACGACAAGGATAGAATCAAAGTATTTTGTCATTTTTTTTAAATGAATACACCACGTGCGTTTAGTTTTTATAGTGCCATTTATACAAAACGAGAGGTTTTTTATTGTAGATTTTTTAAATTTCACAATGAATAGTTCAGTTTTTAAAATCAAATATTAAAATTGGACATGAAAAATTAACACACAAAAAGATTGAAGGATAAATCAATTTTATACATGTTTGATAAGCTATTCTTAAAAAAATGTACGACACTCTTCGTGCCCACCGTCTTAAAAACAATGGATAGCAATATCCATTGTTTTTGGGACGTCCTGTATGTACGAGTACTTGAAGTTTGTAGTACTTAAAAACTAATTGAGAGTTTGTGCCTTAGCTAACGAGACCAGGAAAAAATAAAGTCTTATCTACATCATTTCCATCATCATCTACAATTTTGATACTCGTGCTCATCACACTAACCGATGACAGCCTACCTAAACGTATTGTATGTATTGTAACACAATCATGCAAAAAATAGTGGAAACAATGAATTTATGCATAAATGTATTATTTCATGATCAGAATTTAAAATAAATCCGAATTCATAGTTACAAAAGTCGCCGGTAGTGCTACCGTTTATTTTATTAAAATCAATCAAATTTTTCCAGTAGATTACCACCGGTTTTGTAATTTGAAATTTTGCCACCCTGACTACAGCTTCCGGCGGCACTGCAGCTAAAGACAGTGCCATACCTAACGCTTCTACAACTGCGGCAAAATACCAATTTTTTTATTTCGGACAACATGATCGCCGAATATCGGCACGCTATCAAGACAAGAAGAATCGGTTGCAATCAGTGTTGTTTTCGGTGTTTTTTTCTTTGAGATTTGACTGATTTGTTTATAGCTAAGTGAGATGCTTGTGGTGCATTATTTGCGGCGCTTTGGTAGTGATACCGAAAGTTTAGGCACCTAAGTCGCGGTCATGTTTTTGATGGGTGACCATTCCGGCCATTTCAATGACGTCTATTTATAAGCATCTCCGTGCTTCAGAAGGCAAGTTAAACTGTTGGTTCCTGTTACTATCGATAGATATTAGTCATTAATCCTGATCTGAAGCCATTGGGCGGTTTGATAACAACTGACAGTAAGGTTGGTCACTTAAGTTACAAACCTCCCCTCCACCAATCCACCCTGAGCCCGCGTGGTGGAGCACACTTCACCACGCGGGCGTTACGAACCATAGCTTGTACGTACCACCTGATATATGGAGTGAGGCCTATGCCCAACAGTAGGATGTGAATAAGATGATCTTTATAGCTCACCTGTTGGGCCGCAGTGTCGAAGTTGGCCAGCAGGCTAGCGGCTGTCTGCTGCGACGAGCGCTGCCGCGATGAGCCGCGGCTGCTCCACTCTGAAACAATAAAAACATACTATTACTAAAATTCTGACAAAAATAATTAGCACCCGCAAAACAGATATACGTTTCTCATCACATCAGCCTATATACGTCCCACTGCTGGGCACAGGCCTCACCTCAACTATGAGGTGGTCCGAGCCATACTCCACCACGCGGGCTCAGTGCGGTGCGGTGGAGGGGTGTTTGTAAGGTAAGTGACCAACCTTACTGTCAGATGCTATTAAGCCGCCCGAGGGCCTCCGACCAGACTTCACGATTAATATCTATCGATATTAACCGGGACCAACCGCTTAACGTGCCTTCCGAAGCACGGAGATGCTTGTAAATTGACGTCACTTTTATGGTTAGAATGGTCACCCATCCCAAACATGACCGCGCCGTAGGTTGCTTAACTTTTGGTATCAACTACCAAAGCGCTGCAACCACTGCGCCACAAGCACCTCGTAACTCGCAAGATATACGTTTAATAAATTAAAATTGAAAATACCCCCGACATGAGCCAGGAAATCAGTTGGCGAGCTTCAACTGCTGGACGCATTCACACCAGCCATAGCTAAGAACTACCGAGATTAAATTATCTTGCGAATAAAGAGGAAACCACTTGGAAATCCGTCCATCCGTTCGGAGCAACGATGCCACAGACACGTACAAAAACACACAAACTTATAACAAAAACTTTTTTGTCGGGTGTTAGAAACGTACACACATTGCTCATAAGCAGTAAAATAACTTTGAATATTATTATCTTTTTTAACGTGACAACGTCTTATAAATTGGTTTGCCGGGTGACACTTCAAGAAACTGCGTTACGCTCCGCTCACGTTATGCGCTCACAATGAGAGCGAGTAAGAGGCACGCGTCCCTTCGACTCGGGCATGGTTAGCCCGCCTAAGAGCGAGTGAGACAGACATAAAAAGTGAAAGGCACGCGTCCCTTCCACTCGAGCACAGTTAACCCGCCTAAGAGCGAAAGAGACAGAGCGAGAGAGAGAGAGTGAGAGAGATAGGCATACACACCGGTTCATGTTATACGAATTCACATTAAAATTATTTTACCACTCAAAGTCGTTGTCACGTAAAACTTTCGCCCGTATACCGACTTTACAGGCAACCAATTTTTTTAAATAGTTTCTTTTTACTTGTTGTAAAAAAAAACGGGAATCGATGATAGAATGTTCACGTAAATAGTTCATTCGAAAGCACTATTTTCATTTGCAATGCAAAATAGTAGCAAGGACTAAAAATTAAATTACGAAAATAGTAAATAAAAACCGAATTTAAAAGTTTTCATAGTTTAAGAACTACATGACGTATTTGTCTTTGAAATGGTAAAATAACTAAATAAAACAACCTGGCTATTCTAGAACCTTTATTGCCGCCAGCAAATATACAGCATGTTCCCAAACTGAACAACCGAGTTGTTGACAGATGCCGTGCAGCCGCGGAGGCGCCGCCGGCGACCGGAAACGAGCCGATCGAACGTTCCAAATTCAAAAACGAATTCGAAAAGAACGCAGCGGACAAGTCTGGGCGTAATGGACAGTACCAGTGAAATGCAAACGAAAAAGTTACAACAGAATAGGTACGTCTCATGTACCGAACGAAATATCATATAGCAACTAACTTTTTGTCTGTTGGATGAAAATCAAAAAAGTACTGTAATGACTATAGAATGAAATTTAGAAATAAAGAATTAAGATCTATACATCATACTTATGTTACAAATGTGAAAGTTTCATTATTGGATGCTTTTTTTATGTTTGAATGTATGTCCGTCAATCACGCTGAAACTACTGAACGATATTGATGAAGTTTGGTATACAGACAGGGTATGAGCGGACTTAGGTAATGGGATACTTTTTGTGCCGATTAAATGCTCTCTTGGGATGTTTGCGCGGAAGGGTCGCTAGTATTTTATAAATCCACTTTGCCACCTAAGACAAGGATAAACCTGAACTCGTCATTAACAGGATGATTAGGCTCTAATCATGTCTTGGCAAGATCAAGATCTAATCACATTTAAATGCGAACAACATCTATCTTGAGATTGTCCTAAAAAACTTAAGCTCATACAAGAGCACGCACTTATTTTTTTGCCTCATCAGGCACGGTGTTCACCTTAATGTGATGTCAAGTGTCGAATCAATTTTGCAGATGCATAGACAGTCAGGAATTTGTGCGATTTCAGACAAATGTTTGTACTTCTAGGTACTTGAAAACATGATGACAGTCCACGGGACCCCAAGCCCATTTGAGCTGGGCGTGGAAGAGTCGCGATGAGGCAATTTCCCGCGACACTAACGCCCCCTCATATTCGCTGCCGCCATGAAAGTGATATTGCTTCAGGTCTTTCAGCGGGCACTCGTTAAGCACGACATGACGCCATACATAATGTTACAGGTACTCAATTAGAGTGAAACACCATCGATTTAGTCGTTTACAATGACTAGATATATATATTACTGACTGCCTCGTTGGTGTAGTGGCAAAGTTTCTCCTTATATCCAAGAGGTCCTGGGTTCGAATCCTAGGTTGAGACAAATTTGTTTCTGAGATTGTATGCGATGAATTTCTCAAAAACAGCTCGGAGTCGGGAAGTTGGTGGTGTTACACAGCCGTGCCTCGATGCGCACGTTAAGGCGATGGTCGTGCGTCTGATCTCTATCCGGTCATGTCGCATTGCCGTCTCACCGAACTTTGAAAGTGATGGAACAGTGAGTGCACCTACGTATTACGCTCACACTTGTGCACTATAATATCTCTATTTTATAATAAACATTAAGTCATTCATTTAGGTAGGTATTACTGCAATTAGACTTAGATAGATTTCTGCTGTTTAAGGTAACTAAAACACACCTCTAGCGTCTTTTCACTTTTTTCTAGATAGTGTCAATTTTATACATTCAACTGGATTTCCGAATAACTATCAGGTAGGTACTTTTTGAGCTCTAATTTAAAATGGAGAGAGGTCTCATATGAACGATTTGCTTTGAATCATAGCACTCTGTATCAGTGTGGAATTTACTTCAAAAAATTAACATTTTATTAATTGAAAACAACAATAATCACGAATGATGGAGATAGTTAATTAACCTCATTTAGTTCTATTTTAAAAGCAAATTAAGCAATTGCAGTTTACGCAAACAAACGCGTAAGAAAAGTGATCAGCCGATGGATTTGCTGCCTCTTTTTATAACTCCAGTCGCCCGATATTGGAAAAGTTTTTATGTCAACCTTGACGATATAGGGCTGTCAACTTCACTTTATGAAAATGATGAATAAGATCAGGCACTAAGATGGATGAAGATAGAGGTAGGAAGGTAGAGAGGGACTGGATGACTAACAACTTTCGTACCTGATAAGATACCTTTTTATAAAGACGAGGATGACAGTTACTCAAAGAAATTTATAGGCCGGTGTATGCAAACGACAATTATGGTAGTTGTTAATGGTGACAAAATAAACTTGTATGTAAAAGTGTCACATTACAGTGACATGATTTACTTGGTTAAAAACACCAAGGTTGACACCAAGAAAAGAGCAGCCAGTGGAATCTATCGCACCTCAAAAGCACTTTATTATTGCGATGAATATAAAATTCGTTAAGAAAATGATATTTAATGTGTTACTTGCGTTTTCGTAAATGAGAGACAAACGGTTGGTACTTTTATGACTTTTAAAGAATGCATTAAAGGAGGCAGTGACTTTTTAACCGCATATGTCTGTATGAGTGTTTGTGTTTTGTGTGTGTCCGTCTGTGGCATTGTATTGCAGTTATTTTTTCATATGAAATATAATTTAACCACGGTGTGTAACTTAGCTACAGCTGGCCAAAATCGGTCCATCCGTTGAAACTATTTACTTAGCTCTTTCGGGGTTTTTTTTATTTAGTTTTGTTTTGAGTGCCAGCCCTAGTCATCTCGTAAAGTTGGTCGATATCAAAGGAGTTTAAATCGAGTTGACAGGCGATAGGAGTTGCTGACGAGACCGTTTCAACTTCGCGTTGACGACACTTCAAGTTTACTTTGTCATTGCTATAACTTAGGTTAAGCCTATTTTCCGCGAGTGACGAATAAAATGTTATGGCTTGTTACGCAAACTGAATAAATTATTTTTGTACGAATAACATCAAGACCTAAGACTTTTACGTGGTTTGCCACAAAATTACTGTCAAAAATTATAATAACTAGTGAACCCGGCAGACGTCGTCCTGCCCGGTGTTTTCGCATTTTTTTTATATATTTTCACCATTTAAGCCTTCCCTGAACTTCTACAAATAATTCAAAACCAAAATCGGTACAGCCGTTCTTGAGTTTTAGCTAGACTAACGAACAGCAGTTGATTTTTATATTTAAGATTTAGTGACTCTATAATAATTTATGTATAAGTTTGCGTGAGTATGTAGCTGAGAGTATGAGTTGTAAAAAAAAAGGGAATTGAGATTATAACTGAAACATGGGACCGAGAGCCGTGGCACATGTAGGTACTGTCGCAGCTCGCGTGACTGACAATGACATTTGTCGCAGCAATCGCATGTAAAACATGAACATGTCTGTTTGCACTGGTCTGAGTGTTATATGTATTTATTTGTAATACCACTGTTGATTCTGATATCTGTAACACAAGTGCTTAAGCTTCTTTACACGGAGTCAGATCAATGTATGTGATGTTGTCGTATATTTATTTATTTGTGTGAGCCGCGACGACAACATGCCGCTAATGTATGCTGCTTATTTAGCGTTGGAACTCCGTAATTTTTATAAGGAAAGCTAACTAAAATATACATATCTTTCTTCTTCTGAAAAAATACATAGAGTTTCTAGCCATAAAAGTAGGCTATGTATGAGAATGAACGTCTGTCCACAAACTGATTACACACGAACAGACGGCGAGCCTACCGGCCTATTGTCCGCGGTCCCGGGGAGAGTCCGGGGTTCGTTGTAGCCGATTATGGCACTTATTCAACACCCTTTACGTTTAATTGCATATTTAGGCTGCTGTGTTGTGGAATAGCAAAGAGACAAAAGCCAATAAAGTATATGCACTTATTATTTTTCATAACATCACAGTTTAGAGCTATCTCTAGACTAGAATAGAATAATCTTTATTTGCATTAGAATAGAATAGTACCGTCGGCACTTCGGAGTTACTCGGCTAACTTCGTGCTACGACAGAGGAATGGAAGGGATGTTGGACGAACGGACAGTCTTCATTTCGTCGTCTTAGAGGTCGGACCTCCACTCTAGGAACTGTTACGCGTTTCGTATGTACTGTGTTGATTGTTCTGAATCAAAGTTAAATAGTGTGCGTAATTATTGTTCAAAGTGAATAAAAGTGATATATGATTGAGTTTACTATGTTTCTTTGCTCGATTATCCCAACTATACGCCCACACGATGTCCGACGATACCACCGAAAATAATGACCCCTCATGTACATTATTCTATACTCAAAATTATAAAGTCTCCAAGCATGTTATATTGATTTTTCGATGTGCAAATAGTTCGTCATAATCCGATTTAAAAAAAATATTAATCATAAATTAACAATGAATTACAAGTCTACACTTACCTAAGAATTAAAATGTCATAGAATCGTCAGTGTGAACAAGCCAAACAAAACAACACCTAGTTACATAGTAAAAGAGGCATTATTGTGCCACAAAATGGTGTTTCTGTTCTCGTTGCACTGTGGTTTGCGTTTAACTTCAGTAAATGAGATTAAGCGCTCGGAGCTTAACAAAGGCGTAATCTTTGCCGCTCGCTTAGCATCATGGAGATTTGCCTTTGAAAATTCGCTAAATAATATTTAGACAGACACGACTGCCACCAAGCCTTTAGTGAGTACAGTTTCAATTGTTCCTTTATTTTAGCTTGAGAAAATAAGTTAAATTTGTGTTTTATTTTATTTGGGATGGGTTTGCTCTTGACCCAAGACTGAGCCCGAACGAGGCAAAGACTGAGTTTACGGTGGGGCGAGCTAACCTAGAAGATGCCTGTTCACTCTACCTTTGAAGATTTCGAAGTTGTAATTGCAGGGAAACACTGACGCAGGTAGTGATTTCCACTCTATTGCAGTGCGCATCAGGAATCTAGATGAGAATCGCTTGGTTCGTATCAGTGAAACATAGATACGGTACGGATGGTATCCCGCAGTACGTCTGGTGGTCCGATGGTAAAAGGGGGCCGGTGGAATGAGCTGGTGTAGTTCATGACCACACTCGCCGAAGTAAAGCCTGTAAAAGATCGACACGCAGGCGACTCTGCGGCGAAGAGCCAAGCTTTGGAGCTGTGCGCTTGCAAGCCTCTCGTCACCTATGAATTTAATATATTAAGATTTAAATTGACCGCGACGGAGAGGCAGTGGGTAGGCCCTTTACAAGGTTGACTGATGATCTGGTGAAGGTCGTGGGAAGCCGCTGGATGCTGCAGGAGCAGGACCGATTGCGGTGGATATTCTTGGGGGAGCCCTATGCTCAGCAGGGCGTCGAACGGCTGATATGATGAACATTTAACTTGTTGAGTACCAAAACTATGACCAAGTTGGAATACCGTCACCGCAAAAAATAAATATATGCTGTCTCATTATAGTGAAGCAAGATTAAATAACCTAGGGTAGGGCAATCAGCATTTATCCTATCCTATCCTATCCTGTGACCAAGGATGTTGAAAAGGGTCCGAAACGTCCAGTTAAAACAAATCGTGAAATAATCCGTTAAAAGTGTATCATTGTCAATCAATGTGTAGTGATCGCGTTGATAAAAGACATCAATAAGCGTGTATCCAATTTTTATAAGTAAGAATACTCGTATACCTACTTAGTCCGTTTAGATAAGCAAATAATAAAACCTAACAATTCTACAAAGTCATTTCAACTTTTGCCATTACTTATTACTTTACATTCAGTTTCTGGTATGTTATCATCAGTGATCGGAATAGGGTGAGTATATTTACCTACAGTTTGACGAACAGAGACGGAAATCGGAGACTTCCTTACGACTAAAATTTTTTTACCGGTAAATTTACCGGAACTTTGATATGCAACTTTTTAATAGCTAAATGCTTCAATAAATCTTAATTAATGTTAGATAAAAATAAAATAACGCATATTGTAAAAAAAAATTTATTAAAAAAAAAATTGTTTGAACATTTCAATATAACATGAATATAATATATTAATGACTTTCTTATCCTAAAACATAATTATTTTAAAGTATAAATAAATATAAAGTTTAAATATTACACCTTTTTACAGTTTTTGTAATTGGGTTTGCAGCTACGTTTGTAGCTGCACAATTACCAACACCGTGGATTTATACAAAATGTAAACGCGATTACTATAAACGTAAAAATAATAATTAATTATTTATTATTTTTACGTTAATTCTTTATTAAAAACATAATTTACTTTATTTAAATGAATTTTCTGACCCTAAACTAGACAGCAACTTGTATCTTAGAGATCAGTGACTTCTCCCATTCGTATGTACAAAAACAATAAAAAAGTATTTCGATTTTCACAAAAAGTTAATTTTAATATTCAAAACTAAACAAAAATATTTGAATGAGTGACATTCGTTATAGCTTTCTAAGTACAAACAAACAATAAAATACAGACATTTAGGAACAAATAAGTTTGAAGTGTTTACTATTATTTTTTTGGCTAATTAATACAATCAATACCAATTGAAAGCAAAAATTTCGGTCGAAGTGAGCGTTTGTGGCAAATATAGTAGCATATATTTGGATTCGAGAAGGTCAGCAGTTTTTCCGGAGCGACACTTCGGTGCAGACACTCGCTTCGAAATTACAAATAATCTTGAAATTAAAATGAAACTAAGTCACATATCTAACAAATGAAAACAAATACATTAGTCTTCAATATTTTCATCATCGGTACTGTGACAAATTTTGTTATCCTGTAAGAAATTGAAGTAGATGATCATTAATTTTTCAATATTTTCAACTTTAAGTTTAACTTTTGAGAGTTACGCCTTGATTGACAGTCACGCGGACGGAACCACAAGCAAAAATTAGTCAAAATGAACAAAAAAGTTTAAAATAATTGTCAAAATCGTTACCTGAAAAATAATGCATGTGCATTTTTAATTAATTTGAAAAAGGATGTGTAAAATGAACCAAACAAGAATGTTTAAAAATGCGATATAAAGATTTACACATTAAGGTTTCAGCATATTTACCAGTAATTTTTTTATAGTAATCGCGTTTTATTAAGTATTGAATTACATTTTGTATAAATCCGCTGTGTTGGTAAAAAGGTGTAATATTTAAAACTTTATATTTATTTATACTTTAAAATAATTATGTTTTAGGATAAGAAAGTCATTAATATATTATATTCATGTTATATGTTATATTGAAATGTTCAAACAATTTTTTTTTAATAATTTTTTTTTTATAATATGCGTTATTTTATTTTTATCTAACATTAATTAAGATTTATTGAAGCATTTAGCTATTAAAAACTTTCATATCAAAGTTCCGGTAAATTTACCGGTAAAAAATTTTTAGTCGTAAGGAAGTCTCCGATTTCCGTCTCTGTTCGACAAACTGTAGGTAAATATACTCACCCTATTCCGATCACTGGTTATCATACTTAGATATAAGAATATAAGCACAGTAAAACAGAACTCAATTAAGGAATTTGTAAAACAAAAAGAAACTGAATATAGTCGATGCAAAATCTAAATTAATAAAATCTTATAATAACTTTGTAGAAAATTGACGTACAAATATAATTTCTACTCTTGACATTTAAATAAATCAATAATTTCTCCATAAATGTATTAATATTAAACTTTTGCATGCTATTTTATATGGCTAAATAGGTCAAAGCTCTATTTTACGTATTTATGACCACATTTTTATGTTATGTACCCTATTTAAAAGCAAATAAAGAAAATTTGAATTTGAATTTGTAGTCGGTGCCTAGGTACTGTACCGTGCGGACTCAGGTTCATTGCTCGCGTCGCGCCTAAACGGATTATGTAATTACGCTGAAACTGAGCGTGCAAGTGTCTGCACTCTATCGACTTAATAGATAAAATACTTGTCACTAATAAAACACTTAGATTATCATACAGTTTCAAAATAAAGCTGTGAAAACATCGCGTTGCCAGCCGGCGCGTCTCGCGAGAATGGGGGTCTATTCCGGTGAGTGAGAACATTCCCTATTTCGCGTGAAGGTATTACGTACTAACCATGGCAAGTGAATGGTAATGCTTATGGCCCACTTGCGATCCCGTGTTTTTTCATAATAATCTTATATATAAAAATGAATTGCTGTTCGTTAGTCTCGCTAAAACTCGAGAATGGCTGAACCGATTTGAATAATTTTAGTCTCGAAATATTCGTTCAAGTTCAATATTCAAGTCCAGGGAAGGTTTACAAGGTAAGAAAATTAAAAAAAGGCAACCGTTAGGACAAAGTTTGCCGGGTCCGCTAGTCTTTTTCTATATAAAAATGAATTGCTGTTCGCTAATCTCGCTAAAATTTGAGAACGGCTGAACCGATTTCAATAATTTTAGTCTCGAAATATTCGTCGAAATAAACCTTCCCTAGGTTTAAAAGGTAAGAAAATTAAAAAAAAACAACGAGCAGAAACGTCTACGGGTCCGCTAGTGTGGGATAAAAATACGTATGGCTGGCTGCTGCCAATGGCGTAGATAGACTAACTAATGCTGGATCTGTCATTGCGCCAAATTGTGCCGACTAATTATACTGTATGCATGGTTTAGCATTATTTTAATAATTAGATTATCCCTGTTGATAAGTAGCTTAGCGCTCAAAAGCAGCGCTGCCAAACCACTTTCCAATCTAAGTACCTACTACGAACCTAATAAATAGATAGATTAACACTTTACAACACAAAACAAAATTACAGACAAGTTTAACAAAGAAAGATGTACAATTGAGGCGGTCTTACCGCTTGTAGCGTTCTCTTCTTATGTGATTTTATAAAAATAATAATAGCGTATAGTAAAATTCTGTCTCTATTGCTTCACGTAGTGGTAACCAATGGTTATTAAAGCTTCTTATCTGGCGTCTCACGCACTCGCGTGTCGTCGCGTATTAACGAAGCCTTATGTACAGTCGCCATAAAAATTATTAAAGGTAACTTTCTTCTACGACACTTATGTGTCTAACATGTGATAGAATTGTTGTGGTACGTGTATTAGTTGCTCCTTGTGACTTAACGCTGGAGTGCGTAAGGGACACGTTTATACGAGATAGGCTGAAGATTGCAAAATCATTAATTATTGTCATGAATCTCATTTGCTACGTTAGTTCCAAACGCTGCAGAATTGGAGCCGGTCGCCGCAACGCACCAGTGTCGCCAGCGGTTGCATTCGGTAGACTATCTCAGAACCTCACCTTATGCGTAAGGGTTGTTCACATGGCATTGTCCTATACCTGTCACAGTAGGAGAGCTATACCACATGCCACTGCGAACAGATGACGTTTAAGTTCAGTCGATTCGCTTGACAAGCCCGTTGTATCATAGAAAAATAACACCTGTAATATATTCAAGGGTCAATTGTATTAATTGCTTATTGACCAAAAAAATTACGACTTGAAGGTTCTACTTGACTGAACGGTTTGTTAAATAGTCTCTGACATAAATATTGAATTTTATAATAATTGAATTTTCTTTATTGTGTTTAGAATATTTTTTACTGACATTGTTCTTTTTTTATTTTACCCGTTGTAACAGTTTTGGCAAGACATGTGCAGGCACTATATTTATTGTTACATCTATATACCATGTTCTTATGCAAATAAAGAATTATGAATTATGTGTATGCGTTCATATTTATACGTATACGCGGTATTCATTTTTGCAGTTCCGTCGACTTGTGAAGGGATCTATGTACCTCTACATTAAAAAGTCACTATTTATACGTTAAGACGTATACCTACGACAAAAAACGTGCAGGACAATATCTTATACCGAGGCCTAAGTTAACATATCAAAACGACTTCACACAATTTTGACGCAGACTGTACACCAGGAAACGGAACGATTTATGAACAAAGTAATAATTTTTGCATTTTTATTTGCCCGTGTAGGGCCTGCACCTTCACGACATATAATTTAAGTATCCTTCCTCGGGCAAGGGAGCGTTCGCAATACGCATTTTATGCTTCTTGATGATAAAAAAATTATGTCAAACCCTAGTCATGTTCTAGTATTGTTTTATTTATGTATTTAAACCTTATTGCACTGAGAGTGTAGAGTCTATGACATTCGGACTGCTCACAAACTTGTTATAGTGAGCGAGAAACGCAACAAGTACGACAAACGCGACAAAGGGACGAGACACGACTGACATTTGAATAAGACGTTTGAAGTAATGCGACCAATAGGTCGAATTACGTCGCAACGCGCTTTTCGCATTGCGTTGGCAACAGCAAAGGCTTTAGAAAGGGATTGGGTCTAGCCAGGCACAAAACCTTGAAACCGTGTACAGACAAGGTAAATACGCAAATATGGTGATGGAATTACGCGTTACTTTGCGGAAATCCATGACAAAAGCTGAAAAGAGGATTATTTTGGTCTAAATTTCTACTAAACGACGCCAGCGCAGAAACCTAAATACATCCAATTGTAACTAGAGCTGTAAGTCGCAGAAACAGTCGCTTGTAGTCTGTTGAAGCGACAACATCTCCTAAGGATACCACGTGTAGTGGCAAAACGCGTCGAGTGTTTTTTCGATGTCAGTGTTGTGTTTCCAGGTGCATCTTCTGTGTCACGTTAGAGTTGTATTGTAAGTTCTGCGACTTCCAGCTCTAGTTTTTTCGATTGGTTACAGTTGGATGTATTTGGGGGCCTCCGCTGGCTTCGTTTAGTGGAAATTTAAAGCAAAATAATCCTCTTTTCAGTTTTATGCAAATATGCTTTTAAATTAGATAATATACGAGGGAAATCGGACCAACACGACCCAATCGACCAACAAACAACTCAAATATTACTAGATCATAATGAGCTCATAATACATTTTCAGAGACACACTCGAATGATAATTTCAACCCTGAAATTATGAGGTAAGTGTGTAAATTGCTTTTACGTGTATTAACTTGTTACGGGAACTCAATATAAACAGAACTCCCGCTGTGTTTATTTGACGATTTATGGCAAATGAAAGATACAAATTGCGAATTTAATGCTGGATCAGTGTTTGCAATAGTAAATACATAACAATTTATGGAAGAACAAAGGGAATAAATTATTTCAAATTTCATTTTATATTTTAAAGACACTTTAAGCAGACGGACAATGATACCAAAAACTCGTTTTGATCATCTGAAGCTGAAAAGATGATTATTTTGCTTTAAATTTCCACGAAACGACGCCAGCGCAGGAACGAAAATACAACACTCAGTGTTTGTTGGTGTCAGTGTTGTGATTCCAGTGCATCTTCTGTGTCACGTTGTGAGTTGTAGATATTGTAAGTCCTGCGACTTCCAGTTCTACCTTTTCAGGTGATTACAGTTGGATGTATTTTGGTTCCTGCGCTGGCGTCGTTTAGTGGAAATTTAAAGCAAAATAATCATCTTTTTCAGCTTTAGTCATGGATTTCCGCAAAGTAACGCCTGATTCCATCAACTATATCGTTTTGATCACTTCTAACGGCTAGAATATTGAAACCAGCCATTCGAGTAAGGTACCTCAAAATGTCAGGCGACATTTGTTCCTTATTGATGTGTTTGGCCTTAAAACGAGGAAGCCAGAATTGCGCGCTCCCTTACTAACTTAATAAATTAACTGATTCATCTCAACCGATTGTTATACAGTTCAAAAAGGTGTTTCTTTCGGATGTTGTAGGTATCTTCTTACGACAACATTGACGAATGATGGCTGGCCGCAGCCTAGGCTAGCGCTTTAAGAAATTCGGACCGATGAGTAAGTGTCACGGTAGCTCAACGGGGAGAGCAATCGCCCGGCTTGCGATAGGTGCGGATTCGAGTCCCGTCTATGGCAGTCCATTTTTCTCTAAGTGTGTTTAAATTTCACATTTTAGGGAATTTTGCATTGTTAATGCTAAAAAAAAAGTAACTTAACCAATAAGCTGATTCATCTTAACCGATTGTTAAACAGGTGTAACGGTGTTCCTTTCAGATGGTGTAGGTATCTTCTTACAACAACATTGTTGAATCATCGCTGGCTGCAGCCAAGGGAGCGCTTATATATTCTCTGAAAAACTCTGAACTACAATGAGCATTGTAGCTTTTAAATCTGCAGCTAATATTAATTTTAAATTCAGCTACCGTAGCACATTAGTGCTAAGCAAAAAGTAACCCTTTGACGTGAGCCAGAGTTATTGAAAAGTTACGAACAAAATCCAGGTAACTAATAAAGTTTCGACTGTAATAATTTTCAAACGAAAATTGTTAAGTGGATTTTGAAAATTTATGAAATCGGTCAAGAGCTCGGCGGGAGAGGTTCGCTAGGATTTACTCTATTTGTAAAAGGTACAAGTGAAGTTTATCGGTGAAATGTTCACTGAATTTCAACATGGAATGAAGCCAACTTTCAACTTTGTTATTTTAAAAATTTAACAGTGACCTTTTTTAGTGATACGTACATATAGCATGCCATCGAATACCGTCTAGACTTTTATTTATTAATCTTACAATACTTCGTAAAAGTACATAGCAATAGATTCAAATTACTTATACATTAGCAATTTAAAGTTCTTATTGCAAGTTTAATACATGATTTCCATTTTATTGTCACAAAATCATCCTTGTTTTGACCATTTAAAACAGTCCTCCTGGCCGATTTCTGCCACGGTGGCCAATCTCAACTGAGATCAGCCAACTACGCAGGAGATATTACAGTGCACAAGTGTGAGCGCAATACACAGGTGCACTCACTATTCCATCACTCTCAAAGTTTGGTGAGACGGCAATCCGACATGACCGGAGAGAGATCGGACGCAGAACCAAAACGGCTTAACGTGCTTTCCGAGGCACGGGGGTGAAACACCGCCAACTTCCTGACTCCGAGC
The DNA here is from genome assembly GCA_963921415.1 of Pyrausta despicata. Classification (NCBI taxonomy): domain Eukaryota; kingdom Metazoa; phylum Arthropoda; class Insecta; order Lepidoptera; family Crambidae; genus Pyrausta; species Pyrausta despicata. The sequence goes on from OY992864.1 coordinate 14,656,152, forward strand.
CGTTTTTGAGAAATTCATGACAGAAAATCTCAGAAACAGTTTTGGCTCGACTGTGATTCGAACCCAGGACCTCTCGGATGTAAGGCAGAAACTATGCCACTACACCAACGAGGCATTTATAAAATACTGTTGATAATGGTATTAATCGCAAATAACTTTTTTCTAAACGCATTTGCTAAGGTTGTTTTTGATATTGATTTTGCGTCAACAACAAATATTTGAGGACATTAGGGCGCGATGCGCAAAGCCATTCGCGCGTGCTATCGATAGTACATAAAAGGGTTCCGTAGTCAATCATAAAGGACTCCTTGCGAATCTCTGTAATTTAATTCTGTTAAAGATTCATTGAACAAATTGATCAACCAGTAACCAAATAATGCACAATTATTAACGATTGGTTATCGGGTCTTAACGCGAACTATTTTAATGTATTTAGGTACTAACTGCTCAACGTTTCGGCTAGATTGCACACAGCCATGGTCACGAGCTGACTGGTGGCGTGCGGCGTCATCTGTTTGGGGCGGCCGCAGTTTCCAGATCCACCCTCACATTTTCATTATTTTAAAATGTTAGGACAGTCACCGCGACAACTTAGACACGATAACCAATAGTTAGTGTTAAATGCAACGCGAAAGTTTAAAATCATATTTTTTCATTAAAACACTGCAAGCGTTTTCGCAGAAATGGCATACGTTATTGGGTTCATTTGCCGTTCAAAATTAAATCTCGTCAATTTCATTATGTTGTGATGAGGCGGAATTTCAATCGCCATCAAAGGATGGAATTCGTATTGGAAAAACTCTTTATGGGATCAACAGCCCGATATCAGCGGGCGCAGGCGGGTTCCTGCGGGTTTTATCGACATGGGACGACCATTTTAAGGTTATGGAGTCGTGTGTTAGGAGACTACTACACTATTTCGGGCATTGTAAAGTTATATTTTCTACTTCAGTCATGGTGAGTTGATCTTAGAGTCAACCTATCTTGTTAGTTAAGAAGAAGTTATTTATCTTAATTTGTAGGAATACCTACATTAGATGTTCTCTACATCTAATGAAGGTAACATTAGATGTAGAGAACTACCATCATCATCAGCCTATATACGTCCCACTGCTGGGCACAGGCCTCACCTCAACTATGAGGTGGTGCGAGTCATACTCCACCACGCAGGCTCAGTGCGGATTGGTTGAGGGGTGTGTGTAAAGCAAGTGACCAACCTTACTATAAGATGTTATTAAGCCACCCAAGGGCTTCCGATCAGGCTTAACGACTAATATCTATCAATATTAACCGGGACCAACAGCTTAACGTGCCTTCCGAAGCACGGAGATGCTTGTAAATAGACGTCACATTTAAGGTCAGAATGGTCTCCCATCCCAAACATGACCGCGCCGTAGGTTGCTTAACTTTTGGTATCACTACCAAAGCACTGAACCACTGCGCCACAAGCACCGCACCTTCTTTACTATACTTCCAGAAAATATATATATTAAACATGAACGTGCAATTTTTATACAACTATAGGTGCTTACGATTGAAAGGAATGATTCGTTTTGCTGAAAGAAATTCCTCGCAACGCTATTTCAGGATACTCGTCAAATCTGAAACATTTCTCGGTATTTCCGAAAGCTGAATATAAATAGCCTTCGCTTGGCTGCCGTGTAAGTGGCGAGGGGAGAGGGGGCACGAAACCCATAGATCGGCTTACGGTGCCGATAAATTGGTCGAGCGGTCGTGCTTTTTGGCCCTTTTATACCCTCAATAAGATTTTGGAGGGTTTTCCCCGGAAGGGTTAATTTTTATCAGCTCCTCGAAAGACGGATCGGGAATAATGGGAACGGGCGTAGGAATGAGCAGGTATTCCGGGAGTTCAATTTGATATTGTCCTTGAATTGTAAAATCGATATCTGGACTTGGTGTTCCCGTTCAGATGAGAAGCTATTTTTAAAACAACATTGTGATTATTCGGAGAAGTGAAAAATAATACTTGTTACGTACATGTTTCCCGGGTGTCAATACCGGAGCTTGTACAAGATTAGTAAAGTTATTTTTTTTAAATAGTTATAAGCGCTTACGCAGGCGGCTACTGAATAAGTAGGTGATTAACAGCAACGAACAAGTGTTAGCGAGTCGACTCGTTACAGCACTACCAAGCTAAGCTACGTCGAATAACTATCGTAACGTATTCGTAGCGTTTATCTATCGTTGACTTGTTAATTTGTATGGGGAAACTGTCAGTTTCTGACGTTCGGAAGAATACGTTACGAACATGTTCGTGCTCACCCCACTGACGTTGACATTCGGCGCTCTATTCGACGTGCAGATCGCTATGCGGAATCCCGCTTTTATATGTTTTTTTGTGAATTTAGCTAATTACCGAAGATGAAACGATGACCTGCAAGATAAGTAGTTACAGTGTAATAATAATAACTATTTCACAACAATCACACCAATTCTCTCGTCCCAAATTAATTGGGACTTGACCCGAGACTTGTGTTATGGGTACTAGACAATGGATAAACATACTTAAATACTTTTTTTGTAGTAAATAAATACATATTATACATGGAAAACACCCAGACCAGTATAAACACACATGTTCATGCACACTTATGCTTGTACTGTGCGGGGATCGAACCCGCGACCCTTGGTTTTAGAAGTCCGACATGTGGACCACTGCACCAAGCGCTCGTCGATACGAGATTGTGATACAAGACAGATTCAATTGAGGTACCGATTTAGAAGCAGCAGATTGAATAAGAACAACACCCTACTAATTACTTTAAAATAACAACTTTATTTTTGTTACAAAAAAAATTGGCTGCCTGTAAAGTCGGTATACGCGCGAAAGTTTTACGTGACAACGACTTTGAGTGGTAAAATAATTTTAATGTGAATATTCATTCGTATAACATGAACCGGTGTGTATGCCTATCTCTCTCTCTCTCTCTCTCGCTCTGTCTCTCTCGCGCGGAACGTGAGCGGAGCAGCGTAACGCAGTTTCTTGAAGTGTCACCCGGCAAACCAATTTATAAGACGTTGTCACGTCAAAACAAATAACATCTATAGTAAGACTTATCGAGTCTGAAGTCAATTTAAGCTGCGCTGGACACTGCAAATCGCAATCAGTTTCTGCTCAATAGAATAAGATGGATGGCTTGCTTAATTTACTGACCGGCCATTGTACTGGGCTGAGGGTAAGGATATGTTCAGGGACAAAGCGAGAGCGGGTAATGTTGCCTCACCTGCAAGCGAAATCTTCTTTTATTTGATCAGATATTTGCGAGATTTGTACTTATTTTTTTAGAATAAGTGTATTTTTTAAGTATGTAAGTGTTGAAGCCTTATCTGCGATACAAGGTACTTGGAAATTCAGGTGGATACTTAACGAGTCTTCTGCTTCATACCAGTATTAAGTGGTAAGCAATGGCAAACCATATAAGCCTTACAAAGGAGACACTCTCTGCTTTTCATCACACTATTATAATAAATGCGAAAGTTTTTTGTTTGGATGTTTGTCTGTCAATCACGCTGAAAGTACTGAAAAGATTTTGATGAAATTGTGATTTGATTGAATGCTGCCTTGGCATGGAACAGGAAGGAGAAAAAATCCAAAGTTTGCAGAGATGAAGTCGCGGGTGGGTCGCTAGTATCTAATAAAGATCACAATACTTAGTCATAACAAGCTCTTTAAATACTCGTACAAAACAAATGGACCTCGGCTTTCCTCTAATATCTTTACATAAAATAATTAAAAAACTACTAGACAACAGTAAAATCAATTACGAACGGTCACTGGTCCCCTATACAAGTGTTAAAAAACGGTCTGTATATAAACGTAGACATGTACGACGTGAACAACAATAAACCTTAGGACATCACTTTGTTCTAAGTTTGTAATTTTCTGGATTTGAAGGTACGCAACTTTACTAAAAGCATATGAATAGGACCAGTACTTGGACTCTGCTAAGGTGTCGGCACTTTAGCAATGTCCAACGGGGCACGCCAAGCTTCTAGCTTTTAATGCAGCGGGTACTGCAACCCGCACTTCTTCCCACTAAGAACCGGTTTGTAGCTGTGTCCAACCGGGCACGCTGTATCCACAGCCGCGTCCGCGGAATCCATCGCAGTAATACGATCGGAATAACCATCGTACAGCTTTCAATGCCGCGGGTACTGCTACCCGCACTTCTTCCCACAAAGAACCCGCCCGTAGCTGGGTCCGGGCACGCCGGGTTGAGGCCGACGGAACCCATCGCAGATATACGATCGGAATTACCAACGTTTAGCTTTCGATGCAGCAGGTTCTGCTACCCGCACTTCTTTGAACTAAGAACCGGCCCTTAGCGGTGTCTAACCGAGTACGCCGGGCCCGCAGCCGCAGCCGACGGAATCCATCGCAGTTATCCGATCGGAATTACCAACGTTTAGCTTTCAATGCAGCTGGTTTGTTAATTTGAGTTGAAGGAGAATATCTAATAAACAGAACTTAGAATTCGCTTATTTGAGATTTGTCTGAGGCGGACATTAAACGCCTATGTTTATGTATATGTATTTCTTTTTCGTTACTAACTTATACATTTTTCACAAATTTAAATCAAAACAAAATTCGTCACAAAACTATTAAAAACAATTGTCGTTAGACGTCTTTGTGATACAACATAAGACTCTACGAAGGCAAAAAGAATACCTACATTTTATGCAAACCTACAGATAAACACATTGAGTTTTAACTTTAATCTTATCAAAGTTGAAAATCCAATTTTAAATTGAAACCGCAAAAAATTTTGCTTGTTTCATCCGTTTTTAAGTGCTTATTTTCCTTCTCGTAATTTATCGCCGCAGATAACTAGGGGAAGAAGTTCGATGCAACATTTTTGGGCCCTAGTCACGTAGGTGCAGTCGTCAACAATGCAAATCTTATTTTAAGTTCTAGTGCATCGGCATAAGGATTGAATATGACGCCGTTGGCCAAGAAGGTCTGTAACTTTCTGAAATAGGGGAATGTCTAAACATGGGGGTAAAAACTCGAATCTGCAAAAGCAGTGAAGGAAAAATATGGATGTGAGATAGGATAAGATAAATTTATTATATAAAAACTAAGCCTAGCTGATGTAAAAAAATCTTTCTACTTTGTAAGTGATTGTACCTAAACTAAGCAAAGATTTTGCTTGTATTTTAGGTATCCACGTATTCTTATTATGCAGGTTAGTGCTTCTATGACATCGTCTTTTGGCTGTCAAATTTTGTTGTATTAGGTCCTTACATATGAAATTGGCGTTTTGTCGTACTGGCCACTTTGATAAGTGATTAAACGAACTTACGAGTGAAGTTCGATCATTATTATATGAGTCGCTTCATTCGAAGATATAATAACCATGTAGTCCCTTTTAGGTGCTGGCAACATTCGCACAATTTTAAAAGAAAGTATTTGAATTGACTATGTAACGGGATTTATCCCCGCCGCCGCGCGGCGCCATAGCTAGCTCATTCTTTAGAGTAAGAACGCAACACTTTCTTGTTATGGGATATAACTGATTAGTTATGGGAGGGGAGGGAACTTATATCTTCGAATGAAGCGACTCATATAATAATGATCGAACTTCACTCGTAAGTTCGTTTAATCACTTATTATATTTCGTCGCTTCATTCTTCAGATATAATAACCATGTAGAATTTTAGAGAGTACTAATAATAACAAGAAAGTTTGCGGTAGGATATTAAAATGAAATGGCAGAATGCAATGCAATGTAATCATTGATTGTTTATTAGGAAAGAAAACGAAATTACATTAACTTCTTCGGTATCATTGTAGATTATACATTAACTTTATTAATATTTGATTCATAAATGTTTAATTGAAACACACAGTCTCGGCAAAGCTTTCATCTTCGATAGGTATGCGATTATAGAACCTAGCAAAAGTGTTTGAGGAACTGGTCCAGCCTGCTGTCCGGCGGATCGTGTCTATAGACAAGCCTCGCGCATGTGCCGTGGAGGTGGCAGCGTGGCGCGTGCTGTGCCCGCTGAACACTGATGTGTCCACTCCACTATCCGACAGCACTTGTTTTATCCAACGACTGATGGATTGAGTAGTTGCTGCTTTGTGTTATGCTTTGAACGTCAATATTAACCGACCCGTGTTATCTGTTATCTAATTTTTTATTACAAAAATATAGTCTCTGAGAATAGTAACAGGGCAGGTCCTAGTATTCTCGGTGAATGATGGTAATTTAAGGATAGGCTGATCTCGTCCCGGTGCTGATGTTTTTATGAGATCTGTAATGTAAATTTTTGCGCATCCCTCTGTGAATACAATATTCTCTAGCTTAATGAGGGAGAGGGCTTGGACTCGGTGTGCTGTACATATGGCTAAATATGGCTAAAAGGATAACTAGCTTTTTCGAAAAAAAAATCAAGGGTTAATTCAGTATTTGGATACCATTGGGCAGTATAATTTAAGACAAATTGGGGGTTCCAAGTACAGGAGTACTTGGGGTTTGCTGGTTTTAATCTGTATGCTCCCATGAGCAACCGCTTTACATCATCGTGTGAGCCGAAGCGGTTGCCTAAGAGTAATGAATCGATGACTATTAAGACTGCTGTATGAGCATCCTTAATTAAATTGTAATGATAGGAATGAGAGAACTGATGAGATTGGGGGCGCAAAAATATTTACATTTTGTTCAAAGCAGTACTGCCACCAAAGCTTGAGAGTCACGTTATACTGTTTTGTAGTGCTGTCGGCTAATGAAGCCAACATCAAAAAGATTGCCTCTGGGGGGGACCCTCGTCGGGTGAAAGCTTGCCGGAGAGCTTTACTGCAGCCAAGGTAAGGTTCGTGCTGAGTAGATGTTGTTCTCTGAAAAGAGATTGAAGTGGGTATTTTTTACAATCAAAATAAAGTAAATTCTTTAACAGGGGAAACCAGGGCTGTGAGGGCCAGTAAGGAAACACGAAAATTCCGGACGTTTCGTCATCAATTATTTTCCGCAGGGATTTAAAATTTAAAAGCTTTGCCAGTCGGTGGTAAGCGTCTACAGCCATCGCATCTGGACCATGTCTCCAGGATATATAGTTGATACATTTGGCATTGGTACGAGAAGAGAACAAATCTATTTCTGGTACACCGAACTGGTATTTTATCGTTTCGAAGGCTTTTGAGATAAAGTCTATTCGGTGTCTGGATTAATTACCCTAGATTCATAATCTGCGTATCTTCCTTAGTATTGACGTAGGATGCAAAAATCCATATATTTCGCTCCTCGCACCACTGCCAAATATGTCTCGACAGTTCGTTCAAATAGGGGAACTGGATTCCTCCCATTCTGTTGATATAGCTGATGACTGTAGTATTGTCCACTCGTAACAATATTGAGCAACTCTGTTCCGTATGAAAAAAGGTACGGTTAACTATATTCCTAAATATAGTTAACAATTCGAAAAAAGAAATGTTTTTCACGTTCGGAAGTGGTCCACATCCCGCTAGCTCGGCGGTTAGTTTTAGGACAGACGACTCCCCATCCCGCTTGGGAGGCTTTTGTGTAAATTTCAAATTGGAAATTAGCATGTTTCATATGTTGGTAAGTAGAAAAAAAATATTGTTCTTACACCAGTTTAGATTTCTGAGTATTACTTTCGGTAATTTAATCTTAGTGTTATTATATTATTATTGTTATGTTTACAAAGCAAAATAAATTTTGTTCTTTCGAATATTTTAGTGGAGAGCCAACCGTACTATGCAGCTGGGCATGCAGAAGTTAAAACGCTAACTTGCGGATGGTACACTGGAGTAAGATATAGTATTTTTTTTTTATATACTAGCTGTGCAATATTGTTACATTTGGATTGTGGCAAATTCATTGTTAAATCGTTAATATTTAAATCAAATCCAAAAAACTTGCAAACAGTATGTGGTTGTAAACAACTTTTTTGGTAATTAACTATAAAACTGATCTAAAACCACGATTTCTCAGGGATGAGATTACTTTTTTCATCAGTTTCGTGAACACCCTGGGTGCTTATGACAAACCGTAAGTATTTATTGAGCCTGATTCGGACTGAAATTCAAACCTGAGGTAATATTTAAGGTCTACGTTTGCGATTGGTAAAAGAAGGTAAGCTTCTTTTAAATCTATAGTTTCTAAATAGCCGTTTTGAGAAATTAGTTTTGCTGCTGTACGGTAGCCCTCCATCTTGAAATGAGAGGGCAATATGAATTTACTTAGCGGCTTGAGATTTTAAATGAACCGCTTTCCACCATTAGCTTTGGGGGTCAAAAATATTTTAGTTGGTTCGCACGGAGATATTGCACCCAGGTCTAACAATTTATCAATTGCATTAAAAAAAATGTTACGTGGTTTTACCATTTGAACTACATTGTCGTGAAAAGGGATGGTAAAACTATTCTTGATCCAGTCGAGAACGGCTGTGTTTTCTGAAATTATCATCAATCATAAAAATTTCTAATACGACCCGCATGTACCTGGGTTATTGCTGTGCTGGCGCACGGTGCTTGCTCTGTTGAGCATTCTTCGTATTCGGTGGCGGATTGACGCGAAGTGCTGGCGGCGATGGGGGGTGCCGCCGGAATACTCCTTGCCCCCCCCTGGTCGCCGGATAGCGAGGAGGCTGCCAGTTTCCCTGGTAGGACGGACGAGCACTTGATTGTTGAGGGTATGTGGCAGGAGATTTATGCGCAGGAGCCTTCTTGATTTGGAGCCCTTGCTTTTCGATAGCTTTAGCGGCTTTGATGTTTTCTCCTAACTTTTCTCCGAACAAGGTGCTGTCCCTTTCAGTGTCATTAATTACATTAAGGCATGTCTTATCAAGACTTGGCATGATCAATTTTATTCGATTTTGTGTGTAAATGAAATGTAAATCGGCTAGTAATCGGCAGCCATTACTTAGGTGTTTCATTGCTTGTATTTTATCGCCATTTGTAAGTAATAGGTCCATAGCGCGGTTGATCGCTGTTATCCCTAAGCCGAGCTGCTGTTGTTGGACTGTGAGTGAGCTCTTATCTCGATTTCTAACCATGTCCGGTAGGGCTGCAGCTATTTCTGCGTTTAGCTTTGGGGCTTGTAAAAGGCGGCAATTTTTTGGTACGGCATATTCTTTGGCGATTTTGTCCTTGGATTCTTTTGGAATTCCTTTTTTCAATATCGGTAACCATAGCTTAGCTTGGCTATCTTAGCCCCATACTCCGGAGAATCTGATTCAGTTTCTCCTAGTGCTGAGAGCAACTCAGGGTCTAACGGGGTTCCAGTCGGCAAAGTAGGCTCGGCGGAGGTTTCGCCTTGAGTTTCTTCCGTCGTACTAATAGGTAAGTCAAGGTTTTGTGGCGAGACTTCATCGTTTTGCATTGAAATATCGCCATTATGGCTATCTAGTATAAGAGCCTCGTGTCTTGATAGCCTACAACAATAAATGTAGGTCAGAAAAAAGAAGAAAAAAAAAAATACTGCATCACAGTCGAACCTCATCTCATAAACTAGCAATCTTAGAATAACACTTTTAAATAATTGTTAGAATTTACTTGTAGGTAAGCATTATTTTGAAAGTAGGTAGTCATTAACTCGCAGTTAATTCCTATACGCAAAGAATTAGGTCACGCCATTATAGGCATCGGCTCGGTTTATTTGAAAAACTGATAACATTGTTGGAGACTCGCAGTCAACCTCAATGTTTCTTTAATTGTATTTATTGACTCGCAGTCAATCCATACAGGTAATATATAAAAAATATCACACTTCTAATCACTTAGGAAATATAAATTGCACTTACATGCAGCGTCGTCCTCATCGTCAGATAGTATAATCTGGCGGCGGTAAGTTTTTCTAATCTTTTCTTTATTTGCTTGTAACTTCCTAATCTTTTTCTGATACCGTTCAATATTTTCTTCCCTACTACGTTTCGGCATTTTTGGGCGTGTGCACTCGTTGCCTCGCACAAATAAGGAATGAGCTAGCTATGGCGCCGCGCGGCGGCGGGGATAAATCCCGTTACATAGTCAATTCAAATACTTTCTTTTAAAATTGTGCGAATGTTGCCAGCACCTGCTGGAAAAGGGACTACATGGTTATTATATCTGAAGAATGAAGCGACGAAATATAATCACAAATTTTTCCTATTTGGTTAGGAATTCGAAATTCAAATTTATACAGCTATTTCCACATGTAGTTGTGTTTCGTAAACCGTCATTCATTTGTTTTTTTACTTATCTTTTTTCTGTTTGCATCGCTCAATTTACAAAATGGAAAATTTGAAATATCGCGTTATTTACGAGTACGAGTTCCACCGTGGCACCAGTGCTGCGGAAACGGCTCGAAGGGTTAATGATGTGTATGGCGGTTGTGTCGCAAAAGAAAACACAGTGCGTTTTTGGTTCCAACGTTTTCGTTCTGGAAATTTCGACCTGCAAAACAAGCCCCGTGGACGGCCGGAGACCCAAGTTGATAATGAAGAATTGAAGGCTATTGTGGAAGCGGATCCATCGCAAACCACGTCCGAGTTAGCTGCAGGCTTTGGCGTTAGTGATAAAACTGTTTTAATCCACTTGAAGCAAATTGGGAAGATTAAAAAACTTGAAAGGTGGGTTCCTCACGAATTGAGTGAAGCAAACCGGCAAACGCGCGTCAACTGCTGCGTTACATTACTTGACCGGCACAATAACGAAGGGATTTTAAATCGAATCATTACCTGTGATGAAAAGTGGATTCTCTACGATAATCGGAAGCGCTCATCGCAATGGCTGGACCCTGGCAAGCCAGCCAAAGCCTGCTCCAAGCGAAAATTGACCAATAAAAAGTTACTTGTAAGCGTTTGGTGGACTAGCGCCGGTGTCGTTCATTACAGTTTTCTCAAATCTGGCCAGACGATTACGGCAGATATCTATTGTCAGCAATTGCAAACCATGATGGAAAAGCTAGTTGCTAAACAACCAAGGCTGGTCAATCGCTCTACGCCACTGCTGCTTCACGACAACGCTAGACCACACACTGCACAACAGACGGCTAGCAAATTAGAAGAACTTCAATTGGAATCTCTAAGGCATCCACCGTACTCCCCGGACCTTGCTCCAACAGATTACCATTTTTTTCGAAATTTGGATAACTTCTTGCAAGGGAAAAAGTTCAACTCAGATGGGGCAGTCCAAGTCGCCTTCAAAGATTTTATTGATTCCCGTTCGAATGGTTTTTTTAGTAAAGGGATCAATGAACTACCTATGAGATGGCAAAAGTGCATAGATTACAATGGCTCATACTTTGATTAAATAAATATGCTATATAAAAAAAATTCGACTTTTTGTTCCTCCCATACAAAACGCCAATTTCATAGGTAAGGACCTAATACTATGTTGAACACGACGAGATGAGATGAAACAACAACAATCAATAAGTCTACTCAAGATGAAGTTGTACCATCTCGACATTCATAAATCTGTTTTAATCTATCGTTTTTTCTACACCGCAGTTTGACTGACTCAAATATTACATTATAAAGTTTTCAATAAATATTGACACACGTCTACATTAAAGATCAAGTTTACACATATATATATTTTATAGTGATACCAAAAGTTAAGCAACCTACGGCGCGGTAATGTTTGAGATGGGTGACCATTCTGACCATTTAAGTGACGTCTATTTACAAGCATCTTCGTGCTGCGGAAGGCACGTTAAGTTGTTGGTCCTTCTTAATATCGATAAGCCTAGTCAGAGGCTTTCGGGTGGCTTAATAACATCTGACAGTCAGGTTGGTCACTTACGTTACAAACAACCCTCCACCGCACCGCACTGAGCCCGCGTATGGCTCGGACCACCTCATAGTTGAGGTGAGGCCTGTGCCTAGCAGTATATACGCTGGCGAGATGAAGATGAGGCACATTAACCTGCACTACGCAATGCAAGGGGAGCATCCAATATAGTGTAGGGTTAAGTAATAGAGCGTAATGAAGCTGTACAGTGGCGGCACAATAATCGCAAACAAACGAGTTGACTAAGAGAGAGATGACAATTAAACCTCCCCATGGGATAAGTGCCGCACTTGATGTCAGGCTGTTAAGGTTCCGTAGTAGATTTATACAGGTTTATTTAAAGCCCAACGAAAAAAAGGGTGTTAGCAGTTTAACTTCTATGTCTGTTTGTGTGTGTGTGTGTGTTTGTGTTATTGTACGTGTTTTGCCAGTGGCATCGTAGCTCCTGAAAGAAAGGACCGATTTCGAAGCGGATTTTTATTCGAAAGATAATCCGTTTTTTCAAAATCCGTCTACACGATAAGGCCCATCTGCTGGTTTCCTGGCTCATTCAGGAGTTTTTTTTAAACTGGAAAGTCAGCTTTTTTTTATTATAAAATAAGTTTAGAAAACTCTTAGATTTAGGAACAATGTTATAAATCTTATTGCTAAGAGCGAACTAATCTTATATATAAAAATGAATTGCTGTTCTTTAGTCACGCTAAAACTCGAGAACGGCTGATACGATTTGAATACTTTTGATCTTGAAATATTCGTGGAAGTCGTGGAAGGGAAGGTTTAAAAGATCAGAAAATAAATAGGCAACGGGCAGGACAACGTCTGCCGGGTCCACTAGTTAATTTACAAAAACATGCATAGGTACTGCATATTAGCAGGTAACGAGCGCTCCAATCAGCGTCGATCTTAAGCCTCTAGAGATCTTCTTGACCCTAGAATCTAGCGTCTCTTATGTGCTCCCGCTCCGGGCGTCCTGACGGCCTGATTGTAAGGGCGCCTAAGATAGCTGTGAAACCAGGCTTGATACAAAGTTTCTAACTGACCCAAGTATAACAAGGTTTGCACCTCGTTATATTCAATCCATTTAAATTCATATTGCAAAGCCGATTACGTTGAAAGGTTCCATCAAACATCACGATACTGTAAGCTCATTTTGTGTGGATAGGAACGTAACTTAATATTTTCGAGTGATGGTAGTTTACAATTTTTTCAAACTATGTAATGACAACTAACACCTTAGTCTACCTGTGAACACGGACGCTGAAAGGGGTCCGAAACGTCAGGTTAAAACAAAATGTAAATAAATCGCGAAATAATCCGTAAAAAGTGTCTCATTTCAATGTCTACTGTTCGCATAAACCAAAGAAACAAATACAAACATCACGGTCTAAAAATTTGACAAAATTTTATACGGAACCGTTACTACAAAATTTCTATACTTTTGCTACCTGCTTTAGAACGGGAATAGTTCACCCCTGTAATAGTCCTGATAACTATTGTTATAGTACAAAGGGGGAGCAGGGGAGGGGATCGAAGTACAGACGAAAGCACATCAAGCTTAAAACTCTGGTATCTTATGTACTTGCAATAAGGGTTATTTTGCTACAAAATGGGTAGCTTGATGTGGTGGCTGGATCATGTGGAATTTTGATCAGAGGCATACGGGGACGTGACTCGAGCCCTTCAAATTTGACGAGGTATGAAAATAAGTATAGTGCGTACAGAGCGAGGGCGCACTTGTTTAGTGTTGAGTCGGAACTTGTAAGTTGGTTTTGAAAAGTGTTATTCCTAACTTATGTTTGGTTAGGGTTACTAGTTATTATTCTGTGGCTAGGGCATCAATTCATTAAGAAGATATTCTTATATATAAAAATGAATTGCTGAACCGATTTGAACGAATTTATTCTTAAAATATTCGTGGCAGTCTAGGGTAGGTTAACAGATAAGAAAAATAAAAAAGCAACGGGCAGGACTACGTCTGCCGGGTCCGCTAGTTATTAATAAATTTAGCAACTCTTTTTAAGTTAAATTAGGATCATAGGTAGCACTTTTGCTATTTATGACACCAATACACATATGTTACTTGTATTTATATAAATAAAGCGGAAAGTCATTCAAGACTTATCGAGTAACATTGCACATGTTAAACCATAGACATCTAAAAACACTAGAACTTTTTCGGCCAATCAAAAGCCTTTCCGGCTGAAGCGTAAACAATTAACTCTTTTTGTTTGGCTAGGCGCAAGTAACAATTCGCCAAGTGTAGTTCATTAAGTAAATATAAATTAAAATGCGTTTATTTGCATGTCTTGGTCATAGATTTATAGTTAGAGTTCACCAAAATTTGCTATAATTTAGTCAGCAAAGTCAAATCTTACACCTAGCTTTAATCTAATTATACTGTGAAAATGACAGGTAATTTCACATCAGTCAAACTCAGAACGGACATCGGCATTAAGCTCGTTATTATTTTAAACGAACCACATTATGTATCAAATAAATAGACACAATAATATGTTACACTTACTTTTTGGCTCATTTTGTTCTAAAATCAGTTAACCGTTTCACTGTCCAAACCAAAAAAACGATCAGCGAAAATATTTAACGCGCGAATAAATTCGCGGAAATTAAAGCGCTCGACAAAACGCAAGTTGCCAGTCAGCATTGCTGTTCAAAGTCAAAGCGAATTTGGCACAAAACAAAGTGTGAAATAGTGCTTGCGTTAACAACAACTGTGACCGATCGTCAATCGGTATGCGGTTACTTTGGTGACGACCATTGGGGTGTAATGGTCAAGAAGTTGACTATTAACCAAGAGGTCGCGGGTTCGATCCCCGCACTGTACAAACATTTGTGTGCATGAACATGTATGTTTGTACTGGTCTGGGTATTATATGCAATTACTTTCACGTGAGATCCTAAAGTAAGGAAGCGAAAAGTTTTTGAGTTTTATCTACAATAATAAGTACCTACCTACCATGTTATGCTGTCTTACAAAGAGGAACAGTTATCAGCATAACAAAATACTTTTTTCATTTAGCTTTGAAAACAGGTTCATAATTTAAATAATTTCGGGGTTCATTCATAAATACGATCATGTTTCCAGTTACAGAACACAACTCAATTGGCTCCCTATTCGTCAGCGTAGAGACACCAGAATTCTGTGCATTTTACACACCATTCCGAATAACCCTTTGTCACCTTCGTATCTTAGAGATATGTTCACATTCCTCTTTTACACTTATGACCGTGCCCTTCGCTCCTCAGACAATCTCCAGCTGGCCACACCGGCTCACCGCTCATCGTACGTCACAAAGTCATTCACTGTGGCAGCAACGCGACTGTGGAACTCACTACCCCTGGATCTCAAAAGATCAGACTCGAAGCGTTCATTCAAGAAAAAAGTTCGAAATTTTCTAAATGAACAAATTGCATGTATATTATATTTATGTATTTTTAGTATCCATATTAATTATATTTTGTATTAAATATATAATATATTATATTATTTATTTTTTGTATAATTATAATATAATTTAATATTTACTTTTATTTATTGATTTTATGATACTATATCTATATATTATGTTTATTAATTTTTGCGTTATTTTATTTACCACAATTTAACCTTTCTCATTTAATTTTCACTGCACCCATTGCCTTCTTTCTGCATGACCTTGAGGTTGACTGGCAGAAAATGCTTTTAGCATTAAGTCCACCCTTTGTACATTTC
The DNA here is from genome assembly GCA_963921415.1 of Pyrausta despicata. Taxonomy (NCBI): domain Eukaryota; kingdom Metazoa; phylum Arthropoda; class Insecta; order Lepidoptera; family Crambidae; genus Pyrausta; species Pyrausta despicata. The sequence continues at coordinate 14,671,640 of OY992864.1, forward strand.
TTGTGCAATAAAGTTTAAAATAAATAAATTCATTCTATTTGTCAATGCGACTTAGAAATATATGAATGAATGAATGAAGTTTATTATCTGCTTATATGAATAAGGTACACTGACGATGACATATTTTTAAGATGTTTGCTTACTCAGCCGTTATAAACAGCAAATTAAAAAATGGGTTGAATTTACAAGTGTCAAAATATTAAGTTGTCAAAATCAGTTTAAAATAATAAAAACCTAATAATTTAAATAAGGAAATTATAATTTAAAGAACTTTAATAATGAGCAACAAAAGTCTAAGAGTCATAATTATTTACAGTCATACGTCACTTTGCGAATTTAGTTTAGTTTTTATTTAAATTCCTATGTTGTGTAGAATGGCTTTTCACTAAGCCACCTGTATAAGGCGCTTTTAAAATTACTTGTGGGTAGATCTTTTATTAACAACAACCGGACTTTTATAGAGATTAGTTGCAATCACTTTACAGAATATAGCGTGCTGTCATTTTGAGTGATTGTCCAGACTCGGTCGCAGGTGTTTGTAAGACAGACAGAATTCGTTGTGAATTGTTTCGTTTGGTGACAGCTGCCATAAGATGTTTACTGCCCGAACTTACCTAACAAAGTTGCGCTACGTAGGGATTGCAACCCAGCAGTATTTTTCACCTACCACTACAGCTAGAAATTTTACAAATACAAATGCGTTTATTTTCGTATTTTGTGAGTAACAATAAAAAGTCGACGTCCACCGACAAGATGGACAGACGACCTTCTAAAGATCGCAGAATCACGCTGGATACGGACCGCTTGTGATCGGTTGATGTGGAAAACTGTGGGGAAGGTCTATGTTCAGCAGTGGACGTCCTTTGGCTGATAATAAATAAATAAATAATAAATAAAATAAAGTCGTTTATTTCCAAAAGTATTTTTTACATAATGTTACTGAGTTTTCCCGGTAAGTAGTCTGAGACACTTGTAATGGGAATAACTCGCTCTTTCCCTCGGTGGTTAACTTATAGTACCAATTTTATACACTGTAATATAATTTTTAAAATTTAACGAATTTACTTTACATTTTACTTTTACAATTTTACTGTAACTATTTTACTTTAATAATTTTACAATTTTTCTTACTTATTTTACTTTAATAATTTAACAATTTTACTTACTTATTTAGCTTTAAGCAATTTTTACTTACTTATTTTACTTTAACAATTTTAGTTTAACAGTTTTACCTACTTTATTCACTTTAACAATTTTACTTACTTATTATACTTTAGAGAATTAATAAAGGGTAAGTATGATTATACTTATATATTTGACTAAATATGCTCATTGGTGTGTGTGTGTGTGTGTGTGTGTGTGTGTGTGTGTGTGTGTGTGTGTGTGTGTGTGTGTGTGTGTGCGTGTGTGTGCGTGTGTGTGCGTGTGTGTCTGGTTGTGCAAAAGCATGTATAGTGTCCGAGCGTACAGACGCATAAGAGCGTGCTCGTAACGGCAACTAGTACCCAGGTTTGTGTATTAGTAGGCGCAGAAAAGATAGAAAAGTCAGTGATGTGTTCCTGTATGCCCTACGGAAGTGACTCCTTGGGATCAGCTTGAGTTTGCCACATACAGGAACCATTCTGTAGAATGCCTTCATTATGTTCTTTTGAGTAAATTTTCTACCTCGTCATAGCTTAGTGTGCAAAGCCATTGAATTAAGGTTCTTTTACAAGTGTAAGGTAGCATAGGATATATTTGAAGTAGCTTATTAGTTTTGTTGTACACAAGGGCAGACTGGCTCAGAAATTGCCTAGTGGCAAAGGCTGTATGAGTAGTAGGGGTAGGCACCACCACATCTTTTCTTCTTTTTTGCGAAAGATCGACGTAAGTCAAAGATTTATGACACTTCAGAACAAGACTGAGAACATAAAGTTTTCTGACTGAGAGTAATCCACTCATTCGGTACAGTTTGTCTGTAGGGAAGCGATGTGGCTTAGAGTACATTACTTTAATGAGGGATCTCTGCGCCTTCTCCAATTCCAAAAAATGTGTCTTACATGCACCTCCCCATACTGGGATGCAATATGTCAAAACCGATTGAGCCAGTGCTATGTAGGTTTTGTTTAAAAGTTCATACGTCAGTACCTGTCGAAGTGACTTAAAGACCCATATGAGCTTTCTGGTTCTACTGATTAAAAGTTCCAAGTGCGGTTTCCAGCTTAGCCGATAGTCCAGAGTGATACCGAGATATTTGGTTTTATTGACTTTGTCAATATGAGGGCAAGTGCAGTCTGGGTCAGCAGAATTAAGGCAGTTATGTATTTTTATTTGGAAATGGTTACCGGGCTGTGATTTATTAGAAGGAGTGAAGCATATATAATTGGTAATAATGGTGATGATGATGATGGATAAAGAGTCAGCTCGTGACCAAGGCTGTGTGCTATCCAGCCGAAATGTCGAGCAGTGAGTAAGTATCTAAATACTCACTATTATAGTTCGCGTTTAGACCCGATAACCAATAGTTAGTGTTAACATGCAACGCGAAAGTTTAAAATCATATGTTACAATAAAGGTTTTGTAGATAAAGTTATAGTTAAAGTACACCAAAATTTTCTACATTCTACTCGTAGTCAGCGTGCAAATTTGTATGCTTATTAATAATTTAATTACAATTATGTCAGAGTAAATCATCGCCACTGAATTTAATAATATATTTCTAGCGAGAAAAATCTTCATTAATATTATAAAATTATTCCCAATTATATAATTAGAGTTAATATCGACAGATATTAGTCGTTAAGCCTGGTCAGAGGCCCTCGGGCGGCTTAATAACATCTGACAGTAAGGTTGGTCACTTACCTTACAGACACCACCCCTCCACCAATCCGCACTGAGCCCGCGTGGTGGAGTATGGCTTGGACCACCTCTTAGTTGAGGTGAGGCCTGTGCCCAGCAGTGGGACGTATATAGGCTGATGAGAGATGAGATTCCCAATTAGCCACGAATGTAACTTTGTTTTAAATGTCAGTACTCCTACATCCTCTGGTAAGGCATTATATACCTTCACTGCCATAACAGATGCATTTTTTCAATGGCATCTAACGTGGATCCAGCTAAAAATTTAAATCTGAGTGTTTGTTTACGTAGAAACTCGCGGGCGCGAGCTCTCTTCTCAGACTGCACGTGCGTTTTGTACGTCAACACTTTGATATCACTTCATACTCGTATATTTGACATTTCGTTACCGCGCTTGCCAGTCTACGTGAACAAGCACTGATACTAATACTATTGCGGTCAGCTCCGCATGATCACCTTAAGGCGAAAATCATTTGCACATCGCGCGCAATCCTGCTTGCTAATTGCTCCGCGTGTGACGAAGTGCATGCACACAATTTTCGTTATAAAGTGTTTACGCGGCGTGGACCGCCACAGTTCGTTTGCAGATCCGCACCGCTGGAAAATGTGCTGGATGGAATAAACTGTATTGCTGGATGCTGGATCCAACAATTGCAACGAAATATATATTAGGTTGTCATTAGGGAACTTTCAAGCTAAAAGATCTTTTATTTAAATACGATGTGCTTTTTGAAATCTAAACAAATATCATTTAAAATAATTTACTAGGTATACAATTAAACGTGAAATATGGTCCTTAAAAGCATTAGAAGCCGTTTGGCAAGACGTCAAAATATTTCCACTAATATTTAGAAGACAAAGAATTTTAGGCTTTTGTTCTCCAAAAATAAGGTTGTCGTTTCGACATCAAACATAATTCCATAAGAAGGATTTAGATGGAGTAATTGTGCGAAGAATGGAGCTGTTTTCAGTGAAATTTATTAAATAAATTCTTTCCGGTATCTTGCCTTTTTATTTGGCATTACATTTTTTGGGAACTTTTAAAAGATCAAAGATGCAACTTTATTTAAAAACAAAGCGACACTCATGGGACACGATACGAACAGTATCGTGTCTGCGAGTTTAAGAGGATATTTATTTATAAAATTCACGCATAAGAAGAGCAAATAACGAAACAATAGACATAAAGAAACTCAAATGCTACTACTTTTAATAGAATTTTGTGAAAGTTTTCGTATCATAAGCAGTATCGTGTGGGGCCTTTTGCGTGTCGGGACATCGATATATTTATTTATTTATTTATTTAAGCTTTATTGCACAACAATACTTTGTACAAAAGGTGGACTTAACGCCGTAGGGCATTCTCTACCAGTCATACCTTTGGGCTAAGCAGAAATGATTAGTGGGCGGTGCGACAAAATAAATAAAAGAGAAAACAAACAAAAAATAAGAATTATATGACACATAAGATTAAAATATATGTAAATATATATAAAATAAATATATGTAAATATATATATATATATATATATACATATGATTACATATTTAAAATACACATAATATATACAAATATACACTAAATAAATAAATAAATTTGACGAACTGTTAAAGGAAGATCTATAATGACGGTTGTGATAAAGTAAGAAAGTGGGTGCGAATGAGTCTCTTGAATGATAATTTGCTGGGAGCCTGTTTTATATTTTCGGGAAGAGCATTCCAGAGCCTGATGGCCTGAATGTGGAAGGAGTTGGCTTGAAAACTGGTGCGGTGAAGTGGAAAGGCCAAGGTCAATTTATCAGAGGAACGGAGTTGACGCGAATGTTTCGAACTAAGAAGTGAAAATCGAGATTTAAGATAAGAAGGGGAATTGGGATCGTTAAGTATGGAGAAAGTACTCAAAAGAATTCTAATATTACGTCGAAGCGGGTGAGGAAGCCAAGCAAGCTGTGAGCGAAAAGCGGAAATATGATCGTATTTACGAAGACAGAAAATGAAACGAATGAATATAGTAAGATACACACAGATAAAGAAGTAAGAATCCACCAACCCGCACTGAGCCCGTGTGGTGGAGTATGGCTAGTACCACCTCACAACTGAGGTGCGGCCTGTGTCCAGCAGTGGGACGTAGTACGAGAGATACAGGTCAGAATTTAGGTCGCCAAACCTGCACCATCACTTCCACATCAGCGATGTGCAGCGGCGCGGCGCGCGGCGGGGCGGCCATTACAAAAAGGTGCCGCTTTTTTCGCCTATAATCGGCGCGTCCCAGTTGCGACGCCTCGCGACGCCCGCGGGACACAACATGCCTGACATTAGCGATGTACACTTGAGAAGAAAAAGTTTCAGTGAAAGTGGTAAAGATATTAAAACGAGGCCAAAGATTCTTAATAAAATTTTAGATAAAAAAAAACTTCTAAATGACGAAAACCAAAGACAAGATGGCTACTTTCAACTTGTGACATCGCATCTAGGCAAAAAATTATTCTTCTATTTAAAGTATATAAATCGCGAAATAATCCGTAAATAGTGTATCATTCAATCAGCATTCATAAAAATCTTCGAAACAGGATTGCCAGAACTTCCGGTGAAATTCTACTTTAAGTAGCTATTTTTAAACCGAAATGTGCATGCCGTCTCTGATATGGTCGTTGAAAACTCCACCATGTAGGTAAGACGACTAAACTTGATCCCATATGACTGTTTAACCAAATGAACGTATCTGATAGATACAAAAATAATTCATGAATGTATTATAATGAGTGTCCACTGTACATTTTTTTAAAGACAATTTGTGATTCGACTTATAGACCTAGTTTCCGAGATATTTTATATTTCATTTTATAATATATCAGCAAAATATAATATATATAGTAGCAAAATGTTTCGACAACAGCTTTGTCCGAATATATTGACAACACAGACTGAAAAGGCTTGTTAGTGTTCTGTCGTTGGCACCTTCCCAAAACTCCGAAAAAAAGCAAAAAAAACGAAGCCTTTTCGAACCCGACTGTACCTTAATATCGCACCGTGATATCAGTCCGCGGCAAATGCCGAAGTTACTTTCTTTGTCGGTCCCGACCTATTTACGGCGCGCTGTACTGTGATAAACACTTATGTACCTAGTTTCCCAAATATTTGTTAAGTATTTCATTTTATAATATACCTGCAACATAGTTTTGATCGAATGTTTCGACAACACAGACAAAAAAGGCTTGTTAGTGTTCTGTTGTTGAGAAAAGGTGTGTGTGTCAGCTCCGACGCACGACTGGAGTTTACTCCTTAAGAACGGTTATAAAAAGTAAATAGATTAGATAAATGAATGCATTTTTTGATACTTAAAACATGTATGATACATTTATTTTTATTAATTATACAATGAATCTGTTAAAATACATAACAAAACCATAAAAATATAAACAATAGTCTCCATAATACATACATACTACAATACACCTATACAATACTCGGTTGAATGTGTTAGCATAGCAATTGACCGATGCGTCTTCGGGTAACATCGCGTGACAACGGATAACATACTTTTTATTATCTGTCAAAACGGTCTGCCTCCATAGATTTTGTATGGGAATACATGAACGTGACGTCACGGTCATGTATCAGAAATCGGAGTCAATTGACCGAATATTTATTGAAATTTGTGTGTTTAAAAATTGGTTTTTACAGCTTTTGGAAATATATTGGTTGTATTAACTTCATAGAGGCTATGTTTTTTAAACGATATGGTCTTGAAAATATTTAAGATAGGTGTCATCATGCCAATTTGATTTTACTCCCGTATATTTTCGTTTAAAATCGATTCTTATGGAGTAAACTCCAATAAACTCCAAAAAAGCATTAAAAAAAAGCCTTTTTGAACCCGACTGTACCTTAATATCGCACCGTGATATCAGTCCGCGGCAAATGCCAAAGTTACTTTCTTTGTCGGTTCCGACCTATTTACGCCGCGCTAATGTCAGAAACGTTACAGCCTGAATAGAAGACAATACTGAAAGCCTTTTGTGTTACCTGCGCAGGCATTAAGGTTACCCTTCCTTTAATACTGCAACTTGGTCATTATAACATAGTCGTTTATTATTCGCTGTTGTATAGTAATTTATAATTCTTTTACTTATAATTAAAGTTTTTTTTTTCAATGTTAGTTTGCACATTCATGTTTGTTTCATGGTCTTTTAACATTTAATCCTATTTTCAAAACTATGCATTGACGACAGTTTAATATGAATCCTAAATCACAATAGCGCAATTGTGTTCTGTATTACTAGCGCACTAATAAAGTTTTTTTTTAATTGATGTTCAAGAAAGAAGTAAGGTTTTTAACAAGAGCAAGTGATTAAAGAACAAATGGAAAGACAGGATTAATTAATCACTGAAATAACACACAATTTTTTCTAAGTTGCTGTGTCATAGCCGGGCGTCACTGTACTAGTTTACTTATAAGACTGCAACACCTTAATGTAACGTGTATCATCAGCCTATATACGTCCCACTGCTGGGCACAGGCCTCACCTCATCTATGAGGTGGTGCGAGCCATACTCCACCACGCGGGCTCAGTGCGGATTGGTTGAGGGGTGTGTGTAAGGTAAGTGACCAACCTTATTGTCAGATGTTATTAAGCCGCCCGAGGGCTTCCGATCAGGCTTAACGACTAATATCTATCGATATTAACCGGGACCAACAGGTTGACGTGCCTTCCGAAGCACGGAGATGCTTGTAAATTGACGTCACTTTTATGGTTAGAATGGTCACCCATCCCAAACATGACCGCGCCGTAGGTTGCTTAACTTTTGGTATCACTACCAGAGCGCTGCAACCACTGCGCCACAAGCACCTCACGGTCATAATAATATTTATTGCGAGTCATGTAACGTGTGACGTGGTAAATATTATAATTATGATTATTATCCTCTCAATAACTGAAGTAGTTCTACAAGTTCAGTCGTTGTCTTCGTTATCCTACCGCAAAAAAATAACTAATCTTAAAGCGAGAAAAAAAAAGATTTCGCGAAAGCATTTGTCTATAAATCATCCACAACAAAAGTGGCGGCAAGAAACAACACGGCCTTCACCACAGCGCAGGAAAATGGGAACCTTAGGTAACTTAGAATAGTTATTAATACGGTATTTTTACTATGTGCGTTTTTGTTTTTGAACTGTTGCGGCTGCCGCGGTTTGGTAGTGCCTCTGCCATGTTCGCGATGGCAGGCGCAGATAGTTTTGAAGCTATCATGCGTAAAAAGACAGCCTCGTTCTTGTACAGGGTACGTGGCAGCCGCCACAGCGTGCTAAAGATGATGGTCGCAAGTGGCACTGCGTTCAAAAAAATTACAAATTTCAACCAGATTCCATGCGAGAAGCATTTTTTTTGCAATTTTTTTTATAACTGTTTTATTTATAGCAACATTCTGCTACGTTCGAGGACACATGAATCGAAATTTTCAAAAATCGAATCTCAATAAAACAATTGTATTACCTAGGTATCAGTCAAATGAGCTGGCTTATTCATTTTCCCATGACCTTGAATTTGTGGAGTTTGTGGCGGTAATCCGCGCGGATTGTTCGCTTTCTCCGCATCTCTCCGCAGCCTCCGCAGCGCCTTAGCAAACGGATATTCGCGGATTTGCGCGCTAACTTTGTCGCCTAAATCAGATTAAATTTCAAACATCCATAGTATTTTTTTTGTATTTGTTTACCTTTAGTCTTGATAAGGCTCACTTTGTAGAAAAACTATCTTAAAATACTTTGAGACGTAAACAGACATATCGGACTACAGCTTTCTTTGTCTTTTATCGCTATTAAACTTAGCTCTTACAAGCTACATAAGTAGCTCAGTAAAGGTTAGTTATAATGATTTTTCTTTGAACGCTGCAAATTTATATATTCCATTGCCTTCTTTCTGCATGACCTTAAGGTTGACTGGCAGAAAATGCTGTTAGCATTAAGTCTATTCTCTGTACATTTCTTGTGCAATAAAGTTTTAAATAAATAAATATTTTAAATATATGGTTTTATAAACCATATATTTAAAATATCAACTAAATAATTTTCGATAGGTATTAAGTTACTTTAATTTTTTTTATCATTAACAATGCAAATTTAATTTCACATTGTAATGCTAGATATTTCAATATTATTTATCATCTCCGTAGCCCCAAAACGGCGATTGTTTAATGAATGAAATATCGAGGCAGGTGCGGATCGCAATATGGCCGGTCGCCTAGGTTTAATTAAATTACGTGTAGTATCTAATAGCTTTATTTCACGAGTCCCTGGCTCGTCCATTTAGTTGTCGAAGAAAAACAATTATTATTATTAGTCATGGATTTTTACAAAGTAACGCCTGATTCGCCTGAACGCCTTACACATACATCACATATAAACTCACCACACAAACTCTCATCATAAAAGTGCCACATACCCCAGATTATTAAACTTAATTGGTCTCTCAAGACACAGGCATAGCCTAGTTTGAGAGCCTCTGGTAACTCTGAGATTTTTTGGCTTTTTCTTTATATTATAATTTATATAAAATATGTTTTAGTTGTAAATAAATATATTTCTATTCTATTCTATTCCATCCACTATATAATAAATGGTAACAACATCACATACATGGCTCTGATTCTAAAGTAAGTAGCTGAAGCACTTGTGTTATGGGAATCAGAAACAATGAAGGTACCACAAACACCAAGATTCGTGACAACATTGAATGTTGGTTTCCATCATTGTCTCCGCCCGGGGTTCAACCCCGGGACCTGATTGATATTTTTAAGTTTTTCAGAAATAAGACTTCTTAGTCGTAGGATCATCGATAAGATAGCGGCAGATAACTTACAAAACATGCAAAACACAACCGCGGCCAAACAATATTTACACTCGGTCACAGCTAAAACAGACTAATCATAATTTTTTAAAGATTAATACCACAACCAGTAACACTTTCAGTGAACACGTAACCACAGGCTCTATAATAATAATAGGCCTCCTGGCTGATTTCGACCACGGCGGCCAATCTCAACAGAGATCAGCCAACTACGCAGGAGATATTACAGTGCACAAGTGTGAGCGCAATACACAGGTGCACTCACTGTTCCATCACTCTCAAAGTTCGGTGAGACGGCAATTCGACATGACCGGAAAGGGTTCAGACGCAGGACCAACAGCTTAACGTGCGCACCGAGGCACGGGGACGTAACACCGCCAACTTCCCGACTACGAGCTGTTTTTGAGAAATTCATGACAGAAAATCTCAGAAACCATTTTGGCTCGACCTGGAATTCGAACCCAGGACGTCTCGGATGTAAGGCAGATTTTTGCCACTACACCAACGAGGCAGAGTGCTCTATTACCTGTAGGAATGTATGTTGTAATTGAGAATTTAGTTGTACAAAATTTATCATATCAAGTCTCGGGACCAGGTGCGGTGGCGGTTAATATATAATTCGCAACTGACTTATTAAGGAACACTACGCTATGCATATACTCGGTACACGGAAAATACGGGAGATAAACATTATACACATAACTTATATAAAATACTTCATCTGCCACGGTATTTTACATTTCTCTACATTGAGCCCCATTTGGCCGAATGCGGCTTCGATTTCTCCTATGCTTTGCGGATTTCATCCCATAAAACGGTCTAAGATGTTTATCAATTAAATAATTAGTGCTTTTTTTAAGTTACAATGAAATTCTTTATAACCTTCTATAAATTATGTAAGATTTACTTTTTGTACCCCGAACGACATTGAGTGAGGAGAGTGCTGGAGCTCTGTATTACAGGCCCCCAAGCCTAGTTCAGACTCCAGTTCTCTCACAATCAATTCAATTCCACCCATAAGATGTAAATTTGATGTACCTACTGTGATTGTGATAGAAGAAAATAAATATTATTATTATTATATTATCAGGCCTTAAATAATGCTAAGACTAATAAATTATTTAGTTAAATTAGTCAAAGTCTCGCAGGTACTCATATTTTTAAAAGACTAGCTGCCGCCCGTGGCATCTACCGCGTTCAAGTTCGAACAAATGTTAGAGTTTTGTCCAAGAATCCAAGATCCTTAAAAAAGGTACCTCAATCATATTTTTAACCCCTAGCATGGCGAAACAGGCTAGTGGGAACGGAATTCTCTTACACAAATAATATATAGCAATCGTTTGATAAGCCCACAGAGGCAGTTCTCAACACAACGTCTTAATGAACCGTTAAAAATCATGGTTTTCCAATTTCCCTTTCAAAGGGGGATGTTAAAAATTTCAGATGCATATACATATAGACCGACATTTAATATCTCTTGAATGTATGACCCATATACATATAGAGTTACTTGTTATTTAATATCTCTTTTGAATGTAGGACCCGTTTATGGATACAGGCTGAACGGGGGCACTAACCGAGTTTAATATCCGACCTAGTAGGCTGTATATTTATAATGCCGTGACCCCCTCCTACCCCTGAACTCGCTAAGAGCTGAAATTTATTCATTCAATTAAGGTTTTACAGGCTCTAATGGACTAATTAAAGTCGAGTCCTGGAAGGATGAACAATTTTAAACTACGTTTGAATAAAAACGCACTCGGGTTTCTAACACGCGTATCGAGGCATTAATGAGTGTAATAAGTAAACATGTAAACATGAAAAGATGGTTAATAGAAAAATGTTTTTACTAAATTGACGAATATTTTAAATCATTTAAATCCCGGATGTTGTAAGTCACTCATTTTGCTTCCACTGACTTATGTAATATTATGAGAGAATTGACATTTTAATTAATTAATTACCTGTTATGTTTTAATTTGCATGCCAAACTCTGGTGAAATGTGCGATCTTCTTGTACTTGTATGACATCTTTGTACCACTTTCAAGCGAAATAAATGATTCTGATTCTGAGTCTGTATACAATGGTGGACTTAATGACGAAGGCATTCTCTACCAGTAAACCATAGGTCCAAGCAGAGAAAATTCAGACGATGCACATAAAATAAAGAGGAAAAACAAACGTTGCAACTCGAGTTATTTACGTACTAAGAGAAATTTATAAACATACAAAATTACTTACATAAATACAAAAAAAATACATAAAAATCTAAGACATACATTACTTTTCCGAGTGACTACACTAGACGATAATGTCAGTTTCTGGCACAATCAGTGTGACCCCTTTAGAATTTTGAATTGTGAGAATTTTGATGGCTATCTGGATACATTTTTGAACTTTTAATGGTGTCAAGAAACAAAAAAACTTTTATAAAACTTATCATTTAAAAAAATGTTTATTTCGACCTTATAGTATGGTTAGAAAATGACAAAGACCTTAAAAGCTAATGTTATTTCTTATTAGTTTTTTTTATGACGCTAAAATCCCATTGAGTTAGTCTATGACAAAATACCAATAAAATCATTTCGCTACGTATCGCAAACAATCGACGCATTGACTAAAGGATTGGAAACGACAACGAACGACGGATACGAAGTCACGAACGCGGTACATTCGCGATATTGAATTACGGCCGATTTAATGACACCCTGTGTCTGAGCGCGCCAGGGCTGTGACGATTGTTATTTAATTTATTCAATAAACAATTTGCATTGTGTATGAATTTTTTTCATAATAATTATAACAGATATTGCTTCAACAGACTACGAGCAACTGTCGTAGTCTGTCCAAGCGACATCATCTCCTGAGGATGCCACGTGTAGTGGCGAACGCGTCGAGTGTTTTGTTGGTGTCAGTGTTGTGATTCCAGGTGCATCTTCTGTATCACGTTGTGAGTTGTATTGTAAGTCCTGCGACTTCCAGCTCTAGCTTTTTTCAGGTGATCACAGTGGGATTTATTTTGGTTCCTGCGCTGGTGTCGTTTAGTTGAAATTTATAGCAAAATTATCTTTAGTTTTTATTTGAGTCATAGATTTCCGCAAAATAACGCCTGATTCCATCAACTTTATCTTCATACAGACACGCTTTTTAAATAGGAATTTCTTTAATTTAATTTTGAAAACGCTAAACCTAGTCTCTAGTAATAATTCCTCGAGCAGTTTGTTAAAAAGCGTTACAGCTTGATTACGTGGACAATATTTCACAACCTTAAGGTAAGGTATGACATTTCTTTTCAGGATTTTTTCCGAGTATTGCGCTTTTCATGCATTTCGTGTTACAACACATTCACAGTTATAACACATATTTGTAATATTGACAAAAGAAACGTGCATACTTAAAATGTTATCAAAGCAATAGGTATTTTTACCTATTGTAAAAATGTGAACTTTATTGTATTCAAGAATATACTGATACAAGTGGACGCCCGCGACTTTATAAATCGTATTACTAAGCCTACTTTTTTGTTATTCTTATGTATACGCTTAATTTTTTTTTAAATTACATTAAAATCCATACAGAAGAATTTTTTTCGTGAAAAAGTAATAAATCCATCCGTAGTTACAAACTTTTGCGTTTAAATATTTTGTTAGGATAAATAAATGAAGTAAATTCACGATTCAACATTTCATTGTCTCCTTAAGCGTTCTCATTTGTTTTGCATTATTCATGTCAATGCGAAGATTAAGTACCAAAAAAATCGGAGATATTTATGAAGTACTTAATGACCCCGCAGACGTTGCCCTACCCGTTGTTTTTAGAGAGGTTCAAAATAAGAGACTTGCCAAGGTTCCTTTTTATCCCGCAATTGATCGGGATAATAAGTATCATATCACCCAAGTCAGCTCACACCCTGTCTGTATACCAAATTTCATCAAAATCCGTTCAGTAGTTTCAGCGTGATTGACGGACAAACTTCCAAACATCCATACCAATAAACTTTCACATTTAATATAAGTGTGCTAGTGTTGGCAACCCTACCACGGTCTCTTAGGCCCCAAACAAAGTCCCCTCGCGCGGGGATGTTTGTTTGTTTGTTGTCCGGATACAGCCGGGAAGACAATCTGTAAGTAATATTCAACTTGCGAGTAGCTTCCCATTTGTGCAATGCGTTCCCGGGGTAAGCGGGACGGGTCGTACTCTCTAACGTTTCCTTCGTATTTTTGGGTCTAGCCATCGCGTTCGCTCACACGGTCGGGCTTGTAAGAGTGAGAAGGATAGCTACATCCGAAACTAAAGACAACAGATTAGAGAGTAAGAGGCTCGTGTACTGGTGTGATGTGTGCCTATTAGTAGAGGGCCGCTTCATAAAGGAACTTCCGTGGATTAACAGTTTTGTTCAATGCCACAAACCTAATTTATCAACTAGAGTTATAGATTTTCACATTTCTAAACACAGAAATGGATAAACGGCATGCGAAAAAATAATAATTTTGCGATGTCAAGACGCATGTAATGCTTCTTATAAGATATAAAAAATAAATAAATAGAAATATACAACAACATCACATACATTGATCTAACTCCGAAGTAAGTAGCTTAAGCACTTGTGTTACAGATATCAGGATCAAACTCATAAATAAACTTAAATAAATACATATAACACCCAAACCACTACAAACAGACATGTGGATGAACACAAATGTTTCTACAGTGCGGGGATTTAACCCGCTACCTCTTGGTTAATAGTCAACTTCTTGACCATTACACCAAAGTGGTCGTTAAAATATGAATGAACAGAACATTCCTTCCATATGCGAAAACTTTTATCTCTGTTACTTATAGACTCAGCCGTAAAAAAATATGGTCATCCAAACATACAACGTTGGCAACATTGTTCAGCCATATCATTAAAAAAAACACTACTTTTCCAAATTCAAATTATTCCACAAACAAACCGAACACCGAACAGCGCGTTCCGAATGCGAAAAAAACGATAAATCGTTGCAACTTCTTAAATACTTTGAAAAACAGCTATTTGGAGGAAGCTCCAATCGGAATCAATTTGATTCGCAAACAGAGGCCGCACTCCCTAAAGATTCCTTAGTATTTTCGTGTCAAGCCAGCGCGTTCGCACGCACAGTCAAGCTTGTAGGAGTGACAGGGATAGCTACATCCTAAACTGCGGGCAACGGCATAAAGAGTAGAGGGGAAGAGCTCCATCAGGGGGAGTAAGATACAAAGAACCTATTGAATGAATATGACTTTAAACTATTTATAGATTTGATATGTTGTTTGTCGCGGTGACTGTACTAACATTTTTAATAATGAAAATGTGAGGGTGGATCTGGAAACTGCGGCCGCCCCGAGCAGACGACGCCGCGCGCCACCAGTCAGCTCGTGACCACGGCGCAGTGCAATCCAGCCGAAACGTCGAGCAGTGAGTAAGTACCTAAATACTCATTAAAATAGTTCGCGTTTAGACCCGATAACCAATAGTTAGTGAAGCCATTTATGTATTTCTTTTCCTTTTGCAAATATTAGAATGAAATGAGAGGGATGGCTGGAGCTAAGATTTCTAGAGTAGACCTCACGAACGGAGTAGGACGAAATCAGGCTGAATTGTATAAATATATAAACGACGTTACATAGCGCGTTTCATTGTTTTCTTTGTAACATTAATCTCTGTTGCGGTCGTAGCATATAGATAAATTAAGTACTTAAAATATTGAAACTGTAGTGCACTAATAATGCTACATACCAGGCCAATTTAATTAGAAGACAGCCTAATTTTAATAGAGAAGACGGATTGAAAATTCCACCAGTTTGGGATCCTGTTTTAGTTAAGACCGTTACAAGATACTGTTTGCTCTTTGCAAGAGCTCATTTTGAGTAGATAGAAACATAACTTAATATTTTTGAGTTTAAATTTTTTACAAAACTATGTAATGACAACTAACACCTTAGTCTACCTGTGACCACGGACGCTGTAAAGGGTCTGAAACGTCAAGTTCAAATAAAATGTTAATAAATCGCCAAAAAATCCGTAAAAAAGTATATCATTTCAATGTCTACTGTTCGCGTAAACCAAAAAAACAAATATACATATAAATAAGTCAAACTTGTCTTATAATCATGAATGTACTGTGTTTTAACTCGCAATCACATTAAAGAAACTGCGAGTACCATTATTTATAAATCTAAACTAGAATTACTCGCGTGGAGAAGCCACAATTTGTCAAGGATCTCCTTTCGCTATTATTAACGTCGCCCCTCGCATCCGCAAAAGGAGAAACAAGTAGCAATTTGACGAAATCATTTTTCCAAATTACATCTCATTTCATATGCCCCCGTACCAAGACGTCGCCCAAGATCAAATTTGCATCGCTAACTGCCCCCGCACCACGGCACCCTACTTAACACCTTTATCGCGAAACACAGTCGCGCGGGGCAAAAGTGAATATTTTGTGGCATACGAAACTTAAACGCTTTTACGTCGGACAGAAAAGATAAATATGAGAAATGGTAATGGGATTTGAAGGGCTAATAGCTTTGGCGTTTTGACAAATCTCAGCGAATTCTTCTTTTTTATTAACGCTTGTTTGGTACGGCGATAGGGAGAGTCTAATTGTTGAGAACAGCGCAAAAGTCAGCAGAAATTGACTAAATACCATTCAACACAAAGGCGCAGCGTAGAACGCCCACTGAAAAGACGAAATAACCAGTCAAAGGTCAGTTTAACTGGTAAATTTTAAATTCAAAGGTAGATGGTACGGTTCAGGCTGATAAAATCCACGATGGATGTTCCATCTAGGTTATAATAAGACCCTATCTATATTATTCATGGACTCGCACCTCGCATTTGACAAACCCAATCAATTAACCACAATTCATAACCCCATCTGTAACCCGCTCAAACTTCCCACCTTTGATTCCCCCTCATACCACTGCGACAGAATTTTTACCCTAAACTTTTCGACACCTCCAGAGACGGCTTTTAAGGGTCATATCACACAATTTTGGACAGGTAAGCATTTTATTTGCCGTAAACTTGGTATCGAAGGATAAATCTAAAATCGAAGGCCGCTACGAAGTAGGAATTCTGTTATTACATAAATATTAAATAATCTATTGCATAAAAACATTGTCAACTAGCTGACCCGGCGTACTTGGTACCGCCTTAGCGTTGGAATGATTGAACAATGTCATCGAATGACATTGACATTAATTACGCGCGTTTTTTAAAATATGCAAAATTAAATGTATATTTTTCAATATTTCTGAGAGATTTTCTTAATATTTTTTTCCGTAAGAACCTTCTTCTAATAATAACAAATACAACAAAAAAAGAGTGCAATCGGTCCAGCCATTCACGCGTGATGCCGTGACCAAGGAAAACGGGTTTCATTTATATATATAAGATGTACAGTATTATGCACTCATCTGAATTTTCCTTTCAGCCCATCAATCTGTGAATTGACAGTGTTTTATAATAATAATATAATAATAGAACGTTTATTTCAGACCAAATCAAAGATCCATAGCTAGTTGTTAGTAACATAAAACTTAAAATTATTCTTTGTACTCCTTAAAAATAAGATAATACAAACTACCACATACAAAATAAAACTACAAAGAGCTCAGTCATAAAACCGGTTCCTGGATCCCTCCACATGTATGAAGATGGAACATGATGGCCTATTCCTGGTAACCATAATTTATGCAATAGATTACTTAATTAAATAATTTCTACTTCGTAGCGGCCTCCGATTTATCGATTTTTCTTTTTTAAATCCAAGTTTCCGGCAAAAAACTGGTTTGCTGTCAAAAATTTGTGGTATGACTCTTAATGAACCGCCGCTAACGAAGCCATCGATTGTCCCGGCTAATTCAATTACGAGAACATTCGGACAGAACGCCTCCTCGATTAATAATTCATAAATTACCACAGGACTCCCACACACTCCTTCTGGAACTCACCATGCAAATTTAAACGATATCACTCAGACAGTTAAACTGATATTCGGACACCCAACACAGAATTCTCCCACGGGATGAAACGTAAAAAGCGACGCACCATTTTGGACTTTATGACGATCGCAATAAAAGTTTTACGACACGTGAAGGAATGGCCACTTTTGTTAATTATTCTCCTTTACGGATTGCTTTAAAGAGATTACGGTTCTAACTCGATGCTGGGATCGTTTGGGATCCTCATAAATGTAGAGATAAATATTATGACGGATTTCACCAAGAAAAGTTTCATTTTACAATACTGGAGACGAAATTCAAATTTGTTGATATTACCTGATCATAACTATCGGTTTCGGCTGTGTGCAATCCAGCCGAAACGTCGAGCAGTGAGTACCTAAATACTCATTAAAATAGTTCGCGTTTAGACCCGATAACCAATAGTTAGTGTTAAAATGCAACGCGAAAGTGTAAAATCATATATTACCTGATCATATGCCACTGTTTTTTTAATAATTTAATGGCCATTGTTAGTCATATTGGTCATTGAAAAGACTTAAATAATTACACGCGCTTCGACGTGTAAAATATTCAAAATGTAATTAATTTGTGTTATTACAAAACATTGTTCGCATTCATGTGTTTTGTGCTCAAATCCAATGACCAAAATGAGTGGGGAAACTAACGTTGCTAAATTACTATGTTACATTGATGATAAAATTTTCGTTAAATAACAATGCAAGATTTCTAGAAGTACAATCTGTGATCGCATACCGAAATTAAATAAATAACTACTATATATAATAATACACCCAAATACACATCTACATTTCGGATATTGTCATTTGTCTGCATTCCAAATCTATTGAAAAAACAACCATTTATGGCCACCCAGTATCTCTTCCGTTGCATTACGCTAACAAAACTCTTTTATGAATGTTAAATCATTTGCGCGTTTTTAATTAGTTTGTATTCCATTTACCCCGATCTGGGGCTTCATCGTTTGCGTTTCCCGTTCGCTCCGGCTCTTGACTGTCGTCTGTTCCCCTACTCTCGAAGCCGTTGTCCTTAGTTCGGATGTAGCCGTCCCTCTCACTCTTAGACCAAACCGAAGAAGAGACGCGACGAGAGGAGATGTGTTTTGAATAACCAATCAGATTTCGTTCATTTCGCTTGATCCATTTCCACCGAAGCTAAGTGAAGACGAGATTTAGTGAATTCCACATATCCTCTCCGCTTAACTTTGGTGGAAATGGATTAAGCGGGGAGTAGATTAATCTGATTGTTTATTCAAAACACATCTCTCATTTCCTTTCTTCTACGCTATTGTGGAAACTGGGCCTCACAAACTTGACCGTGCGAACATGCTGGCTCAGCCCAAAAATGCGAAAGAAAACTAGGAAATAAGGCCTCAAACGCTTCGTCCGTATTGTTCACTGTGACCGTTTCTTTCGCTCGAAAGGTGAAGGCAGCTTCCTATTAATATTATTAATGCGAATATTTTAAAGTATGGACGTACGAATGTTAGTTACCCTTTTACGAAGAAACTACTTTTTGGTTTCAATGAAATTTTACCAGCAAGTAGCTTATACATCGGGATAACATAAAGGGTACAATTTGTAAAGAATTGTGAATATAAAGGGTTCCCACGCGGATCACAAGCGGAAGAATTCGAAGCTACGGGAACAAGTTTCAAGAGTAGGACCTCGGTGTCAACATAACGTAATTGCGGCGTGTCGCGATTTAATTACACCGTCTATCTGGGTGACACCGGACGACCGCCCACGAGAGTAGAATGGATGATAAAAGGGAAGAATTTAGAATTATGTTATGACTAACTGTGCCCTGCGATTTCACCCGCGTAGAACCTGTTTTCTATTGATATCCCACAGGAACCAAGAAGTTGTAGGGGATCAAAAGTATTGATGTTATTCCAGTATCTACCTGTGTTCGAAATTTAAATCCAAATCCAAATCGGTCCAGGAGTTTGGCGTGAAAGAGTAATATACATACAAGAATGATATACATCCATACATATTGGTATGAGTTATGATGATATGACGGTTTTTTTTAAGAGAAAGCTTACTGCAAAAAAAGATGCCTGATCGAAACGACAGGTGGTGGAGGAATGGAAGTTAAGTAGAGATGCTCAACCAGCTGGCCTTGCTTTTACAATAGTCTCTCGTAACACACTTTGTTAATAGAACAGTGAAGATAAGGCAGATCTCTGAAAGAACATGTTCTATCTCAATTTTGATAATAATCACGTATGTATAAAGATAAGACCGAAAAAACACGATTTCTCTTTCATTATCAATGTAAAAATATACAAAGACTGTATTTATGTAAGCCGTTCCTGCTCCATTTCGGGGGGACCGGTGCAGGAGTGGCCACTTTAAATTATTTAAACCATTAATAATGTATCATTCTTACTAACATAAATTTTCTAGGTACTAACAAGATGAGTCTTTGTAACTTGCTAAATAAATAATACAATACAATACAAAACCGTCCGTTTATCAATGACAATTTGTCACTCAAGAAATTGTCAAGTTTTTACCCCGAGGCATATTTTCTTAGATCTTTTGTCAACCGTTTAGAAGATCGCACAAAGGCGCCCAGCCATTAGGGATAAGTAGTTAGTGGGTACGTCACCGGACCCTGCCACAGTATAGATATGCTTAAGCAGTACAGCAACCAAGAACAAATGCTTGAAATGACACACACAGATGCACGTCTAAACAAGGCCCCAAGTGATAGATACATTACCGTGGTTAATGACGAATATCGTTTGATTCGTAAATACTGTAAATCGTACGTTTGTCTTATAATAAGTGACTTCTTTCTGTCGTTTTCATACATTAAACAGACTATTACGTTCGCTGATTTCGTCAATTGACTATGCTGAAAAAGAAGATTATTTTGCTTTACTAAACCACTAAACGACGCCAGCACAGGAACCAAAATACATCCAACTGTATCCCCTTAAAAAACTAGAGCTGGAAGTCGCAGGACTTACAATGCAACTCACAACATGACACAGAAGATGCACCTGAAATCACAACACTGACACCAACAAAACACTTGACGCGTTTCGCCACTACACATGGCATCCTCAGGAGATGTTGTCACTTCGACACACTACCGAGGCCTTTATTTGGGTTCATGCGCTGGCGTCGTTTAGTGGAGAATTAAAGCGAAATAATCCTCTTTTTCAGCTTTAGTCATGAATTTTCGCAAAGAACCGCCTGATTCCATCAATTGACTATGCCATGTAACTATGTGAAGGGGCCCGGGATCCAAAGCGGATATCGGGTACCAATACTACCAAGACCCACTCAGGTGCCCTGTTGAGACGAGCGTTTGTATGCGTGTGTGATTTCGAGCAATTGTATTTCCCTACTGGTTAAATCTATACTGTGCCCCTCTTGGACGCAACAAAAACGCCCGCAGTCTCGGCGCACAAAAGAGGGGTTAAGTGTTGGCTAGAGGAGTCTGGCTCTGCCCTTGACACGTGAGAGGGTAATTTTTGCCCAAGTTCACGGTTCTGCAAGTTACACTTGGGAAAGCTTGGTGAAGTTTTTAAGTTCCTAATGAAGTTGCTTTAAGATGGATAGTTTTTATTTTATACCCGACTGCGTCGGAATAAGGGTAGTGTTTTTATGAATAGAAATTAACCCTTAGATTCTCGTGCTAGACCGCTTCATTTTTATGTACGTAATGCTATTATCAAAATATTTACAAATAATCTGTTATTACGTATTTATTTATGACAATTCCCGTCAACTACAAAACAAAATTAAATGTAAGCCCTTTCTGACTGACTTAGGAGCTACATATTACGATGTAAACTTTTTTTTAGTTGTATGTAATTTAAAAATAACTTTTTTCTCGTTTCTCAAAAGATCTTTCCCCAAAGTCGGCCGCACAAAGGGGCAGCTCATTCCGCATGCTAACGGCCGTAGTTTTTCTATCTGCCTCTACCTGCCCGAAACACAGCAAGAAATATTTGATAGTCCTGGGACGGTGCATTTAGATGGGGCTCATGGGGTAACTTCGCATTTATTAGTGTCTTGGATGTTTACTTTCTTAAAAATGTAGAAATATATGAAAGTAAAAGTTTAGATGGTCAAAGTCTTCCTGGCCGAAATCAGCCGAACCTCAACAGAGATCAGCCAACTACGCAGGAGATATCATAGAGCAAAGTGCAAGCGCAATACACAGGTGCACTCACTGTTCCATCACTCTTAAAGTAGGTCGAGCCAAAATTGTTTCTGAAATTTTCTGTTATGAATTTCTCAAAAACAGCACGGAGTCGGGAAGTTGGCGGTGTTACATGCCCCGTGCCTCGGTGCGCACGTTAAGCCGTTGGTCCTGCGACTGATCTCTCTCCGGTCATGTCGGATTGCCGTCTCAAGTCAAAGTTTACTTCTTGAACGACCAGCTTTTTCGTAATTAAACTGTTACTTAACACTTATTAGCTGATTTAGTCTAAATAAACTACTCAAAACAAAATAGGGCCCACCACAACATTGTTTCAAATTGTGTTTAGTTATAACTTATAAAGTAATCATTGACAAAATGAAGCATTACAACTTCTAGTAGACATGTTTATGAGTTCATAAGAATGTTTTGAGTGTTTAATTTTTGTGTTGAACTCAAGTTGTGTTGATCTCAAAGTTAAGTGCTTAAAATTACCCTATTCACAAACGTCCATTCGTTTGCGTTTTCAGTCTCGTTTTAAACGCAGCACTTTGAACACAGTTTTTTTTAACGATTGTCTCTCATTCTGTCTTTATTCCCGATTACAATGTCAGGTTCTCGTCGTCATATGGACGTGGAAACTGCATCAAGAGCGGTTGTTTTGCTCCAAGAAGGCGAATCGCAAAGATCCGTTGCAAATCGGCTTGGTGTGTCACGATGGGCTATTCGAAACGTGTGGGAACGGTTCCAGGGGACAGGTTGTGTGGCTAGAAGCCGTGGGTCAGGCAGAGTTCGAGCAACAACTGCACAAGAGGATCGGTACATCCAATTGACTACGCGCCCAGACCGCACCGTGACCGCCCGGACCTTACAAACTCAGTTATGGCAATCAATTGGCACACGCGTTAGTGATCAAACCATTCAGAATCGACTTCATGAGGACGAACAACGTTCCAGAATGCGTGCTATCCGTCTTAAGTTGACGAGGGCTCATCGGGCAGCACGTTTAAGGTTCGCACATGAGCATTTGGACTGGACTATGGACGATTGGAGAACTGTACTCTTTACAGATGAGTGTAAGGTCAAGTTTTTAGCGATGATCGAAGGGTACGTGTCTGAAGAAAGAGAGGAAAACGTTTTACAGAACCATGTATGCATGGAACCGATCGTTTTGGCGGCCCAAGTGTAATGATTTGGGGTGGCATAAGCTTGTTTGGCAAAACTGAGCTGGTAATCTGAAATGAAGGGACAGTAACTGCTGCCAGTTACGTCGAGCAGGTAATCAAACCTCACGTCATCCCATTTTCGCACAGAGTGGGCAATAATTTTGTTCTCATGCAAGACAATGCTCGTGCGCATACAGCTCGAGTCACTCAGAGAGCACTCTCTGAGGCCAATATTTCGGTGTTACCTTGGCCAGCGATGAGTCCCGATCTCAATCCTATTGAACATCTATGGGATCAGTTGAAAAGAAGTCTCAAAGAGACGAATACTCATGTCAACAGTCAACAGGAGTTCATAAACGCACTTAAACTCTATTGGGAACGAATATCGGATCAAAACATTACTCATCTGATCGAAAGTGTTCCACACAGGCTCAGAGAGTGCATACGGAGCAGAGGAAGCCCTACTCGTTACTAAAGAAAAAAAATGCCGTCAAATTGATGGCAAGAAACAGAAATATCCAAGGTTCATATTGACAGTACATTAAGTCTTAAATTCCTAAAAAACGTGTTTTATTGTGTAATGTCATCAAATTAAACGATTGTAGCGTTATTTTGTGTTTACTTAACGACTGAAACCCTAAATTAACATTGCCTATTCAAAAAAACCAAATCAAATTGTATGCCAATAAAGTATGGAACAAAAACAGGGTGGGCCCTATTTTGTTTTGAGTAGTTTAGGTAATTTTGATGACGATGAAGTCAGTCTTTGGAGAAACAAAACGCTTTTTTTTGCACCGTCAGTCTATAATTGGCGAGCTTAATGTCTTAAGACGTACTCAACCAGTAGTTAAATTGGTGGCGAAAGCGAAAATAGGAAGAAGCTTGTTACTTCTTTAACCGTTTAGAGGCCCACGAAGTCGATATGGAAACCAATAAAAAATCTATTTTATCGCCAAAATAACGTGTTAAAAGGAACTAACTAACAATCAATCAAAAAGAGCATTTAAACTTTTCCGTACCAACTCCGCTCAGTAATTCTCCAAAAAGCCAACGTTCTCTTCATTATTTTACTGACCCCGTAATTGTAACAAATTCAGGTAAAAAACCTAATTTCCCCTGAACTGTACAAAGCGATCTATTTGTCACGCTTTTTTCAGGACGCGTCGAGCCAAGCCCGCCAAGATACGCCAAGTCACCACAAGGATCCGAATTTAGTCTTGGCAAAACTTGGCACAGTGCCTCCGTCTTACAGACCAGTAACTTGGCAAGTCGGTGGAATTAGCCAGAGAACGGTAGCACGTAGTCAATAACTTGTACAATTGTTTGTTTAAAACTGCATGACTCGGTCGTGGCCTAACTTAAAGGAAAATAGCGCATTGGTTCTAATTTTTAGGTAATCTTTATTCAAAACTTTTAGTTGTATATAATACTAGCTGACCCGGCAACCGTTGTTTTGCCATTTAATTTTTTTTTATCACTTAGAGGTATGAAAAATAGATGTTGGCCTATTCTCAGACCTACTCAATATGCTCACAAAATTTCATGAGAATCGGTCAAGCCGTTTCGGAGGAGTATGGCAACGAAAACTGTGACACGAGAATTTTATATATTAGATTAAATAGTCTATGTACTTGTCACATAAAAAATTAAGAAAACCATTGCAATTTCGTTTTTTAACGGATTTTAACCATTTTGAAATCAAATTCTAAAATGCCATACTTAATTCACTTAATTCTTAAACAATTCAAAACATTCCATTCAAACCAAAACTTTATCATAAGACAGCTCTTGTTTACGCAATTCAGCCGAGCTTGCGGCGGGCGGTAATGAAAACGAGCCGAAATCAGAGCTTACTGAGCTTTTGGCTGTAAAATGCTGAGCAAACCACCGGGAAGGCCGGTCTTGACGGTCGTGACGTCAGTGAAGTAAGGCCGCTGATCTCTTGATCTCTCTCCGGCCATGTCGGATTGCCGTCTCATCGAAGTTTGAGAGTGATGGAACAGTGCGTGCACCTGTGTATTGCGCTCACACTTGTGTACTATAATATCTCCTGCGCAGTTGGCTGATCTCTGTTGAGATTAGCCGCCGTGGTCGAAATCGGCCAGGAGGACTATTATTAAGGACGCTGAGCAGACAACGAGTCAGGCTGATCATACTAACTGCCAAGCAATCACTAAAGAGGTCAGTTAGGGCTTTCGAGCTGACCAATCAAGCGGCAGGCTGGTCTTAATAACCGCAAAGTAATGACATCAGCGTCTGTCTGAAATATCTAGCTTTAGAACAAACAAGTATTGCTTACAATGTCACAATTACTGTCAAACTTCAGGCAATAATTTCCGCTGCTCACCTGTCATATAAACAAAAGGTTGATTTCGCAAAACAATTCGCATTTACGAGTAATTAGGAGTTCGGAGATGCGGACGACGGGGGAGGGGCGGAGTGGGGGCGACCTTGACTCTGAGGCAGCGGGGGAGACGTTTAGTATGGGGTCGATACAGGGTGTAATGTGAAGTTGCAGAAGATGTTATTTACATGTGGTACAGTAAATTATGGTGAAATATGTCAAAGGACGAGGAAAGGCTAGTGTAAAAGGTACTAAATGTAAACAAACTTTTGATAGAAACATAGTAAAGCTAAAATAGGTAAGTGGTGTTGCTGACCGCCAACAAAGGAGAATTGCTAATGAACAGACCAAATGGGCTATATGGCCGATTTCGACCACGACGGCCAATCTCAACAGAGATCAGCCACCTACGCAGGAGATATTATAGTACACAAGTGTGAGCGCAATACACAGGTGCACTCACTGTTCCATCACTCTCAAAGTTCGGTGAGTCGGCAATCCCACATGCCTGGAGAGAGATCAGGCGCAGGACCAACGGCTTAACGTGCGCACCGAGGCACAGCCAACTTCCCGACTTCGAGCTGTTTTTTGAGAAATTCATGACAGAAAATCTCAGAAACAATTTTGTCTCGACCTGGGATTCGAACCCAGGACCCCTCGGATGTAAGGCAGAAACTTTGCCACTATACCAACGAGGCAGTACAGACCGTACAACACCCTGTATAAAGGAGCGACACGACTTGCCGGCTCGAGAGTAATTAAGCTGGGGAATGTGTAGTTAGTACGCAATAGGTGCTCGCAGTTGCGAGACTATTTGTCAAGCGCCAAGGAGGTGTTGGGACAGATATAAGGCCAGTCGGAACTCCGAATTAGTCGGAAACAATTCACGATCATAAACTTTAGTTGGGTAAGTTTATTTACTGCAGAGAACTACAAAACGGAGTCAGGAATGCAGTCATAAGAACATTAATTTGGGAGTTACTGACACTTATGTTTCAAAACAGCAACAATTTTCAATTATCATGTTAAAATTGACATAGAATTTAATTTAAAAATAAAAAACAACTTGTCAGCTTCAACGGCTGGATGGATTTGCTATAGCTAAGAACCACCGAGATTAAATTATTTGTTTCGAATAAAAAATACCGCACTGAAATCGGTCCATCCAAACGGAAGCTATGTGAAAATGATAGACACACACACAAACAGAAAAAGGGGTCAAAATTACTTACACGAAAATTCTTTATAGTTTCTCGTCAGCGGTTAAAAAATTTGACACTCTCGCAAAAATCAGGATACATGAAATCCTAATTCCAATATTTGCTACAAATGTACACCTACATAATGCAAATCGATTTCACATGCAGCTATACATGCGTGGTCATTCTGACGTCACGGCCATGGCATAGCCATCTCAATACACGACACGATTCGTCGTAGCGATTAATGTATTCGACATCCGAACTTATTTTTATCCAATACTAGCGGACCTCGCAGACGTTGTCCAGCTGCCGGTGGGCAACCCTTATTAATAAGGGGTATGAGAAATAGATGTTGGCCGATTCTAAGACCTACTCAATAGGCTCACAAAATTTCATGAGAATCGGTTAAGCCGTTTCGTAGGAGTACGGGAACGAACATTGTGACACTGTGACACGCGAATTTTATATATATATATAAAGAGATTAATTAGTTCGCTCTTAGCAATAAGACATTTAAGAGTTTTCTAAACTTATTTTATAATACAAAAACAAACTTTCCAGTTTAAAAAAACCCTGAATGAGCCAGGAAACCAGCTGGTTTTATATATATAGAAATACAAAAGGATTTGTCTACGACTTTGCTCTACACAGAGCTATCAATAGCGATAAATTATCAGATAGAGAGGGCAGACACAGCATTTTCGGGAACCATGAGCTAAATGGCTGAAAGTTGTTGAAACGGATAGCCGGATAGAGAACAACTCCCAGATGCTAAAAATGTCGCTGTCGGTCTGTTTGCTTCAAGTGCTTGCGTTTTTTTTTCTATAAAGCCTGAAAAATGGGTGAACGTCCCCAAAACGAAACCATCAGCTAAATGGCTGAAAGTTGTGGACGAGATGTCCTCACGTGGAATGTGTAAAAACTGACCTAAAATTTCAGTTGCGTTATCGATCTACACGCGTTCCAAAATACTTTTACGTTCCCAAAAAAATACAACAAACATGTATATGGCTGATTGTTGTACAATTAGTAAGCACTAGATGTGATAGTGTCTTACGACAAAAGTGTAAAAACTGACCAAAATTTCCGTTGCGTTATGGAGCTATGCCCGTTAAAATATGTTTTTTAGCAACTTATTACGTACATGGCTTAAAGTTAGTTATACAAAAATTGCTGATAAGTAGGTACGTCAAAACTTACCATAATTTTGATACCCTTTTAGAGCTATACCTGGTAAAATATGTTTTTAGCAACAAACAATTACTACATTCATGGCTTAAAGTTGTGCAACAATAAGCTCTGAATGTTCACTTGGTACGTAGTTTGTGCACAAACTTACCAAAAATTTGGTAGCATTACGAAGCCACGTCTGTTCAAGGATACTTTATTGACACCAAAAAATTTAAAAGAAAAAGGGTGAAAATGTGAACCAAGTACGAGCATAAAAATTTTTTACGGGTTTTTTGTCACAATTTAGCATCATCGAACGGACATGGTCAAATATCAAAATCAAAATTTATTGAAAATTAATAACATTTGAAATTCTCCCTTTGTCCTTAATAATATGAAACTCTATTATTGAATTAAGTTATAATTAATACTGTTTACTACGCAATGTTAATGTAAAAATAATAAAAAAATAAAATATCCTCAACCCGAAGGTTGTCTGGAAGATATCGCTCTTAGCGATAAGACCGCCTTTATTGTGCATCGTCCTTGGTATGTTGATTTTGTATCATATTTTGTGGTCTGCAATAAAGTTTTCTCCATCCATTTATCTAAAATTATAGCCTTTGAATGATGTCGTTCGAATAGTTTTAAATTATGACCTTAACCAAGCCAAAAGGTTGATTCGGTGCCACATTGGTTTATGATGATAACGCTCCGTGTAGACACCCTGAAAGGACAATCGCCAATCGCAGCCATCTATTAATATCTCTCAAGCGTGACATGCACAATCGGCCGTTCTGAAAGCCGTGGCGTGAACAATATACGACGAGGAGGTAATGACAATCGCTATGGCGTTGACAATGAACGACATAGCGCTATTGACGGTCGAATCGGGGTTCAGCAAAATTCGAAAGAGGCGGTTGGCCGTCTGATTTACATTTAGAAAAATATTAAAAGCAAACGAACAAACGACCACTTTGGTGTACCTAATGGTCAAGAAGTTGACTATTAACCAAGAGGTCGCGGGTTCGATCCCCGCACTGTACAAACAATTATGTGCATGAACACGTCTGTTTGTACTGGTCTGGGTGTTATATGTATTTATTTAAGTTTATTTGTAATACCACTGTTGATTCTGATATCTGTAACACAAGAGCTTAAGCTACTTACCACGGAGTTAGATCAATGTATGTGATGTTGTTGTTTAATAAATAAATAAAAAGAACCTTTGTACCAGCATCTGATACCGGGGTGTTACCGACTAATCTATATAACGGGTGAAGATTTCTGTTCTAAGACAGATTAGCCAAGATTTTTTTGTATTCGGCACCTTGACCCAAAACTCAAATCAGGCCAGGTAATTAATTTCCAAGTTTGCACCGCAGGAAAATTACTGCCTATGAAAAGTATACATCCACAAAGTCTATTAATAGGGCAATGTTAGGAGATCGGGTAGAGACACAGTAAACTCAACCCTAATGGCTTTAAAAGTAAAAGCTAATTGTGTTGTGGCTGTGTTTTAGGTCAATTAATACGAATTCGAGTAGACAGGGCGGTATACCTCTGTAGCGGTATATATTCT
Source organism: Pyrausta despicata (assembly GCA_963921415.1). Classification (NCBI taxonomy): domain Eukaryota; kingdom Metazoa; phylum Arthropoda; class Insecta; order Lepidoptera; family Crambidae; genus Pyrausta; species Pyrausta despicata. Next base: position 14,700,956 of record OY992864.1, read on the forward strand.
GTTCTTACTTTAGCTTTATTGCACAACAAAACTATGTACAAAAGGTGGACTTAACGTCGTAGGGCATTTTCTACCAGTCATACCTTTGGGATAAGAAGAAATGAGTGGTGGGCAGTGAGACAAAATAAATAAAAGACTAAACACAAAAATAATACCAATAAAAATATTTAATCTTCAGTGTACCTTATTCATGAGCAGATAAATAATTTCATTCATTTATTCATTTATGACACGAGACAAAATCTAATATATAAAATTCTCGTGTCACAGTTTTCGTTGCCATACTCCTCCGAAACGGCTGGACCGATTCTCATGAAATTTTGTAAGCATATCGAGTAGGTCTGAGAATCGGCCAACATCTATTTTTCATACACCTTAGTGATAATAATTTATATGGCATAACAACGTTTGCCGGGTCAGCTAGTATACAATAAATTTATATAAGAATACATATAAATACACATGATAAATACTAATATACACTAAATAAATAAATATGAAGAACTGTTAAAGAGAGATCTATAATATCTTTCTTGCTAACTTTTACAGATAAAGAATCTAACCTTTCACTATTTCAGCGATCCTCGGATTAAAACGCCCATCACACATCCCATTCATTCGTCTTGCTCGTCTCGTCATTCCATTCGTTCAATCGTTCAGTAAATGGTGTGATTTATTGCTTTCAATAAACATATTGTAAGTCAATGGGAATAAATGAGAATTAGTTATTAGACAGGTATTGCTGATGAGATAAAATACTTTTTTTAAAACACAAGTAAACTCAATGAAAACTAACTGATTCCGAGTTTTTGTAAATTTTAGTCTTTTTGGTTTAAGCATATTGAAATATTAGTACAAAGTTTATTTTAAAATAAAACTTTTAGAGTCCGGTTTGTTAATTAATTTTTAGGCCTTACTGTGATATTAGCTTTCATAAAGAATGGCAATCTTGAAAGTTATATTTTCATTGGGTGAAAGCTTTTCATCTATTTCTTTCTCGCAAACAGCCCAAGTGTAGAATATCTCGTTTATACTCACGAACACAATTATTTTAAACACTTATTTCCTGTTTAAAATCATAAGTAACAATAATATTGTTGAATGATAATTGACAGATACAGAGAATTTTATAATCTTATAATCATAGGAAAAAAATGTGCTAAGTTCATAAAAATATTATCTTCAGTTTGGGGATGAAAAATTTTTAATGCAGCTTCTTAGCCTTTACCTAGCCTTTATCCAATATAGGTTCGGAAAATAAGTTATTGATTTCTTAAATCAAAACGAGAAAATCCCTTTATAATACGCGTAGGAAGATAATATTTGTGTAGTAGGTAAATTGGCATAAAAATAAAAAAATTGACTGTAACATCTTTATAGTAACAAAACTGACGACAATAAAACACACCCGCGTCTATCATAGGGAGCGTCGCAATATATAGGGATCTAAGACAAAAACACAGTACAGATATAATCTAAAGCAGTACAGAAGCAAAGAAAGTATTATCGAAATTACACACACTTACACAGACGCATGCATGTCTTAACAGGGCTCCTAAGCGGTTTTGGGTAGTACAGGTTCCGGATACCCGCTTAATGATCAGACGTGCGTCTGCGTCTGAGTGTAATTTAGGCATTTGTTATTGGTTTCCATACTGATAATATCTATACTGTGACACAAAAGCACCAGGGCCGCGGCGACGAATCAAATAAGTCCATATTCGGAAGTTTAAAGAAGGGAGATAAATAATAAGATAATAACGACCCCTGCTAAAGGCCAAGGCGAGAGAAGGGTCCGCAACCAGAGAAAGAGGAGCGAAAGATATGAAACACACAATTTTTGTATCTTTTTATTATTTTAAAATGAGTATGTAGCTGCTCTTGTTATCTAATTTAACTCATGTATATAACCCAACACACAACAAGTAGTTTTACCATCATTAGAAAGAAAGGAAATTACATTGAAATGAGACACTTTTTATGGATTATTTCGCGATTTATTTACATTTTGTTTTAACCTGACGTTTCGGACCCTTGTCAGCGTCCGTGGTCACAGGTAGACTGTGTCTACTGTTCGCGTAAACCGAAGAAACAAATAAGGAAATTACACTCAAGAAGTATCGCAATTCTTCTGGTTTCAAACGTCTGGTCATTTCCCCTTATAAATCAGTGCAACAATAACTTGACAAGATAGCCTAGAACAAGAAATGCTCTAAATATTAGCAAAATTGCAAAGTATCATTTGACATATAGTTTTTTTATTTCAAAAATACGTATTTACTTACAATATAGCAGCCTACTTACCTAGCCGACTGGCTTGCCTAGCTACCGATTTCTACCAAAGCGAATTAGAAAGGAGACGAGAGAAGATGTGTTTTTAATAACCAATCAGATTTTGTTATTTCCACATATCCTCTCCGCTTAACTTCGGTGGAAATAGATTAAGCAGAAGGGAGATTGATGTGATTGGTTATCCAAAACATATCTCAGCCTCTCTTCTCCGCTTTAGTGGAAACCGGGCCTTATAGCCAAGATCTGCAGATAAGGGCGCGATAACCGAACCCTTTTTTGTATCAGGGGGCGATTCAGAGCCGCTGAAACCCGGGTGTTACTGAACTATGCCCCTGGTTTACAATTTCATCTTCTTTTTGTGCAGGTGAATGACATGGGGTGTTCGATAATCATGTTGGAAACAATTACAACATGTCTGTTTGTACTGGTCTCGGTGTTTTATGTATTTATTATGTTTAATTGTAATGCCACTGTTGATTCTGTTCAACACAACACAAGTGCTTAAGCTACTTTATCAAGGAGTGAGATCAATGTATGTGATGTTGTTGTTTATTCATTTGTAAAAAATAAATAAAACTTTGTTTGCTCTGGCGCCGTTTAGTGGAAATTTAAAGCAAAATAATCCTCTTTTTCAGGTTTAGTCATGGATTTCCGCAAAGTAACGCCTGATTTCATCAACTTTATTTCTTCAATGCATTGTTGTCCCTGAGACTACAGATTTGCTATCGGTAAATGGGATAGTCATTTTTTGCTTTGTATTTATTTATTCACGTACATCAACAGCAGCTATGTACAGAAAAACACACATCAGGTCACCCCATTTTGACTTTGAGATCGCCTCTTTTCCTTTAGCAATAAAAACTATTTTCGTAGTTGACATGGGTAACCTGACGTTCAGTCGACCGTACACAAAAGTTACTTGCAAATATCTAATAGCAAAGAAGAAGATCTCTTTTTCGTGAACCAGTAGGAAGAGTAAAGAAAGCAAACATATCTACTCGTGCCATCGCTCGACAGATATTCTTCAGTCTGAGGAGACTGTCTTAATAATAAACAAGCTTATTCTTATGCCCGATTATGTGCAAATATCATTACTTTTTGCAATGCAACACTGCAGGAAGCATGATTGCTACCTTTACAACATTTAGAGATTGCTGTGAAGAGCTGCCAACTCTGTAAGAATGCAATCATTTCTTTTTGCTTTCTCTACAGTCGAAAGTTTACAGTTGATCTTATTTTACCAGTCTTTTATAGGTGCAGATAAAAAAAATTAACAAACCAAAGTTACGCGCTTGCATCGTAGAATTACGCCCAAATAAACTCAAAATGGACACCAAACGGCTAAAAACTCCAAGCACAATGCATTTGATGCCGACTCAGATAATATTATCTGTTATCTCTTTGTAAATTGCTAATTTAATTTCTGTTCCCAGTGTCTTGAGCAAACGTTGGAAAACTCATGCATACGAATTGTCTGGTACACAGGAACACTATAAGAGGTCGTTGGTTGCATTCAAATTTACATTTTGTTTTTAGATTTAGGTTAAGTTTCACATTGAAATGAGACACTTTTTACGGATTATTTCGCGATTCAATTATATTTTTATTAACCTGATATTTCGGACCCTTCTCAGCGTCCGTGGTCACAGGTAGACCAATTAAGTTGCACAGGTAAAATGAGCAGCAAAAAAGCGTCAAGTTGGCCAAGAAATTCTGCTTTATGCAGCGGAAAAACAAAGTTATTTGAAAGTGCCAAGGAGGACTAGTTTTCCACTACCATAAACAATAGCATCTGTTATGTGACTTTTAGCACCTTTAATCATAAACCGTAATAATTCAAAAGTTAAGATAGTTGAAAAAACGCATTTAATATCTTAAATTTAAAGGTGTTTATGAAAAATATGGGTTGTGTTGACACAGTCAGCTGACCAATTATCATAAAATTCGAAGTGAACTTTATTTGTCTTTATTTGAAAGTTCTTACAAAGAGAGATGGCAAAGATTATACAAATGACCCACCCTATATTGGTATTAGGACATTAAAAGGGCTGCTACATTAAAGGTATCAAAAGCGTTATTAATTACGACTGCCTTCCGCTCAATGGCAGCGTCCTTATTTCAACAATAATGTTTAGCAGCGCTGCTGCTGAGCGGAAAGCAAAATCGCCAAAGGGCTCTAGACATAGCTATCAGCCCTTTTACCCTGGCCGTCTGCCCGGAGACATATTAGGCTGGGGGAAAGTTCATAAGCACCTGATATTGAAAATTTTCTGTTCCTCGCACGCCAATATGGAGATCGTTGCGGTCTTAATATTACGTTCGCCATGTAGACTTAAGCGCTTATGTGAAAAGTACCACTTCTATTAGGTGTTATAGCTGAGCTTTATAGCTTTCGAAGTTATTTCTTTTCGGAGTCCTAATCCATACTTCCATACTAATATTTTAAATGCGAAAGTATCTCTGTCTCTCTGTCTGTTACTCAATCACGCCTAAACAACTTAACCAATTTGCATTAAATTAGGTATTTTGGAGTTTGTAGGAGCTACTTTGATACCCAAGATTTGATACCTAGTTTACTTATTACCGCCGGAAAATGACGCAATTCCATGGGAAAATTCAAGTGGGCCGATCGCGTTTACGTCTAAACTACTGAACAGATTTTAAATGAAATTTTGTAAGTGCCATGGGAAAAAATACTTTTCGGGGAATCTGATCGCTTCCACTCCTAAATTACCAAAGATATTAATTATATTTGGATAAAATTGGTATTACTGGAAAACAACGCATTCCAAAAAAAAACTACCTAATGTGGACGAAGTGAAAGCTAGTTACTTATAAGGTTCAGATGATCTATCTAAACACATACGAGTTTCTTAATAATCGTCATCTAGCTAGTAAGATGAGAGAGAAGAACGCTCTCGTTAAATGTTTAAACTAAAACTTTTAGAACAAAAGTAAATAACATTTATATAGCTAGTCTCGTCTGAAAACGATGCTATTTTAACAAGACCGGTAAGTGCTTTTTACAAATAGAAATATTTTGATTCAATACTTCGAAATGCTTAACGTAACGTAACGTAACGTGTAACAGTGTTGAATGCAACAGTTATAGCACTTTTAAGCAACTAATACATTTCGACGAATTAGGTTAGGTTATAACAACACAATCAACTCAACATCAAATCAGCCAAAAAATATCTGTCAAAGCTTCTGAAATGGCTCGAAAATGTACTAACGTTATCCGTACAAAGGAAGTTGGGTTATGTTCGCGTGGGCCACGTGTCGTCGCCAGTTGTTTAGACTCGCTGAGTTATGAGGAAACTTTGCAGATTAAAACTTGTATGTCTTTACCACTATCTGGGGACAACACACGCCTTTGTTTTGCTAGTTTCGTTCAGTGGCTTTTGTTTTGTACGTGCAAAAACCATCGATATGTTTCAATTTCTTCAAATGGGGAAAATATTAAAACAGAACGAGTATGTAACTATTTTATACACTTATCTCGTTTACAGGCAAAACACTAAACCTAAATATTGAACATCTGTTAAAAGACTACAAAGAAGTCACTGTTCACAAGATGCCAACTCGATACAAATTAGGTTGATAAATTAAAGTAATAAAGTTCTACTGGCAGAAAATGCTTTTTAGCATTAAGTCCGCCTTTTTGTTATTTTTTTGTGCAATATGGTTTTTAAATAAATAAATAACATGATTAAAGTTACTAAGCTTTAAACACGACAAACCTTTTTCCGCTGATCTTTCCACAAGCCAAAACTTAAGGCTACAACATCCGCAATAACACAACACACACTCACGATATTTTTCACACACAGTAGCACGCGCGACACGCCGCCCTCGCAGGCGCCCGACCGACACTGCCGCCCGCCCAAACGAAAACGAAATGAACCCCTACAACCCTCATCATCCATCCCGCTCCCACTTGTGTCAAAACATTGTGCCGTCTCACGACGACTTTTCCCAACAGTTTTCAATGTCCCACCGTTTCATTGACGCTTCTTAATAACGTAGCTTTAAACGGATGTTATTTCGCGGCTGCATCATATGATGCTTTCTAAGGGCTAAGATGCACTTCCCATTAGAACAATGAGTTACTGTTGGACTAAAAAAATGAATATTTTGAAACTTTACATCGCTTATTCATAGTCATATGACGACCACTATAGTGCAATGGTCAAGAAGTTACTATTAACCAAGAGGTCGCGGGTTCGATCCCCGCACTGTACAAACATTTGTGTGCATGAACATGTCTGTTTGTACTCGTACTGGTCTGGGTGTTATACTCGTATGTATTTATTTCAGTTTATTTGCAATACCACTGTTGATTCTGATATCTGTAACACAAGTGCTCAAGCTACTTACCACGGAGTCAGATCAATGTATGTATGTATATTTAATATTTCATAGTCAGTCGTTTTCCTTGTAAATTATACCTACAAATACTTTTTTGTAAGGTCTTTTTGCGCTACGCTCACTACGCCTATGCGTATTTTGGGGTAAGATTGATGACGCGTTGTTTGCAAAAAGAGAGTACACCTGCCTTCGCTTGGCAAAATGGATCTGCAGTGTTTTCTATTGGTCTATACGAATACACAATGAATGAATTATTGATCTGACAGTTGCGACGTATTCTGTGTCTATTAGGTGAAAGTGACCTCCTGGCCGATGTCGACCACGGCGACCAATCTCAACAGAGATCAGCCAACTGCGCAGAAGACCTTTTAGTACACAAGTTAGTGTGAGCGCAATACACAGGTGCACTCACTGTTCCATCACGCTCAAAGTTCGGAGACGGCAATCCGACATGACCGGAGAGAGATCAGGCGAAGGACCAACGGCTTAACGTGCTTTCCAAAGCACGGGGGTGTAACACCGCCAACTTCCCGACTCCGAGCTGTTTTTGAGAAATTCGTGACAGAAAATCTCAGAAACAATTTTGGCTCGACCTGGGATTCGGACTCAGGACCTCTCGGATTTAAGGCAGAAACTTTGCCCCTATACAAACGAGGCAGTCAACGAGATCTTTATAACGAGTTTACAGCAGTGTAAGTAGTGCTTGGACTTCAATAATGATGTTTTAATAATACTACCAAGTACTACGAGTATTCTAACCACCACATACAAGCACTTAAATCAGGGAAACCATAACATATAGTATTTATTTATGTGTTTGTACCATACACCACATACATTTGCTCGTCTCATCACAAATCACGCAGGCCAAGCGCGGACACGCAGACAGTTTGTACGTATATAGGCAGTGTCGTATCGTAGTGTGGCTAAAGAAAAACGATCATATCATAAATGGCTTTTGAGAAGTTTAAATATGAGTAGCGTGGTCTTTGTGAAAGATAAAGCTTAATATCATGGTGAAATACCCATTAATTACTTTTTATTTAAAAGTTTATTGCACAATAAATGTAAAAAGGGTGGTCTTAATGCTAAAAGCATTTTCTGCCAATCAACCTCAAGGTCATGCAGAAAGAAGGCAATGGGTGCAGTGAAAATTAAATGAGGAGGTAAATTGTGATAACGCAAAAATATATAAACATTATAAATAAATAAAAATAAAAATCATAATATCAATAAATAAAAGTAAATATTAAACTGTATTATAATATCTATATATAAAAAATACAATATATGATATTTTATTGTATATATATATATATATATTATATATATTTATACAAAATATAATACACAAAATGTAATTTATATGGATAGTAAAAAATATAAACTACTATAAATATACATTTTCATGTTTTACTAATTTAACAGCGGTTAACCGAAAAACTTTTGTAACGGTAATAAAAAAGGCGGCAATGAAAAGCGAAAAATGACAAACAAAATATACACAATTAATAGTAACAAGTATATATGTACAAGTAATATGTACAAGCACACTTACAAAAATATAATATACGTTTAGGAGGCGAGCGGAAACAGTCAGTAAGCATATCGTTAATGAGTTTCACTGAAAGGAAAACGAGAAAACGTACTTCCTAAGGAATGGGGAAAGAAGGTTATGTCCAACTGTTACGAGTACATTTAGCGTTGTGTTAATTGCTTGTTTTTTAAGAGGTTTTATTTTATTTTTATTTTATTTATTTAGGACAATAAACAATTGTACAATTCAGGTTACAAACTGTTTTACATTAATATTACTTATTGTACAACCAGCACCATTATCCCCTTCTTACATGTACAGATTTTAGCCTCTATTTTTATACCAACCTTATAAGTTAAATAAACGAAAAATTATGTGTAGGTTTCAATGAGATCACTCCGAAAAAACAAGTTACGTTAGTTGTAATTAATTAATTAATTAAGGTTTTTGGCGAATCTAGTAAAGTACCAACGTTTCTCTTGCGTATCCTAAGAAGGTGACATTGGTGGACGAATGATTGATGATACATGGCATTTTATTACAACGATTATGAAATTCGTCGTCAGTCATTGAATCCAGCAGAACGAAAAACAATTTCTTAATGAAAAATAACTGTTTAAAACACGTTTGCCAATTTTAAATTACTGGACAGTAAGTAGTTAAACCAACGCATAAAAACTGAATTTAAAAACAATGATAATTTATAATCCGTATATAGAGATGTTAGTACCTCAGCAAGAAACAGTTGATCGAAAGTTCAAAATACTATAGATTTTGTTTTCTTTCCAGAGAACAAGTTATAAAGTCCTGAACTGCAGAATTACATTTACCTCACTACAGCTACCAATAATAAAAACCCAATTTCGATCACAAAATGTAACGATCCAACAAGTTCTGCCCATTACATTTTGTAGCCCACACCGGGGTCCAAAACTAAAATTTAAAAAAAACCCTACATGACCCACGAATACTGCTGGCGAACCTCTATGGCTAGACGGGTTTCAACCAGCCATAGTTAATAACCACCGTAATAAAACTATCATTCGAATAAAAAAAAATCCGCTTTTAAATGAGGATTGAGGTGGGGATTTTCGGCAAGCTCCAATGTTGACTGTGTTTGCGGTGCAGTGCAAACTATGGCACACTTAACATCGTGCCCGGCGTGCCCCAACACCTGCACACCAGCGGATTTAATGAACTGCAGTCGATCCGCAATACTTTTTTTTTTTTTCATTTATTTTGGCATCAAACAGTCATATACAGAGACAGATGTATGTTTTAATTAAGATATAGTAACAGACCTTATAGTGCCTAAATGATGTAAGTATAAAAGATTACAATTAAATAAGCTAAGATAAACGGACGCTATCGATATAAAAATAAAAATAAAAATTAGAAAATGAACATTAAGAATAAACGTTGACGCATTTGAAGTGCTTACATTAAAGATCCTTAAACTGTAATACATACATAAAATTAATACTATAACTAAGATACACATATAATTTCTTTTAGTTTCCTTTTTAACATGCTATGGGGTATGTTATGTAAATCAATGTCAGTAAATTGTTTATTATAAACGTTGGTGGAGCGATAGAAAAATGTATTTGTAGTGTATATTTTTGTAAAATTAGGAGGAACAAAAGTAGGTAAAGAACGTGAGGGGCGCACTGGTAGACGAGCTGGACACGAGAACCGTATTTTATCAAGCAGCTCTGGCGAGTCAACCATGGAGTTCAAAATTTTGTGTAAATATAGAATGTCGAACATTTTACGACGGTCAGACAGACTTTGTAATTTGTGAGTTTTTAAAGAAGTTTCATAGGAATCGTGAGAATATGTTATGCGGTAATTTAAAGACTTAATAAATTTTTGTTGAATTTTTTCTATCCTATTGACATGTATTTTATATGACGGGTTCCACACAGTACTACAAAAATCTAAAATCGAGCGTACAAATGAAAAGTATAGAATTTTGAGTGTTTCAATTTTTTTGAAGGGTTGTGTTATTCTGAGAATAAATCCTAGTCTACGAAATGCAGCTCCAATAATGTAATCTATGTGATGATTGAAGGTCAATTCTGAATCCATGATGATTCCCAGATCCCTAATACTAATAAAAATTAAAAATTAAAATTCAATAAAATTCATTTATTTCTGTAACTAGGCTAAGAACTAGCACTTTTACACGTCCCAACATATAAATTAACCCTACCACCGCTTCGGGACAATTTGGGCCAGTGCTGAGAAGAAGCGGCGCAAGAAACTCAGTCACTATTGTCATTGCCTCTTTTCAAAATTGATTTACAATAATTGTAATTATTTGCATTTAAACATTTCCATATATCTTTGTCATTTATATAATCATCAATTTTATAATATCCTTTCGACATTAATACATCTTTAACAACTGTTTTAAATTTATCTAAAGGCAATGAAATTAAATTTTCAGGTAATTTATTAAAAAATGATACACATCTACCCATAAATGAGTGACCAACCTTATGAAGCCTAAAATGTGGAACGGCAAGCCTATTTTTTTGTCTTGTGTTGAAGTTATGCAAATCGCTATTTTTAGGAAATAAGTGTAAGTTTTTTCGAACGTAAATTAGGTTTTCGTAAATATATTGCGAGTAAACTGTAAGTATTTTAACTTCTTTAAACAATTCTCTAAGTGTTTCATTTGATTTAAGTTAATAAATAGCCCGCACGGCTCGTTTCTGCAATACGAAAATTGTCTCTATATCTGCAGCTGAGCCCCATAGTAAGATGCCGTATGACATGATACTGTGAAAATAACTAAAATAAACTAGTCTTGCCGTTTCAACATCAGTCAGAAACCTTATCTTTCTTACAGCGTATGCAGCGGAGCTTAGTCTCTTTGCTAAGGTCATGATATGAGGACCCCACTGGAGCTTATCATCTAAAGTAATTCCCAAAAAAGTTGCAGTATTTGAAGTAACTAGTTGTTCATCCTTAACAACAACCTTTGTTGGAACTTGTCGGACATTGGGCATTGTAAACTTAATGCATTTAGTTTTGGTCGCGTTAAGCAATAAATTGTTAACGGTGAACCAATGAAGTACTCGCGAGAGAGTACCATTTACATCGTCAAACGATTCTTTACCCCTTGGAGTTTTAAAAAGTAGTGAAGTATCATCAGCAAATAACACTATCTCACAAGCACCGTCGACAAAGTATGGAAGGTCATTAATATATATCAGAAACAGTAAGGGTCCCAATATCGAACCCTGGGGCACACCCATAGTGAGAGGTGCTCCAGGAGACTCTGCTCCATTGATAGAAACCTTTTGTGTTCTCTCAGTGAGATATGAATTAAATAAGTTACATGCATCAGTTGATACACCATAATGGCGTAGTTTTCTCAACAGGGTCTCATGGTCAATCAAACGCTTTAGAGAGGTCACAAAAAATTCCCACAGCATCATGCTTACTATCATAGGCATCAAATATATGTTTCAACAGAGCGACTCCAGCATCAGCAGTACTGCGACCCTTTGTAAAACCAAATTGTTTATTATGCAATAAATTGTTTGATGTGAAGTGAAATAGTAGCTGATTGAATATAATCTTTTCAAAAATTTTACTTAGAACCGGTAAGATAGATATTGGTCGAAAATTTGAGGGGTTATTTTTGTCACCAGATTTAAATAACGGTACTATTTTACTAAATTTCATTAAATTTGGGAATTTTCCTTCATCAATACATTTGTTAAAAATGATCGCTAAAAGAGGTGCTATGAATTCAATAATAGTTTTAATGATACATACGGATATTCCCCACAGATCCTCGGTTTTTTTCATATTTATTTCATTGAATGCGTTCATAATTACATCGGTGCTTACGTATCTAAAGTATAGTGGTGAATCACACTCATCAATATTGGATTTGAGAATGGATTCAGACAGTTCTGCAGAAGAGTTAAGTTCTTTAGTAGTAGATGGTGCTATATTAGCAAAGAACTTTTCAAAAATATTAGCTACTTCTGCATCAGATTTAACTAGTTTACCTCCGTCTTTTAATGAATATGAACGATCTTTTGTTTTATCTTTACCGGTTTCTTTGTTTATGATATTCCAGGTAGCTTTGGCTTTATTTTTTGAACCTGAAACTATCCTACGAAGATGATTCGTCTTTGCTTGGGCACAAACTTTTTTAAAGATTTTTGAATATTTTTTAACATATTCTATAATATGTGGGTCCTGAGAATGTTCTCTAATACTATACAGATCATATAACTTGTTCCTGCTTTTATAAATACCTGGTGTAGCCCATTCATTAAACTTACTTGTAAAAAGATTAGACTTAACCTTTTTTTTTGTGAAAATTGATGCAAATTCGCTTTTAATTAAGTTAAAAACTACTACTAGAAACCCTTTTCAAAACTTCACCATTTAATTCATAATTAAAACGTATGGGCTTCTTTTTACGTGTGTAGGTGATAGCACTACACTTGTTAGTGTTAAGAAACAACTGATTTAATGAGCAATACCTTTCCAGAGCAATGAGATCCAGTTGTCGTTGTGTACAATCATCTATTGAGTGTATTACCTTATATAATTTTGTGTCATCTGCATAAAGGAGATGATTGCTATGATTAAAGGTAAATCCTATATCATTGATATAAAGGGAAAACAGCAAGGGACCCAAATGGGATCCTTGAGGTACACCTGAGGGAACCGGCAGGAACTGCGAAGAAAAACCCTTTAAGCAAACGGATTGACTCCTATTCCTAATGTAGGAATTTATCCATCTCAGGAGGCTGCCGTGTACACCGGCTCTAAAGAGCTTAGAAATTAGCATATCGTGATTAATTTTATCGAAAGCCTTGGAAAAGTCAGTGTACACGACATCGACCTGAGCGTTATCATTTAATGAGTGAGCTAAAAAATCGGTGAATACAAGCATATTAGAATCCACGCTGCGCTGTTTGAAAAAACCATGTTGATTGGTGGATATGACATTTTTTGCAGCTGATGAGATATCAGCGGTAACAATTTTTTCGAGAATCTTACCAAAAATGCATAGTTTAGAGATGGGTCTGTACTCGGTTATGAGGTTTTTATTTTTATTTTTGGGTATAGGGGTCACGACTCACGAGAGACTGTTTCCACTTGCTCGGGAATACACCAGTAGAAATCGAGGTCTGAAAGATTAAGGTTATGGGAACGGCAAGACTCGAGAACAAGTAAAACTTACAGTGCTGATGTCTAAAATGGAGTGTGAGTTGTCATAATCTGTTGCAAGAGTTTGGACGCTCTGACACTCTGAGGGCACAAATACGGATTGGAAATATTGGTTAAACGCGTCACAAATCTGATTCCCGTCCGATATTAGTTTTCCTTCATAGGACATTTTCGCCGGAACATCACCTCTTGTACTTTTAGATTTAACAAAGGACCAAAAAAGTTTAGGATCAGAATTTATGTTCTGACACAAGTGGCTGAATTGACGACCGCTTGGTGCAGTGGTCCACGTGTCGGACTTCTAAGCCAAGGGTCGCGGGTTCGATCCCCGCACAGTACAAGCATATGTGTGCATTAACATGTGTGTTTGTACAGGTCTGGGCGTTTTCTATGTATAATATGTATTTATTTACAAAAAAAAAGTATTTAAGTATATTTATCCGTTGTCTAGTACCCATAACACAAGCCTCGTAGCTTAATTTGGGACTAGAGAATTGGTTTAATTGTTGTGGAATATTTATTATTATTAAAATTCTGGGCTGCCACGATATAATTTCCCGTGTTCCATCCTCTAAAAAGAAGAAGCAGCTCTTTATATTTCTTCTTCTTCTTCTTTATGTTATCTTAGCTGCTAAGATGTCACAGACAGACACACAGAAAAATACAAAAAAACATACACACGCAGGCTGGGTTAAACTAATAACACCCTTTTTCGTCGGGTGTCAATAGATCTGATATCCATTCGCGACCCCGCGCCCGCATGTCCACTGCGCATTACCGTGACGTACTGCCGATTGCCGATTCATCCCCAATCCGATAATTTGTCGGCCTTATCGCGGCCGCTCCTTGCTGGCGCGCCCAAGCCCTGGCGCGGACAATGGAGAGTAGATAGTGGCGACAGGTGACGAATGTGACTAGATTGAAATGTCGAAGTGACGTGAAAATGGATGAAAAAATCCCTTCGGTAGGTACTACTTAGTAGGCTTCGAGCATGCGTTTAAAAATAGATTTTTGTAACTCAAAACAAATTACGATTGGATTAAAGTGTTTTTTAAAGACACCATTGCAAAAGCTAACGCTTACTTTGGGACTAGGTAACTGGTGCGTTCGTTGAAGACAATTTATTATTATTTATTTCTCCACGTAACATTGGCAAAGCCTTTTGAAAATTTCAATTGGACCTTGTTCCCCGACCGTAACACCCGGTCGGTAGGAAGCGCTTCCCTTTAGCTTTCTAACTCTAAATCTGTTGCGCAAAATTTTTTTCAGGTGCGGAACCCTAAAAAGTAGTAATTTAGCGACGAAGCGTCGCGCCCTCACGCGGAGGGCGACGGAGGGCTCTTATGGAGCGCGTTCCTCTGTCAAAGTAGTACCGTGACCAGCACGTCAGGCTATCCATTTGTATTGCAATATCGCCAGCAACACAATAGCATAAGATACCGCAGTAATTACCTTGATGTGCTTGCCACCGTACACACGCAACGAGGTACGTGTGACTCTTAGACTCAACTGTACAAATGTTTGAAGCATTTGTATGTGTCTACTTTGTCACGTTGTATAATATTTTAAGAACATTCCGTTGCGAAGACAGACAGTAGGCTACTCTCATGGCTTTGAAGAAACTGACAAATAAATGATACCACTAATAATAAATAAATATGTATTTCACAACAATCACACCAATTCTCTAGTCCCAAATTAAGCTACGAGGCTTGTGTTATGGGTACTAGACAACGGATAAACAAACTTAAATACTTTTTTTGTAAATAAATACATGTTATACTCGTACATAGAAAACACCCAGACCAGTACAAACACACATGTTTATGCACACTTATGGTTGTACTGTGCGGGGATCGAACCCGCGACCCTTGGCTTTAGAAGACCGACCTGTGGACCACTGCACCAACCGGTCGTCAACTACTATATACGTACAAAAAATAATATAAAATGCTAAAGAACACATTCCACTACTTTTAGAATATTTGTCTCTTTGTCTGTGTCTCTGTTTGTCTATGTATATGTACGCGCATAACCTGAAAATGGTAAAACGGATTTAAGTGAAAACTTTATCAAACTGTCAAGAAAACTCTCAAATTATTGCCATTTAAAACATGTAATGGGTAATCAAACAGACCGAACGACCGCCTAATGATAAAAGAAAAGAAAATTACTTACGATCGGAAGCATACCCGTGTGGATATCTGTTATTAGATCAGAGCTGCTAATCCGTCCTGGACCGGGCCTGCCGTAAAGGGGCCCCAAGATTTATAGCAGGGCTCGCGTCACAGAGGAGGGACTACTGAAGATGCGGGGTTAAGGTAAGATTAGGAATAACGCCTAGTGTATGCGAAAAAATGCGTCTAAAATTATTTGTTTAATCATTTAAGCTTTATTGCACAGTAAAACTTGGCTAAACTTGGTCTTAACACCATGAGACATTCTCTACCAGTCAAACCTGTGGACTAAAATTATTCCTTTGATGTTTAATAATAATAAATATTTATAGTTTCATTGACTACACCTGGCAATCTTAGGGTTAAATACGGAAAGTAAGACTTGTTTTTAAAAGGCTATATGCTACGAAGAGGTGTCAACTCTTATATATAATTAAGTATATAGGTCACTGTCAACACTCGATAGGTATTCGAGCATAATCAAAGCGAATCGAAAGAGCTTAAAATTAAATGTAAGTTGACTTTTCGTATAAGCAATAATTTCAACACATGGTAGATTGTGATGTGCATAGAAACAAAGTTTCTAGTTAAATAAAACCGAATGAGCCAGAGAACAGCTGGTAAGCTCCAACCTTGATTTGGACTAGCCAAAGCTTAGAACCACCAAGATTAAATTATCTTTCAACAACAAAAAAACCGCACTACGATTGGTCCAGCCTTTCGGAAGCCATGATGCCACAGACACACACACAAACAGACATAGAATCAAACTTATAACATCCCTCTTTTTCGTCGGGAGTAAAGAAACGTTTACTAAGCCCAGTGTACGTCGCAACAAATATCATGCACAGTTTATCATTGCCCTCAGACCACTAACTCACAATCACTACTCGCCAATTGGGGGATATCCAGCCGCAACATAGCCACCCTGGCTGTTCTGGTGACTACATTGACAACTTTGCATGGCAACATGAGGACTTTGGAGCAGTGAGTATTCACAACTTTCGACCATAAATTGTCTGAGCTTGGAGTTGAATTAGTAACTCGATCACATGTGGACATATGAGACCGCTTATTGAACCAAATGTTCTGGAAATACCTCTTAGTAGTAGAAGTAAGCAAAAAGTGTGCTTGGGATGTGTATAAGCTAGATGACAGTTTACACAGAAATCTGAAAGCTAATATTGATGTTGTGAAATTTAAACACACTTAAAGAAAAAACGGACTACCTCAGGCGGGGCTCGAACCCGCAGCTCTCGCAAGCAAGAGCAATCGCCCGGCTTGGAAGGAAGATAACACAAAGCATAACAGCTGATGGTAAATTGTTTATAACAAACCTAATCATTGTAAAAGAAGTTGTGCAAGCTTGGAATAATATTCGGTTTATAAAATTGACCAAATTAGTGCAATCACTACTATGAATTTATAAGACTCGCTTAATGTTAATCTACTTTTTCCTGCAGTGAACTGTTTGTAGTGAATATGCTAGTAGTTAACAGATGGCCGGTAATGGTTTGCGCACCGACGTTTCCCCTTAAGTGATCACTGGGCTATTTTTTTGGATACACGCAAATGAAATATTTCATTGACATTTCTTTCTGCATGCATATAAAAGAAAAATGTCAACACAGACATAAAATTAAATAAAGGAAACTTCGCCAAATGAAAGTTGGGATTGTTTTTTTATACAGGGCCAGAGCGCAAGTAAAAGCTTTTATGTAAATAATGAAAACGTAAGTGGAGTGTATTCCCTGTGTTTCAGCAAAAAAGTAGCACCCGGAGAGACCTTAAAAAGAAGTCAGATATATTAAACAGCTGGACTTTTCATACGAAGTTCCTATTTTCAAATGCAAAGATGAAAACTTTTACGCTTACAAAATTTTGTATTGCGAAGTTTATTAAACGTGTTGTTTAACAGTGACTCAAAAATTACTCTGTCATTCTGTCTATCAGTCTGTGTTAAAGTAATCTAAAAAAGGACAGTTATTATCATGAACGGTTAAAGTTCTGTAGCTAAGTATTATGTACTGATATTGACATCGAACTGAACCAACCATCAATTGATCAAGAACCTTTCCATATATCATAAACATAAAATTGGAGACAGGAATGCAAATACTATAAATATAAACAACTCAAATCGAAAACCACATCGCAAGCCCGAAGGGGCACGGATGAGAACGACGAATAAACAAATCAGCCGAACATATTATCAATAAAAAAGCGTCTACAGAATTTGTTTGCGAGCGAACTATTACAGCAGTCCGCGGTCCGGATTGCGGGGAAAAACCCGCTTTTAATGGTGTTTGCCGATTTGAGCGCAAATGTTTGCGGAGCGAGCGAGCGAGCGGAAAAGCGCTCGCGGGAAACGGTTTGGACGAAAAAGGTAAGCGCTACTTACCGGAATGACGATTGGACTTACCTGAAAGGAGAAAAACTTTTGTTAGAGCATGTTTATAATATATAAAAACATTATAATCTACAAAAAATATCTAATGAAACTGCAAATCTACGAATAAACGAAATGTTATTGTTTTTTTACGCAATAAACACATTCACGGACTCTGCACGCTCTTATAACAATTAAACTTCTGTGTCTGGCAGACAGTTCTTGAATATGTTAAGAGACAATCATGCATTTTTGAAAATAAAAATATACTACCTACCTAATTCATACGGCAAAACAAATGCTATCGCACAAACCTTAATCAGATGAGCACCGTAGTGCAAGTTCACAAAGTCTTAGTACTTATCCAACATTATTATACTCTTTACTTCCCTCAAATTAAAGTTGAAGGCTACTAAAAAATACTAAAACTTACTTGTCATCTACAAAAAAACATGCTTTATCTGGTAGTTGAAGTCTACTAGTAAATACTCGTACTAAAACTTACCTGCTGCTGTTTTTCATCTTCAAAATGTAAGTAACTACAGACGTGAAACAAATACGTTAAACATAGCCAGTTCATACCCAGTAAATAAATACGAGTACATTGTTATTTCTAGTAACTTTTGTAGTCTATTTTCAGTCAATACCTATGCTTACATTCCACTATGCAGATATATAGCAACTAACAGTATAATGTATGGTATGACAGAGCGTTATGGCTTCGACAAAATGATTTAATGCGTTCGTTTAAATTCGACGAGCGCTATTGTCGGCGGGAGCGCCAGTCAACTGCAGATTTGGTGTGTCAACAATCGTATTTATGGTCAGCAGTAATTTAAATATTGACAATTATTTGCAATCATTGGGTATCTCTTCCTGCGTTAAGTCCCCACACTCTAAAAGCAATTTGAGTTACCGAGGTTCTTCCTGGATTTTATCATCACTTGCAAGTGTTTTCGACACTTAAAACTCAAACATCTGTCGCAGGTAGTAATAAAACCTATTCTCAGCCCAGTCTAACACACTAACACACATTAAACTAACATTGCTAAGTCTAAGCAAAACTGTAAATTTTCGCGCGTAGCTATATTTTCTTTAGTATAGATCTTACACATTATTCATGATAACTTATTTGCTTGCGCAAGTAGGTACTACTTTAAAAGTAGTTCGTCAGCAACAAATTCAATCAATTTTGAAAATAATAATAATTTCACTAGGCCCGCGTAATGGTATATTGATCACAAATCCCCTAACCGTTAATTCCATCAAAAGTTTTTTCTAACTTGACGAACTGTTCTTAATAACATCATTAATATCTAAACACCATTTGAGTAGCAAGTGACGACTCACTAAAAGCATTAGCGGAGGGCGAGTCACCTGCAATCAGGTTAATGGCAACGAATAAACAAATATTAGAAGCAAATCACGGCTGAAATGGCGGTCGAAAGAGGGGAGGCCTGTGCCGACCAGTCACAGGTACTTAGAAAAGCTGATATTAAGCTCTATTTTAGAACTAGAATATTGTTTTCAGTAAGAGACAGGTCACATCAGGTGTATGAGCGTCTTCAGTCGCAGATCTGTTGTTTTCGATTAGGATTACTTAATTGAAAGCTAAGGAATGATAAAAATAGCAGTCGACGAAAATTTAATATGTTTTACAAATTAAGTCCATTATCAACTGAGGACTAAGTCGATTGCTTGCTTTCGCTAGTGAATAGTACTTTAAAGACTTATTTTACGTAATCTATTTTCGTAGAACTGATGGCCGTTGGGGCAGAAAAGTTCTGGGTTGGTGACCCTTCGACCAAAAGCGCAGCGAAGGACGTCCACCGACAAGATGGACAGACGACCTCTAAAGATCGCAGGATCACACTGGATGCAGAACGCTTGTGATTGGTCGATGTGAAAAACTGTGGGGAAGACCTATGTTCAGCAGTTGACGTCCTTTAGCTGATAATGATGATGATGATGACTTTCGTAGAATGAATATAGTCCAATATATCGATTGCAAATACAGTAGGTACTGAGATGGTTGATGAAATGCTGTTTTTTTTTGGGAGGTTACAGAGAGAGCAAGTAAACTAAATTTTCCACACAATAAAATATTTAAAATAAATAAACAGCCATAGTCTTTCAGCATCCACGCAACTCCAAGTAACTACTCGTAGTTGCTACGGCGTAGCGCAAATCTACGAAGCTACAACACTCGTAGCTAAGAAACAAAGTTTCTAAAAGCGTGCTAAAACAAACAAGTGAAAGTTGGGAAAATCTTTATATAAAAATATTACACACACTCTCATAGGGTACAGTTGGGAGCAAAGCAATTTGAACATGTGTGTCTAGGTATTTTTGTACTTAGCAATCTCAGAAGGAGTAACATACATTACAAAGGTTTCACATGCCCGTACTGTTTACTACAAAACTGATATAGAGATATCCGAAGAGTCTATGAATTGTTTAACTTGGATATTAATTGGCTAAGTTTCCGATTAATATCTTGAATATTAAACACAATATGTAGTCGTCGGAACTACCGTGTAACTTAGCATCGAGATGTAAAGTCACTTATCCCGGTGTATATTAAATTAGTTTACGAACAGTATGGCTCGTACCATCTCATAGTTGAGGTAAGGCCCAGCAAATGGACGTATAGATAAACAAACGAAGGCAGACAGATAGATAGAATATTTTATATACGAAGAAGATAATATAATAAAATGTCATTGCAAAAAAGAATTGTGCCTTTTCTTCCTTTGGTGAATCTAATTTTATGAAAGCTTTCATAACCATTTACTTGTGTATTTCAGTAAGCACTGATTTACAAAATAGATAAAATATTGCATCCATAACTCAAACGGCTTACAAAGTCTCCATTTATCGCAATCCTTTCCAGGATATCACTTCAAAGATCACCAGCAACACGAGTTTGTCTCCTCGATCGCAGAGCTTTGAACGCACACAGATTTTCACATTTCCAGTAGTGTCATTCTCCTAAGGTTCTACTGTCAAATACAAGTTACTTCAGAGTAGTAGTAGAACAGAATGAGCAAGCGATATAGCTAGTCGTTAAAATACGGAAAAAGTTTTACAGAATAAGACCAATGCTGAATTCCCGACGCATCGAACAAAAGACCTGCACTTTCTAACATATATATACACACAAAAAAAACCTTGCACTTAAAAATATAGAATCTCAAATCGTCTACAGGATAAACAGAGATACAGCGCGCCGAAAGGCGAGCGACTAGATCGTGTGTTGATACATATTTCCACGTTATTATGAACGAACTTCATATTTCATTGTGATATATGAAGACGGAAATCCAGGGTTCCAGACACCCCACGAGATATAGTTTTGATAGTACTACCTGCTAATCAAAAAAAAACAGGTGCTAGTTCTGGGTTTTTCAATTATGGCCGATGTGGTCTTTCAAAAACGGAATAATTATTGAAATCGGTAGGGATTTTAATCCATCAGTTAATGAAAAACCAAGAATGCTCGTAGAGTTTTTACGGCAGTTTAACATTTGATGAAAGTGAAAAAAAAACTGACTGCCTCGTTGGTGTAGAGGCAAAAGTTTCTGCCTTACATCCGAGAGGCCCTGGGTTCGAATCTCAGGTCGAGCCAAAATTGTTTCTGAGATTTTCGGTCATGAATTTCTCAGAAACAATTTGGAGTTGGCGGAGTTACACCCCCGTGCCTCGGAAAGCACGTTAAGCCGTTGGTCCTGCGCCTGATCTCTCTCCGGTCATGTCGGATTGCCATCACACTTTGTGAGTGACGGAACAGTGAGTGCACCTGTGTATTCCGCTCACACTTGTGCACTATAATATTTCCTGTGCAGTTGGCTGATTCCTGTTAAGATTGGCCGCCGTGGTCGAAATCGGTGGAGAGGACTACATTTCATGAAATAAAATGAATCGGATATTTTTGTAAGTCATTTTTCATAATCCTTTCAATTCATAAATGTACTTCCCGAATACGAAGCACGATACAAGTGTAATGGTCTGACCGCAACGTCACATCTGCACCAGTAACACCAAAAACCTTTTCTACAAAATAAATCAAAGCAGTAAGCCAACTCAATTATATTTTACGAAAAAAATATAGAAATAAAATATCTTGACGTGAACATATTTTTTTCTGATGTAACATATTTTTTTTCATAAACAAAATATATTTGTCGCAGTAAGATAGATAAAGCCGTAATATAGTTATATCCTTAGTGATATAATTATACACCGTAACATAGTTATACGAAACCGATTCATTACTATCTCACTAGGAATATAGTTATAAAACGGTCCAAGTTTAGTGATATACTTATATTACTAGATTAAGTTTAGTGAAATAGCTTTCGGAGTGTGCGGTGTAGGCGGCGCGAAGAGATTGGTTACCCAGAAATGCAATACAGCTTTTAAACATTACATTGGATGATCTTATACCAAAAGAAAACTTGTCACTGAGAGAAATATGCCAAAAATAGTCGCGCTTTGAAGTCCAAGGTTATTAATAATATTCGCGTAAAAAAACGAATATACAGTGTTCTTCTTAAAGGTGTGCCTATAAGAAGCATTCAGTGCTATGTAATTCTATATGTCATGATTATATATTTTATAATTTCGTCAGATTAACATGCATGAGCTTTATCCAATTTTTGTGGTTTACCTTACGTATCTTAATGGAATCAATATCCATAACAACCATATTGGCAAAACAACTAACGAATCACAGAAGCTCATGAAAGTAAGACCACGACCAATTTGAACATTGGCTAAGACCAACTTTATAGAAATAGAGCCTTCTGTATTACAAAAGTTGTGCGTGAGCGCGCGTGGCTGTGACAGCGACGCGGGCGGCTTTGTGCCAAATATCGCAAAGTAGCTTTTAGAGGCGTAGGTGCGAAGGCAAGTACCACGCATATTGATTCCGTGTTTGGAAAAGTTTTTCCTTGTTATTTTTGTAAGCTTGAGCCGGGAGTCACACTTATTTTTAGATGCCAATTCGTTTATATCAAGAGGAAAACTCGATGGAGATGAAACATGATGTATTATTTATTTTATTAATTTTTGGATCTATTTCAGTAACTGTAAACCTATTTTCCTTTTGGCGTTCAAAACATTTTGTTTAGAAATCTTATTGTCTAGATGTAGAAAAACAGTTCATCATATCGATATATCGACACTGAGCCTTCTTAAGAGATTCATAGTAGAATAAAACTCAGTTACTTTGGAATACGACGACGACCACTTTGGTGTAATGGTCAAGAAGTTGACTATTAACCAAGAGGTTGCGGCCCCGCACTGTACAAACTTTTGTGTGCATGAACTTGTCTGTTTGTACTGGTCTGGGTGTTATTTGAATTTTAAAGTTTATTTGTAATGCCATTGTTGATACTGATATCTGTAACACAAGTGCTTAAGCTACTTACTATAGAGTCAGATCATTGTATATGATGTTGTTGTATATTTATTTATTTAATAATAATTCGTCATAAAAAGGTACGAATTACCAAACATACACCGTCACTGACTGGTATATGCTGCAAAAGAATCGGTTTCGCAAAAACGCGATCTAAATTCAGCGCGCAACGCTCACGGTGCGGGTCAGGCGCAACCCTTTGTTTTCATTCGAACTCTACGTGACGTGGGACCGAACTGAACGAAGGCCAGAACCATTATTAAAGTACAAGCTTTTAGTTATTCGTTTTGCATCTAAGATAGTAGTTCAACAGCAGCGGTTCAATTCGCAGCCAAATCAAAAAATTAAGACCGCTCTAGTTACGCCATTTGTGTGGTTAAAAAGCGAAACTGGAGAATTAATAATATGTAACGTTTATTGTGAACAAAATTTCTTACATAATTTACATCATCGTTAACTTTTGTACTGGTTTTACGAGAAAACTGTGTGACAGTCGTTAGCGCCCGCCGCCGGACTTACAGGACTCAAGTAAGTTATTGCCTTAATAATAAACATTATGATTATAATAAAAAGTATAGCACAGTAAACATGAATGAAACATTAAAAAATACAAGTACATAATTATAAAGTTTTAATATGACTTACCATTGTAGTATAGTATGTGAGTGTATGTCTTGTATGTGTGGTGTGTAAGTTTATTTATGTGAGGTGGGTGAGTATAAGTTTTGTGTGTGTGTGTGTGTGTGTGTGTGTGTGTGTGTGTGTGTGTGCGTGCGTGTGTGTGAGAGAAGTGTGCGTGTGTGTGCGTGTGTGTGTGTGTGTGTGTATGTGTGAGTGTGTGTTAGTACAGCCCGTTTTCTTTTCATCATCATTGTTTTAATAGTTCTTTGGTCTCCATGTAGGACAATTACTAACTCATTCATTAAACTATGATTATACTGGGACCCGGAATTTGACTGATTATACTCGTAATAGGGTATTTATTAAACAGCCTTATTTTTAATAGAATTATGTATAAGCTTTAAAAACTTTGCATTGCATTCTAAACTACTAAGTCAGCAGCTATTAATGCGCGTCTTAATAATACTGTCTTGACTACAAGGTATTTATGTTTTTTTTTAATATTCTTTGTTTTTAATTATTTATGTTTTTTAAGATGTTATTTTATTTATACTGCCCATTTCAGGATACGACTTTCCAGGAATCTATATTCGATAGAATTGCAGGCGAGTCGAGCTACAAACAAAGCGTATGCCGGATACATTTTTAAGCTACCCCGAGCCGCTGCAATTTGCGGAATTGCCCTCTCGCTATATAATTTTACAACTACCGCCATTCTCTGGACGAAGTACGTACAGACGAAACCACATCACGCCACCCATTTTTGTTGCAATATCGCCCTTTTGATAATGCGCATAAGAAGCCGGAGTTGTAACCTTGATTTGCTTTCGTGTGTACTTACTAAAGTATAATATTAAAGCGAAGCGGAACAGAATGACGTATGCTAAGAGCTTTCTGATCTCAAAATGGAGGCTTCTGTTCGTATTGTAAATAAAAATGTCCATCAACATCGTACAGATATTACAAAATGCAAACTTTTTAATACACGGTTGTAGAATTTATTTTCAACTACATACCTATTATATTAATAAGTTAATATTTGACGACAACTTTGGTCAAGATGTTGACTATTAACCAAGAGGTCGCCGGTTCGCTCCCCGTACTGTACAAACATTTGTGTGCATGAACATGTCTTTTTGTACTGGTCTGGGTGTTATATGTATTTATAAGTTTATTTGTAATACCACAGTTCATTCTGATATCTGTAACACAAGTGCTTAAGCTACTTACTACGGAGTCAGATTGTTGTCAAGTTGTTGTATATTTATTTATAAGTTGGAAGCAACTAACAACACATAAATGATGTAAGTATAATTAGGCATTAAGATTGCATCCGTAAGGGTGTCACTGAGCTTTGACCTACTTATCTCATTTCTTTTATTGAAAGTTCCATAATTTAGACCAAAGCTTGGCCAGGAGCGTGTCGTCACAGCGCAGCTCGCAGGGTGTATTTTCCATCATTAAGGCTGCAACAGACTCATTAGGCCGGCGGCTGAGCGCTGAGCCACGCGCCCCAGAAACCACCCTTTGACGACGGATTGTGGCGCGCCACAATGCGAAGGCAGCTATTGTTTGTTATTTCCACTTTTCTAGGGTTCCTTGGCAGGTTGTCAAACCGCAACCTGGTCTGATGAACATAAGATATATTACTAAGCTTTAACTTCGACGTGTTCGATAATAATGCGTCCAACTAGAACCAAAGATCATCTTTGGTTAGCACCAAGGTTAAATGTCTTAACGGCCGGCTGTTAGCATCAGAAGCACAAAAGCATAAATTTTTTGTTGTTTTGTTTGTTTGCAGAGGCCCACGAAGAAGTGGCTTAATCGACTCCAGACCGAAGTGGGTAGGTGTTAGGCTAATTTGTTCAGGTGGGGCTTTTGCCTATAGAACCGTACGATCCTGCGTGCAGCTTTACCCCACAAGATATGGCCCATCTTTTGTCTTGACCACTTTGGTGTAATGGTTAAGAAGTTGGCTACTAACCAAGAGGTCGCGGGTTCGATCCCCGCACTTTACAAACATTTGTGTGCATGAACCTGTCTGTTTGTACTGGACTGGGTGTTGATTCTGATATTTGTAACACAAGTGCTTTAACTACTTAACATGGAGTCAGATCAATGTATGTGATGTTGTTGTATCTTTATTTATCATTTATTTTGTCTCGACCTGAGTACTCTGACTCCTGGTCTCCAAAGAACCTTATGTGTGTGTGTGTGTGTGTACAAAAATTCGAGTCGCAAAATTTAGAGCTGAAGATATATAAAATCGGTATACCATCGACACGCTAAAAAGAAGACTATGACGATTTCTTAACGAAAGCCACGGGAGATTCAAAAACACCAATATCTAAACTGAAATGAAAATAATTTATAGTTAGGCAGTTATATTTATGAAAAATGATTGCGTAAAACCAATGGGACATCCCGACTCACGCTTGTCAACTTTGACGCCTCCAGCCTCCTGATAAGTAGGTCGTGTCTCTTTCAGGCGTCTTTAGGATGAATGGGAACTACATTCGGAAAGATTTTTATGTACACAAAACTTGGAGCGCGCAAAAAAGTTTTTTTATTAAAAGATGGAATTCGACCGCATCCCGTAGCTTTCTCCTTTCGTAAATAGGAGCGGGCGAAATAAACGAGAATTCATTTTGATAACTTTAGGAATCTTGCCAACTCCTGTTCAGTGGGTTTGTACTTAGATGGAATTGGAATGTGAATTTAGGTGTTGATGTTTTTTTTGTATTTTATATGTCAGTACTCGAATGCGATGGAAAAAAACGATTATTTTTGCAGACGTCAAGGTAGTCCGCGTAACTATTTTATGAAATCCTTCCATTAATTTAAAGCCTATATTTAATTTTGATAATATACAGGATGGCATGGGAATCTCTTTTTTTTGTGCGAACGTAGTGGCAACAGCCGGTGTTAAAAGAATAACACTGGAATGATTTGAAAAGCTTAAATCAAGTCAAGTGCTGATGATGAATTATTGCCTGTATTAGTCAACTGTGCAAGCAAACCCACAGGCAAAAGTTAGTCTGCTGTGATTAGGAACAACCAACTCTAGTTCGTCACGTACTGAAACTCGTCAGCGATATCAAAGCGATTAAACTGAAGTTTACAATCGCGCCCAGTCACACGTCTAATTCCGAACTAAAGTGTCCATAACATTCGCGTTTATGGCCCAGCTCCAAGTTTAGCCGCATTGTGATAACTATGCTCATTATTGGTTACTCAGCAACGTTATTAATGGCGAAACCCTGCGTAAAGGGCTTACGAAGGAGGAATTCGATTAATCTTTGAACTATATGAAATGTTTATCAACCGTCAGTTGATTCACCTTGTTGAAATGAGCACTAGGTGACTAAAGCCCAATTTTACGGACCTTCTTATGGTCGGCTTAGACTTAAACAGCTGGTTTGTGAGAGTGTTATTACCACTTTCCACACTAATAAGGATACTTAACAGCTATTAACCCTTCAGGTACATTGACTCGGTGAAATCAGCACATTGATTTCTCGTCAACCCACCTATTTACAACAAATTTGATTTCATTCAGCATACAAACGAATGTCATGTCGACTACAAAGCTACGAGTCTACGACGCTACGAACTCACGTCCGTGCCTACTCTCTGCCCGTGCTACGACGCCGGAGGTTCGTAGCACGTAGCTCATCTGCTACGTGAGTCTAACTCTACATGTTGCTTCTAATATTCGTGGGAGTACTTTGTATTTTGGCCATTTACCACGCTTGTTGTTAAGACTATCGGTGCCTTGCAACTTCGTCATGAAACTATGAACTTCAATTGACTGCCTCGTTGGTGTAGTGGCAAAGTTTCTGCCTTACATCCGAGAGGTCCCGGTTGCCGTCTCACCGGACTTTGAGAGTGATGGAACAGTGAGTGCAAATGTGTATTGCCCTCACACTTGTGCACTATAATATCTCCTGCGTAGTTGGCTGATCTCTGTTGAGATTGGCCGCCGCGCCGTGGTCGAAATCGGCCAGGAGGACTATTAGTTATTATAAACTCCAAAAACATATCCTTAAGACTTGAGTTTCGCCAAATCCCGTCTTAGTTGGCATCTACGAGTACATCCTAAAAATAAGCCTCAGACAAAATGTTTAGGAGTTTTTCGTGAAAATGCCTGATCGAATGAGAAGTGAGGAAAGTAGCTTTTCCAATGTAGCTAAACCAATCAATCAAAAGTTGACAGCAGGTGTAATTCGCCCGTGACGTAATCGCTGTATCAATCAATCAGCCTTTCAGAAACAAGTAGACTACGTATACATCTTATTTCGGATAGTGTTACACACAAATAAATAACCGAATAATCGTGAATTCACTCACGTTGATTTTCGATTTAAGATAGACCAAAAGGTCAGAAAAAAAGGAAATTAAGGCTTAACTCAAGCCATATTATAAGGAAATAAATTACATCACGCTCTGTCAGTGAAAAAGTGATATTTCTTAAGCGAAGATGCAAAAAACGCCAAGTGAACCCAACGTGTGGCGTAAAGCGACAACTCACATACATCTCGCATCACGCAATCTGCCGCCAGCGCGAATGTATCCATAGAGCACTGTGACTATATTGACAACGACACGACATCCTTAGGTCGTACCTCTATGGTTGAGAATATAGTGAACATGTGTGTCGGGGGGTGGAAAGTGCGTGAGGTGTCTCGCGGAGGTAATATTTGATGCACACTTTGGAATTACGAAGATTGAGGAAAAATTTTGTTGGCATATTGTGACGTTTTTGTAACTCTGCATTTTGGTAGCTACTTATTCAGTTTTGTCGTGAAAAGCGTCGTCGTTTGATAATAACAGTTCAATTTAATTGTAACTTACATTTACGATACACATTCGTTAGCAAGGTATCTTTGAATAATTTGAAGCTTATTATTAGAAGAAGCATGACTTTTCTACATTAAAATTTTTGACTCCAGATTGGTAAAGCATGTAACGTTTCTAACAAATAATCAACTTACTACATAGTTTTAAAGTCGCTTCCTGAATCTGTCCCTATATCTGTATGTGTGTAGGTTAGATCCATAAAACTACTTAACGGATTTCGATGCAGATTTTTTTTAATAGAGTGAGTTCTTCAAAAGATAGGTTTATATTTGTTATAACATGCTTACTTTTTTAGAGAACCATTGATTATTTCAAGATTTCTACTCCACGCGGGCGAAGGCACTGGCAGGAAGTTAGTTAAACAATATAGCCAAAGTATCTCCACTAATAGCGCAATGCAGTTCCGGTGACTGATTTGTGGCCACTGGCTTTGTCTCTGCGTAACTGATGAATGCGTAATTAATGATTACAAACCACGGTCAATTTTTTTAACACAAACCTTAGCGATAAAGGAGCGCGAAGTTTTTTTTACTAATAGCTGTTTGATTGGATACTTTTCATTCATTAATCCTTCGATCCACGGATCGAGGCACGGATAGTTCCGGATATCGTAATCTTGAGCCTGAGAAAAGTTAAATGCTGGTTTCTTGGGGACAATAAGACATTCTAGCTACACTAGCATACTCAAGACAAGCGTTTACGCCAACCGTAAAACGTGTTGTAAAAATTACCTTTATGGACCATTGAAATCAAATTTACGTGTTAAACAAACTCCATTGAGTACCCCCCTACCCCTTATTTCTACAGTCGTGGTGATGGTAGTCATTTTCAAACGTGGGTAGCTGGCCTTACAGTCTCTCGGCACTTTGCTCTCACTGAGGCAATGCGCGCACACTCATTTAGGGGTTATTCGGAGCGGGTCTTGACTTGGTCACTCCAACACATCGGGGTGCCCTACGTCTTGCCTGGTTTATAGCAGGTACATACATACTTTTCAGGCAGTTATCGTATATAAAGTTGTCGTTAGACGTTTGACGTAAAAGATCAAAGGTTTACCATGTCTGAACGGTTGCTCCCTTGCTTGCGAAGGGACACGCGTAATTAATATTCCGGAAACTTCCAAGTCGAGGCGGGCAAGCATGCTAATGAAAAAACTCGCCTCGTGCCCCGCGGATTCCGTTAATTTGCAGCGATTAGGTCCAACTTACTCCCCCCTCCCCCTGCTCGGCAAAAACGGCGAACTTGTGTGTTCACGGACTTTCCAATTCAATACCGTTATTCAGCTGTTCCGTTTCGTGCCGCTCAAAAAGACATTTTGTAGGCACGGTAGCCCCGGAGTTTTAATTAACTTTAGGGTAATTTAAGGCACGAAAAATAAATTCAGACTATTTAGGATCTATTAAGTAATAAGTTGACTGCCTCGTTGGTGTAGTGGCAAAGTTTCTGCCTTACATCCGAGAGGTCCAATCCCAGGTCAAGCCAAAAGCTCGGAGTCGGTAATTTGGCGGTGTTACACCCCCGTGCCTCGAAAAGCACGTTCAGCCGTCGGTCCTGCTTGATCTCTCTCCGGTCATGTCGGCTAGCCGTCTCACCGAACTTTCAGAGTGATGGAACAATGAGTGCACCTGTGTATTGCGCACACACTTGTGCACTATAATATCTCCTGCGTAGTTGGCTGATCACTGTTGAGATTGGCCGCCGTGGTCGAAATCGGCCAGGAGGACTATTATAAAGTAATAAATACTTCCTTTTACTTACTTTCCTCGGTCTTCAGCTTCGTTGTAAGTTAAGACTGGGTGACAAGCACAAATAAGAAACACCACATTATACCACAACCCAAAACTTTATTCCAACAAGACAATATTTGTTACATGAGTTAGCTACAGGATCAGACGATGCAGGTGCATTGATTAGTGTCTAGAGTCTAGCAACAAATCACAAATTGGTTATGTATGAACCGATAACAGCACATCAAGCTAACCCTTTTTGTTGCGAAACAGGCTTTATTACAACAGTTTAAGATCCCTTGGTGTTTTACTGGACGTGCTGTTGTATGTACAATTGATTGGTTAGTATCTATCTACAAAATCATCACAGATTAGTTGGGTGTGTATTAATTAATGATCGTACAATCAGCTTAATGTATGTATTAGCGTTCTAAGCTACAGTTGACATGATCTTTTACTTATTTTACTTTTTAATTAAAGCTTTTCAATATCACAGTTCAACTTTAAAGATACGACAGATAGATTACCACTTTATAGTAAAACACAAAACAAAAATTACAGAAAAGTGCAACAAAGAAAGATGTACAATTCAGGCGGTCTTATAGCTTGTAGCGATCTCTTCCAGACATATAGAAATAATTAATGCTTTGGTAAGCTTGCAAGCAACTAAGGCGTGATTATAAACATCACATTATTGTTTCATTTATAGAGAATCATCACAACTTTATAAATCACACATGAATCAAACAATACAATGCACAATGTTAATCCCGTACAATCACCACGATATCCCACCACCAAAGAATCAAAATACAGGACCCGTACACAAAGCTACACGGATGTGACTCAATTTCGAAAAACGTATCAAATTTCTTTTAGCATTCGATGAAATGAACCATCGATGTAACGTCTTTCGGGTATATAACGCATCGTTCAAACTAATAATCGACTTGTTGTCATCGATGAATTGTAATTCGACGAAACGTACTTTTTCGAATTTCGAAATGAAGTAGTGAACGCAAGCTACACTGCGATGTTAAAATTTGCCATTGACTTCGTTTGATAAATGAATAAAACTAACATTCGCCTTCGCTAAGGCGTTGATCTATGTCGGCAACGCAACGCGAAAAGTGCGACGAGACGCGATGCGACCAAATACTTATGTCAGTTATACACACAGAGCTCCTATTTGGCTAGAGCCCGCAAGTGTATGTACCTCGCGTGTAAAAAGGGAGCGCAATTCGCTTCCTTTAGCGCGACTTGATTCAGTCCGCAGTTGAACGTTCTCGCTGTCGAACGTCCGACGAAAAATTAAAAATGCCTTATTGCGCCGTATTAAATTGCAAGAACTATTAAAAAAAAGTGGGACAAGATAAAGGAAACGTTTCATTTCATGGGTAAGTCATTTTATTATTAAAACTATCCTTTATTTATTAAATACGAAACATTTTATGTTTCTCGTGGTTTTACAATGAAAACTGTATATAAAATATGTAACGGAGATTTTATAATACATTGCTTTCTTGACTAGATTGTATTGTAGGGTTTGCCTGTTAAAACACGCAATGAACATTTAAATGAATTAATTTTCACGTTTGGCTCAGCTTCGTGGTACGGTCACTATTCTCATTTTTCTGTCAAATAGAGCAAATAGTGTTGTGTCGTACACTCAGTTCTTATCGATTATTTATAACAATCGATTTTGCGGGCAGAGGAATGAGATTGTTCCCTTTGGGGACAGAGGAATGAGACTGTTCGCTTTGGGGTCAGAGGAATGAGATTTTTTTATGGCATTTATTTTGTTAATTGCAATTGACATATTGAATGCTTTTGTTTAGATTAATACGAATTCTAATTACAGATTTCCAAGCGACGGGACAAAAAATTGGTTCCCAACACAGTATAGTCGTACCTATTTGCTCCGTCCATTTTAGTGAAGAAAGCTTTTCAGAAACAAAAAAATTTCGACGACTATCGAAAACTGCAATTCCCACTTTAAATGTACCAAAAGACGCTATCTGATGCAAAAGTTAGTTGATTGATTTTATGTTTGTATTCACTCGCATCAAAACTATTCAGGGTGTAAGGGACAGCCTCCAGAAAACTTTAACCATGAACTCAGACCATCACCCTGATTAAGATACTAAAGAATTTTTTTCCCGGATATGAAAAAAAATCGTCTTTTTTTATGTGAAAAGGGGGCAAACGAGCAGACGTTCCGCGTGATGGTAAGCGGTCATCGTCGCCCATAGACATCTGCAACACCAGAAGAGTCACTGATGCGTTGCCCGCCTTATTGGAGATAAGGGGTAAGGTAGGGAAATCAAGGAATGGGATAAGGAAGGAATAGGGAAATAGGCCATCGGTAGACCTCACTCACCGAGCGAAACATAGCAAGCTACTTTACGTCGATCTTCTGTGAGAAAATCTTTCTGGGGAAAAAATCCTTCAGTTGCTTGCTCAGGGTGATGGTCTGACTTCATGGTTAAAGTTTTCGGAAGGCTGTCCCTTACATCCTATATACATAATTAAAACCTAAAATCATCTTTATTTCATAGCAATGTCGATTTCGTAATCGTGTCTATCGTTTTTAAGCTATAGATTTACATTTAAGTGTTCTTTCCATCGCGGCTGTTTTTGGTTTTATGTAATAATTCATTATTTAATGACTAAAGAATGACAGTCAATATCTCCAAGCTTTATATTTTATTATTTTGTTTACTTTTTAATTGAAAGTACTTCATTTTTTTGTAGAATACCGACGAAAATCTTTCAGCGAAAATACATTCACCATCTAACACGCAAAAAAGAAAATTAGACCAGGTAATTAATATTTTTTTTTTATGGCCAGCGGCCAGCGGACCGCGCGCGACGCGACCTCTCCCTCCAAAGGCTGATGGCGTACTGATGAACGTTACGATCGGGCTCGGCTAATCGCGGGCGGCGTGGACGGGAGTTCCCATCACTAAATCACTGCTGTGACGTCACAGTAGGTATAAAAATATTGACACGCTTGGTTTCTACGCGGGCAATGAGACTTGCGGGATCTAGTCAAATAGAAATCTGTGGTTATACATATAGATACAGGCATAGCCTTGTTTGAGAACCTCTGGTAACTTTTGAGATTTTATGGCTTTTTCTTTAAATATTAAATTATAAAATACATGTATGTTTTTAGTGGTCAAAAAATATATTTCTATTTCTATTCTATTTCAGTGTCAATCGCGCTTCGTCAAACATACATTTAATTTTATTTACATATCGCGATATCGTATGTCATCGCTTGCAATGTAACTTTGTCTAGGGGTCCAAGTCATGAATGTAGCGAACGAATTTGAACTTTTAAATAACAATAAAGGTAGGTACTATTCAAAAGATTCAATTAGATAAACCATTTCGACTTTATGGCCAATATATGGGACCCGAATAATATCATTTGCCCACGAGGCCTTCAAACGTAGAGAATGGGCCAGTTAACCTCGTTACGGCGGGTCAATGCATAGTTTGTGCGCTATAACTACGTTAGCTAGCGATAGGTCGCCCCGCGTCGTTCAAGCTGCCTTTGTGTGACGTCACTACTATACGTAAACATTAAAGTTGGGTCATAGTGAAAGTAAATCTTTTTTCTGTGGGGTGAGCACGAACAACTATCGCTACGTATTCGTAGCGTTAACCTATCGTTAACTTGTCAATTTGTATGGAGGAACTGTCAGTTTCTGTCATTTGGACTATATGAATACGTTGCAATAAAGTTCGTGCTCACCCCTTTAGTGACCATGGAATAAAGATGTATCTTATCAACTTTGTGGTGAGACTTTATTAACAGGCAGAAATTTGGACATGTTTATAATCATTCGTTCGTTCCGTTCAAGAGCCATTAGTATGTTAACACCACCAATCACTAGAGCTGGGATTCACATTAATTCGAATTAATATAAAAAATATATATGAGCTTATTTTCCATTGGAACTAAAGAACACTTTTCAAAAAACTCAGATGAAACATTACTGTGAATCTCAACCCTGTGAATTGAAACAAGCTTATTGGTTTAGTGAAGACGATTGGTGCATGATACCAATGAGACTAACACTCACCTTGGTTCTGTACAAGTGTGCATCTGCCCGAGAAGCAATTGATGACCAAATAATAGTAGTTTATGCAACTGATACATAATGAGGGGCCTTAAAACACGAGTGTGGTTTTATGAAACGAGCGTCAGCGAGTTTCATAATAGCATCACACGAGTTTTTTAAGGCCTAATTATGTACAGTTGCATACACAACTTTATCTACACACATATCATCTATACATATAATAAGACTGTAAAAGATCGATTTCTGTACATTGAAGATTTTTATGAAAAATTGTTACAGGGGGTCTTAATTACCGTAATAGAAGCCAAAACAACAATTTTTAAAATTTTTGTCTGTCTGTCTGTCTGTCTGTCTGTCTGTTTGTCCGGGCTAATCTCAGAATCTACTGGACCGATTTTGACGGGACTTTTTTTATTTGACTCAGTATCACCTGGAGAGTAAACTGGGATATAAATAATCACGCCGATGAACTTAGGGGGCAGGCAGGAAATTGAATCTCAGAATCTACTAAACCGATTTTAATGGGACTTTTTTTTATTTGACTCAACATTACTTGGAAGGTAAAGTATCAACTCAAAGCTTACCGATAGGTGGTGCTACTTTTGAAGAAAACTTAACCACGCGGACGAAGTCGCGGGCGGCCGCTAGTAAGTACTAAAATGCAATTTGTTTTAACTTTTCACAATATTTTCGTCACAGCGAAAAACCAACAAACAAATGAATGACAACAGTAATGGCGGGTAATTCAATCCTCCGTCACGACGATTTTTTTTATATCATAGACAAACGAATGAAGTCCCTATCCTCATGTCACTCGTGATCATATGTCGTGCGATTTGGATTAAAAAACATACTGAATTTGACGTTTCATATCGATAACTGCTTTAATATCAATGGATACTAGAATAGAGACCTACTTTAGTTTTGACAGCTGTTCCAAATTTAAGGTCATCATAACCTTACAGAAATTGATACTGTTATAACATTACAGTACAGATTTTACCTACTGCCACAGATAAGAAAGTTCTCATAGTAAAATTGGTTGTAGTAATGCTGGTCATTTCCTACGGTTTCTGAACGCATTTTAGAGCACTAATGATATGTCCGTAGATAAAAGCTAATAATCTGTGCCTGTGTGCAATCGTACACGCCTCTTTGGGAACACTGGTATAAAGCTTACCTGGCGGTTTTACCTTGCTCGCCTGACTCACTTGTGGCGACCATGCTTACTTGAATGACTTTGACCAGTCTGGTGGTGCTACACCAAACGCGCAGGCTATAGCAATAAGTACACGGCTCTATAGGAACTCAACTGGTCCTAAAGGTACACCAACCTGTTTGGCTATCAAAAGAAGTACGGCGACTAGTAGATGCGGCAAGGGCGTAGCTAGCGAGTGCATCGCGTCGCGCACACTCTCTCCAGTCTACCTGGCGGGGCTACACCACACTAGCAGTCGGCCAGGACTATACACACGGCTAGACCTACAGGAACACCTACCTGTCTGGCTCTCAGAAGACGCACGACGGCTGGCGGCGGCTCGCTGAAGGTGCGGCCAGTGCGTAGCCAACGACTGCATGGCGTCGCGCAGTTCGCCCGCCATGGTCTGCTTGGCGGCCGCGCACTCGTGCTCCATGTTGTTGTAGTTCTCGATCACTTCGCGGATCTCAGATTCACGGGAACGGACCTCGGCCTGAGAGAAACACGGAGGTTAGAAACATGAGTTAGTTAGACGAGGTATGAAATTGGGTTGGTTCCACTTTGCGAAAAGAGGCAGGCCTAGGATTTAAGGTCGCGTAAGGAGCGCTTCGTTTTATCTATAGCAGATCATCTTTTTTTGTCTTCTAGCCCCAATTTACTTATTAAGAACAGGCGATTTGTAATCATGTCGTTATGTACTTTATAAAACAACTGAAGGTCATGAAAAGAATTCTCATAAAAGAATTAGAAATGATCCAACACGTCAAAATGTAAATTCGTAGAATCTGGTGTAACCAGTCAATTATCGTTCTATCAGGTACGCATGGGCACATCAGTTTATGTACATCCTGCGACAGATTATAATGATGCGATAGGATAGGCTTTAGGATAGGATTCTAGGCTTCTTCAGTCCCATTATGCGGTCTCCTAAGTGCTTAGGAGGTCAGGAGAAGTGAATAATACTGGGTCAAGTTAAAGGAAAACGCGCTAGGGGACAGGCGCCATCGAGATGGTCTGATCTAGCAGTCCATGCCTCATACGACAAGGTATGGAGAAGCTTTTTGTGTGTTCGCGATCCTCAGCATTAAGGGAACAACAGGTCTTTGTTGTTACATAGAAAATATAAGATATAGCTTTCTCGACTTATTCAGTCATATAATGCGGTCTCAAAACTGCTTAGAAGGTCTGGAGAATTCAATAATTATAT
Source organism: Pyrausta despicata (assembly GCA_963921415.1). Taxonomy (NCBI): domain Eukaryota; kingdom Metazoa; phylum Arthropoda; class Insecta; order Lepidoptera; family Crambidae; genus Pyrausta; species Pyrausta despicata. The sequence goes on from OY992864.1 coordinate 14,738,059, forward strand.
TCTGGGTCAAGTGGAAGAAAAACGCGCTAGAAGACGGGCACCATCGAGATGATCTGATTTCATGATACGCCTCATACGACAGGAAGGCATGGAGGAACTCTCTGTGTGTCGCGATCCTCAGCATTGAGGGCACGACATCTTTGTTGCTACTTAGAAGAGACCTAGAAGTGGGAACTCACCGCTATTTCAGCAATGGCGTCCTGGTCCTCGCTTTGAGGCTGGGCTTGCGCTTTCTGGAGCCTGGAGCGCGCGTCGGTGGCCCACGCCGCCGCGTCGCGCAGCCGGGCTGTGTACTTGGCGAGCGCGGCTAGCTTGCCGCCGACGAGAGACGCGTGAGCTGCTAGCTCGTCACGAGCCTGATACAAAACAGTAATAACTCAGTTGTGGTAGTGTTTGCACACACAGGACGCGCGGATTAGAGAGCGGGTGCGGGCGCAGGCGCGAAAAATCAAACATATGACACTTCATGTGTTTAATTTTTCGCAAAATTTGTAAACACTTCCAGACCGCGACCGTACAAGTCAATAATCTATGAGCTAATTTAAATATTTAGCTGGAAAACGTAATAAGAGGAAGCAGTTGAGATACAGCACACGACCACAGCGTCCTAACCCTGTTAAAATTTTGCTAGTGTAAACAAGTAGGCAGTCATCAAGAACCATCATCAAAATCGTGGATAGATAAGCCTGTTACGGTCTGGGAGTGGTCGTGTCGATTTCGCTCGACGTGTCCCCAATCCGTCGCATCCGACTAGCTCTTTCCTTTGTCGGTGAGCACGAGCACTCTGTGAGCGGGTCTGCAGGATCTTTCCCTCCGTGGCTGTTACTCTCGAGTTAGAAAAATGGGGTTAGGGTCTGTTATACTAAATTCTGATAAGGGCGCCACCAACACTTAAGCGTTGGAATTAATTACTAAAGACATACATTCACAAGATATATTCTGAAGTTATTTTTTACCACCAAATACAGATCTATGACTTTTACTGTAGGTTTATTTTTACTTGTCACAATAGTATTGACTTACTTCTCTAAATAGTTTCTTAATTAAACAGATTCTCGAGTTGTTACTATGTTCTTAAAATCATATTCCTTAACTCTAAATTTACATACACTTTTAGTACAAAATAAGAATCTTTATCTAGGGGAAGCGTCCTTCCAATTAAATGACTAAATCCTTATATTCTATGATCCCTGTTGTGGCTCCGTTATTAGAGTGAATATAAAAATCAGGAAAAATTACATACGGTAGATATCCAGTGACAACTTTACTTATTCCGAGACACTACAGCCATGCTTGGGTGTGATCTCACACGAGTAACTGAAGACCTCGACACGTGGTGAGTTTGAGTACCGGAGTTGACCTCTAACTAGGTCACGCCATGTGGTTTATTCTTGAAAATATGGACAAAATTCGATTGATCGGCCGCAAAGGCCCAATTACATCTTGAGAATGTAAAAAAAAAGGTAAAGAGTAGATGTTGTAGGAGAAATATTAAAGAGGCGGTCCGCTGTAACAAACAAAAAAGACAGTCAGACCCTTGTCGAAATTCGACCGACAAAAACAATGAAACCCAAGGGGCGAAGCTTACCAAAAAGGCCGCCCCTAATATTCTCGTTATCCTGGAGCGTCAGGAGTAGGCACACAGGCCTTTCCTGGTGGTGTCCTCGGGTATTCTGGCCACATCTTTCTTTTTTTGTTCCTTCCAAAAAGGCCAAGACAAAGAAATGAAATTACGCGAGTCATTCACCATAGATAACGTAGGTGATGAGCAAAGACAATCTGTTTAGACCAAAAAATGTTCGATTCTGTTACCAATTGATTCCAAAATAATAAACGAGCCTATTTTATGTTTATTGACATTTTCTATCAATAAACAGCAAGGTATTTTGATGTAGTAAAACATTTCTTTTTATAAACCAAACTTGAGCTACATGGTCCGAAAGCCATTTTAAAGGTAAATTGAGGCACCAGTGTGTTTCGGAACAAACTTTGAAAACTTCCAATGTCATGTCATCGACCTGTCAAAATTACGAAAAATAAACATAACCTCTTTTGTATCGAGATAATGTACCAAAATTCGTCCTAAAAAATGCAAATGATGCTTCAAAAAGACAATAAGGTGTGTAAAATAACACGGTTACGCGTTTCACACGTAACATTACCTCCTTCACAAGAGCGAAAAAGGGTTGAGGAAGCGAAATCATTTTTTGCCAAACATGAACACATGAACCTGTGGGAGTAACACAAGCGACGAAATTATTTGAGGTAAACGACTGACAGCACAACATCAGCCAGTATATTCTAAGAGTGTAACACGTAAACATTATATAAAGGTGGCAAATGAGCAACAGAGTACCAACGATATCTTGTCTCAGTGGAATTATATTCTAGGTGTACCTATGGAGATTTTCTTTTAAGTTATTTTTTCCAGCCCTACGACCTAAGTCTTGGGATCGGCATAACACCACTGGAGTGAGGAATACGTAAGTCTGCCTAAGTAAGTATACTAAAGCAACGCTTCTAATACTCTATCTTATAGTAACCTAATCATTGTGAAGTGTAAAGACACATTTTATTCTAAGTGTGTAAAGACACATTCTATTCTGTGAGTGCACGATGGCAACTCTTCTTAATATTGAAATTCTCTTTTCTTACAGCACATATTCATATTGCTGTTCCTTGAATATTACGTGAGAAACGTTTTTAACCCATTATGAGTATTGAAAGAAATTTTATCCTAACTTAACTTATAATTAAATGTCAAATAGAATACAGAGTGAGGATGAGTACCTAACACTTTCATATCATTTATTTAAATCGAAGAAAATATTTTGTGCACATAAATTTTTTAAAAGTTATCTTTCATACTTCCATCTAACATTCTTCTTCTTACGTTCTCACTCAATACCCACTCCCCATTCTATAACACTGCTTATACCTAAGTACTAAATCTACCTAAGTGCTGACATGTATGATGTCTTTAATGTGTGTCAGACCTAACTTCTTACCATTAAGGGCGCGTAAGCGATAAGTGAGATCGCCCACTTTCTCTTCTACCACACATTTAATGTTTCTAGGGGCTAACTTACTAGAAGTATGTCATCATAGTATAGATATACGAGACAACACTTTCGGACGTGTGTTGAGTCCTGTTATAGATTTCTTTGAGTGTCTTCCTATCATAAGATGACGGAAGAAACTCTTCTTTGAGAAGCTTTATAAATTCTTCCCAACTGTCACATTCTTTACCGTAAAAACGATACCAGTCTAGGGCCTCACCCTCTAAGAGTTGTGAAATGCCTCTAAAAAGTTCTTTGATTGAAACATTCTTGTTTCTTCTAAGTTCGTCAAGTCTTTCTAAGAAAGCGTGTAAAGTTAATTTACTATCTCTACCTGAGAACTTAACGTTCCACTTTGAGACATTACGAGACGGATCGATGGTAATCTGCAGCTCACCTGACTGTATGGCCGATGCTGTCGCCGTCGCTGCCGCTGGTGAAACAGGGGAGTCACTGACCGGACGCTGACAACTCGGGTCCGCACTACTGCGTGCCCCGCCATCCACATCAAAGTAAACTCCTGGGTCACCTGGAATATTGACGTTCAAATGTTTAAAAGTGTTCTCTGATTCTTTCTTCAGAAGGGAGATTCTTTCTTGAGTGTTCTCATCATCTGAGACAAGTCTACCCAATCTATATTGTATGTGAGTCAATCTGGAAATAATTCTTTCTTTGTGTGAAGGGGTCAGCGACTCGGTAGAAACTATCTGAGCTAGGTCACTGATCTTGTTCTCACAGGTTTCTAATTCTGATTCTATTTCTAGTGTGGCAGGATCAATAGTCACTGCTAGACGACCAGTTTTTGTTAATGAGGCGAGCTTGGCTCGCATCTCATCGACTGTTTTTATATTCTGAAAGCCTCTGATGAGGAGTTCATATCTCAACTCATCGCAGAGTAAATGGTAAAAGTTCATTTTGACAGAAGTCATTCTGAAATAATAAAGTTTCTAGATTCTTGAAGAGAATAAACAAAACAAACTAGACAAAGTTTCTAAATTTCTAAAAAACAAAACAAACACCAACCTCAAATCTCAAGATACCAAGTGATGTAGTCGACAGACGAAGAACTATGTGTCACACCACTGGGCCCCACGTTGGGCGCCAATTTATGTTACGGTCTGGGAGTGGTCGTGTCGATTTCGCTCGACGTGTCCCCAATCCGTCGCATCCGACTAGCTCTTTCCTTTGTCGGTGAGCACGAGCACTCTGTGAGCGGGTCTGCAGGATCTTTCCCTCCGTGGCTGTTACTCTCGAGTTAGAAAAATGGGGTTAGGGTCTGTTATACTAAATTCTGATAAGGGCGCCACCAACACTTAAGCGTTGGAATTAATTACTAAAGACATACATTCACAAGATATATTCTGAAGTTATTTTTTACCACCAAATACAGATCTATGACTTTTACTGTAGGTTTATTTTTACTTGTCACAATAGTATTGACTTACTTCTCTAAATAGTTTCTTAATTAAACAGATTCTCGAGTTGTTACTATGTTCTTAAAATCATATTCCTTAACTCTAAATTTACATACACTTTTAGTACAAAATAAGAATCTTTATCTAGGGGAAACGTCCTTCCAATTAAATGACTAAATCCTTATATTCTATGATCCCTGTTGTGGCTCCGTTATTAGAGTGAATATAAAAATCAGGAAAAATTACATACGGTAGATATCCAGTGACAACTTTACTTATTCCGAGACACTACAGCCATGCTTGGGTGTGATCTCACACGAGTAACTGAAGACCTCGACACGTGGTGAGTTTGAGTACCGGAGTTGACCTCTAACTAGGTCACGCCATGTGGTTTATTCTTGAAAATATGGACAAAATTCGATTGATCGGCAGCAAAGGCCCAATTACATCTTGAGAATGTAAAAAAAAAGGTAAAGAGTAGATGTTGTAGGAGAAATATTAAAGAGGCGGTCCGCTGTAACAAACAAAAAAGACAGTCAGACCCTTGTCGAAATTCGACCGACAAAAACAATGAAACCCAAGGGGCGAAGCTTACCAAAAAGGCCGCCCCTAATATTCTCGTTATCCTGGAGCGTCAGGAGTAGGCACACAGGCCTTTCCTGGTGGTGTCCTCGGGTATTCTGGCCACATCTTTCTTTTTTTGTTCCTTCCAAAAAGGCCAAGACAAAGAAATGAAATTACGCGAGTCATTCACCATAGATAACGTAGGTGATGAGCAAAGACAATCTGTTTAGACCAAAAAATGTTCGATTCTGTTACCAATTGATTCCAAAATAATAAACGAGCCTATTTTATGTTTATTGACATTTTCTATCAATAAACAGCAAGGTATTTTGATGTAGTAAAACATTTCTTTTTATAAACCAAACTTGAGCTACATGGTCCGAAAGCCATTTTAAAGGTAAATTGAGGCACCAGTGTGTTTCGGAACAAACTTTGAAAACTTCCAATGTCATGTCATCGACCTGTCAAAATTACGAAAAATAAACATAACCTCTTTTGTATCGAGATAATGTACCAAAATTCGTCCTAAAAAATGCAAATGATGCTTCAAAAAGACAATAAGGTGAGTAAAATAACACGGTTACGCGTTTCACACGTAACAAGCCATATAGCAAATTCGGCGTTATTGAAATGCAATAACCATAGAGATTGAACACTTGGATGTCACTATATCATAGTGTTCACACTTGAATCGTGCGTTCGGTCTTAGTAGCGAGCTCGCGTCCGCAAGATCCTGTGCGATCAAGCACTAAGATACGCTTGCCCTACACAACACTTGTAAAGGCATCGCAAAACAAGGCCTTTAAAATATCTAGTAACTTAGAAAGTAAACGCGCACTCTGCGCAAAGCGGAATAGTTAAAAAGACGTCGTTATATCGTCCCTAGTTCAGAGTTACGGTTTGGTCCTTCGAGCCGGATGCGGCATCAAACCGCACCGGCTACCGGGCAGCCACAAACGCGGCTGAACTTCGCAATCCACCGCGCTCAGGTGTACAGTGGCCAGCACATCAGGCTACCCATTTTTGTTCCAAAATCGCCTGTATCACAAGTGCTAAAGATACCGCAGTGTTTACCGTGACGTGCTGGTCACCGAACTTCATTACGCTCGCCACTCACTTTGCGTTTTCAGTGAGTTATTTCGGTTGGTGAAAGTATTTACGGTTAACACCCATGGTTCAGTTGTTTATTCCGAAATAACCGTATTTAGTAGCGAAGCCTATGTACGGTCGCTTTAAGAAAATGGAAACCATCTTAGGGATCACAATTACTTGCACACATTTGAGTCACAAGTTCTAAATATCTATTTCATATGAACTTTAGATTATTATTTTTTCTTAACTACTTAACTGTCATTACGAGAAATTAACAAAAATTGTTCCATTAACAAAAGGTGACCAAAAACTTTTTTTAATTCCTACCCTGTTAAAATTTCGCTAGTGTAAACAAGAAGGCAGTCATTAAGAACCGGTTTAAATTCATTTCTACAATCGCGGATAGATAAGCCGTATTGCACAGTCATCGTTATTGAAATGCACTAACCATAGACGCAGCTCCGAACGACCCTACATCGATCGAACAGTTCCTAGCCATTTCCCTCCAACAGCAAGGCGGTAGACAAATAAACTTGACCACTCGACTCCAAGTGCGCATTGTGTTAACTTTTCAGACGGCTTGTTTCGAGCGTGTTAGCGGCACAGCACAGAACAGAACGATGCAGAAGGAACACTAGATTCGCATAAGTGCTTAGGCGACTTTCAGGTCTCTTCAATTTCAATTCAATTTTCAATTTATTTATTAAAAACACGTGCAAGCTTACAGATCAAGTCCAAAACGCTTACAGGTCAATTATAACAATAAATAACAAGTCAAACACAAATTAGGTAAGAAATAAATGTCAAAGATAATAATTACATGTCAAAATATAAATAGGTCAATAAACAAGTTCACTTAACTAGGTACTTATGCCATTAAGGAGCACACAGAATTGGTCAAACAGATGGCCAATATGGTCATAAAAAATATCTCTAATATCCTTGGGGCTTGGGCTCTTGGGATTACGGTTTGAAAACAGCTATAAGTATTCAATTCGGACAGAAGAAGCTACAGGCAATAAAATCAATGACTTGTTGGAATTTCGATTCACATGAAGCCGAATTTAAATATTAATATTTCACAACAAGCACACCAATTCTCTAGTCCCAAAGTAAGCTACGAGGCTTGTGTTATGGGTACTAGATAACGGATATACATACTTAAATACTTTTTTTTTTGTAAATAAATATATATTATAAATAGAAAACACCCAGACCAGTACAAACACACATGTTCATGCACACTTATGCTTGTACTGTGCGGGAATCGAACCCGCGACCCTTGGTTTAGAAGTCCGACAGCCGGACTACTGCACCAAGCGGTCGTCAACAGATTTTTTTAGAACGCATCCCACAGATGTTGGTCTATTCAATATGCATGGATGAATTTTAGCTCGACTAATTGTAGGACTTAAAAAAATCAGTTTTTACTTTAAAATGGTTGCAGTATAATGTATCTGTGTCCAATCTTGTGCTTATCCGTTTAACATGACAGCACAGAGGAGTGGCATTAGCAAAGTGTTCGTGTTTTATTTTATGTTACTGTTGCAAATGACTCGAAACTATTTGCAAGGGCTCAAATTCAGTAGAGCGTTGTCTGAAACTATACCCGAAGCGAAAAGTGATTCCAGCTCGGAACAACTCATTAGGACGACTGTAACAACTTCGAACGCATCCGAATTTGACTTTGGGAGGTGTTTGTTGTTTAACAATTTTAACTTTTGATGCCGTATTCTATTGGAATTTGAATCATACTCTTGTTTGTTATTGTCTTTATGCTTGGTGTTAAAATCTATAAAATAGCTCTGACGCCGCGTCAAAATTTTTCACAAGATACTTTTTTAGTGATTCCATTTTATTCTACGCCTCCAATACTCATGATATGTAGGTCCTACTTGTCTTTGATTACGTACGGGATATAAACTTGGTTCGTAAAAGTGATATTTTGTTCGTCGTAGTGTTCTCTCAATGAGTACACACTAACATATTTAGCTCGTAAAACCCGTTTGTCGGCGAGCATTGGGTGCGAACGTTCGCCATTTTTGCCAAACAGTAAAGTCTGCTTGCGAGTCGCTATTATTTCCAGGAATTTCAGGCGGAATGGAAAACCCGCAAGATTCCAAGGACCATTGTCGGAGGATACGGAGGCGCAATAAGTTTGCGTATATTATTTCGGTTAACCCCAGCGGTTCTTTTTGTGTGTAAACAGACACTGAAAAATGGTTTTTATTTTCTACCGAGACAATTAGAAATAAATGTGCTCCTCCGAATATTGTAAAATTTTGGATATGGTTGGTTACCTACGATGGCTTCGTTTAGAAAAAAATTAAAGCAAAGTATTTTTATTTTTCAGCTTTTGTAACAGTACCTTCTCAAGTTGCTGGTGAAGCTGCGTGAACTGCTCACCAGAGGGCGGTTGCTTCGAGTTCCGTAGCACCTCCATGTCGCGGAGACGGTTGGACACTTCCTCGTCACGAGCCTGCGAAATAATAAATGACTGTAAGTTTTCACAAATGAAATGAATCTGTCAAAATTAATACTCTAGCTGGGGGTAGATTGTCGAGCACAAAGAACCCAACCAAAATACAAATACAAATATTTTTAATTGCCAACAAGATTTTCGTAATAATAATCTATATATATAAAAATGAAACCCGCTTTCCTTGGTCACGGCATCACGCGTGAATGGCTGGACCGATTTCACTAATTCTTTTTTTGTTGTATTTTTAGGAGAAGCAAGGTTCTTACGGAAAAAATATTAAGAAAATCTCTCAGAAATATTGAAAAATATACATTTAATTTTGCATACGAGTATTTTAAGAAACGCGCGTAACTAATGTCAATGTCATTCGATGACATTGTTCAATCATTGCAACGCTAAGGCGGTACGAAGTTCGCCGGGTCAACTAGTATGTTATAAGGTACAGAAGATATTATACTATAAAATATATTACACAATGCAAATCACGTTATGCCAACAAGAAAATGACTGCAGACTCGTTTGTGCGTATATTGTCATGAAGAAAACAGCAGGAGAATAAACAAATCGTCGGTCGCTCACTATTGTGAGTTTAACTATTCCATAGTTCACTGGAGTCTTAAGTTAGGTTTCATATTTAGTTAAAACAACGTCTCGTACACCGCACCTTGACAATGTTCACGAAATGTAACAATTTAGAAGTTTTAAAGTCAGCATAGTTAAGCTGACGTAAGCGTTAACTATCAAAAAACAAGTACTATGACGTCACAGCGCGAGTGACAGCGCGTCAGTCACGCACGCGATCGCTCGCGCGACGCAGCGTCGGACTGCTGGCCTGTGACATGACGCCGCGTCCGTCACACTTAGCCGATTGGATTCCAACGCGGGGCAGTCACTCATGGTGGACATTCACTTAGTCGAACTGTGATATACGCCATGTGTCCGTCACGCGGAATAGGAAATATGGTACCGTAAAATTCAAAATGTGGACCTATCCTAAAACATCCCATCTTGACTGCATATCGCTAGTCTTCTGTTGATCTTTGTAGCCCGTCAATTGGAAAATGGGGAAAGACTAGGCAGCTCTCGATGTCCTACGATTGGTGATAAAGAAGACTCAACAACTTTTCTTTTCTATTTTCGTCAAGTCAGTTTGGTCTCCGGCACGGTACAACTCATGAGAGTGACAGGTATCTGCTCTCAGCTTCATCCAAAACTAAGGACAACTACTGTTAGAGTAAGGCGGCGATTATGACCCTGGAATTATTTTACCAGCAAACAAAAAATGACATCTTAACAGTATATGGTAATTTAATAAGTGATACGCTGATACCGCAAAACAGTGACGTCACTATAATAACGTCAATCGAACGCGGCGAAGCGCGAGACACGTGGCGTGACGTGTCAAGGCAGCGCGTAATAAATCCGTTTATTGGCTTGTGTCATGCTCAATACCTAGAGCACATAATACACCTGTCCTATAAATGATTGAATGACGAAGTAAAAGTAAAACTTTTGCAGTAACGGCGACAGATACACTACATTACACTTTGCTCCAGCGAAAGATTGTTTTAATGAACTTTGTGTACTTTTAATGTCCCTCTTTTGACCACCTCAGCAGTCGAGAAATAAGTCCAGAAATATTTAATTCTTAAAGGCTTACTACAATATGCTTAAATGCTTGTTTAAATATAAGATAACTTATTCAAAGTAGAAATCACATAACCAAAAGGAGGCATACGTTTCAAATTGGTTGGATATGTTGACTTCGTTTGTAACAAGCCTAAAAATGTCAGTTAAGAAAACAACGTTTTGAAATCAGTAAAGCATTATTTATGCTTTTGCAATCGTTAATATTCAAAGGACAGCTAGCCATTACTTCAACTATAAATAATCAAGCAGGTCTGCTGAATATTCAGTCCGAATCGGACTTCAAAGAAAAAAATTACAGGTTTACTAAAAAGATTACATTAATGTTAGATTTGATATTGCAGTAAAGCTATTTTTAACACTCAGTCCAAAATGTAAACAAAACTATCCACGCAAAATTTAAGATGTACGGGACGTACGATAATGAAATCCATGGTAAGACATCAGAACACCATGACCATAAACTGCTTCACAATATCAAAACAATGACCATGCGTTTTGAAATAGTTTTGCAATTAAAACGTAAAAGTAAGCCGCCATGTTTGTTTACATTTCTTACTTAGTGCTAAAAATAGACTATAGATCTATGGGAAGTTTAATTTCGTCTTCGCCACGTGACGTGATGCGGAGTGAACGTTTTGTTTATGAGATCGTCATTAATCCACCTATAGGTTAGCACGGATAGCGATGTTACAGTTAAGTTGAAAAGATATACAGGGTGTATTCGTTAAGTGTGCACAGGTGATTATGTTTATGGTTTTGTTTAAAAAATATATAAATGGCGTTTTATTAATTTGATTATGTTCTTTTGATATCGGTTAAAACATTTTAGATAGACTTTTATTTTTACGAAATTATCGCCTTTTTACTAAATCATCCTAATGTATGTTTTTCATGTTAAATATTTGAATGTTCGTATGTTTATTTCAAAAAAAGTTATTTATACGATTTACTCATTAGGTAATTTACTTTTTGATGTTAGTTTAATTTTTTAAGTATCTCTTATAGTTTCGGAATAATCGGATATACCCACTTAATGAATACGCCCTGGATAAAACTGGAACGCTTTTAAAACAGAGGTAAGATCTTTTTTTTTTCAATTACCTTATCTCTTTACTGACTGTACTAGATATGATACAAGCTGCAACGACTGACTTAATAAAATATGTCTGGTGAACAATCAAATTTGTGTACGACTTTTTGGTGTGCTAAATAAATAACTGAAACACAACAGCTAGACTAAGACGTATTCTGTATTACAGATACGATTTTTTTCCGCTAGCTTACCACAGTTTACCTACTCAAGTATTGTTTACCGATGTATCGGCGGGAGTCGGATGCTAAACTCAGTTTACGAGCTCATAAATCGGCCGACTCTGCACCGCATCGCCGACGTCTTGCAGTCAGGGGCAACGCGTTATTTCTTCAACATAAAGTTAATTCACAACACCTTTTTAGCGAGGCTTCATTTATTTCATTTGTTTATAAACACGATAAGTAATGGTTAAATTTAAAAACTTGAGAACACGAATCTAGTTAGTTAACGACAAAGTTTAGAAACTAAGTTAGTACAAAATTTGGTGTGTCAACGAGAGACGCGATCAAATAGAACTTAATGCAGTACCATGTCATGATGCCAATTGCCAACAAGCTCTTTACAAGATTATGCCATGATCGGAAATGTGTATCAATAATTTCGTGCTTTAAACCAGCAGTCCATTCGGAAATCTACGGAAAAGGCTTAAGTAGTTTAGGTTACAAACCTGCGACTTTGATGATACTTACTTTAAATATAAAAAAACATTTTCACATTAAGTAGGTAATCATCAGCCTTTATGAGGGCTGGGCACAGACCCCACTTAGCTACGAAGTGGTACGACCCATACTCCACCACGCGGGCTCAGCGCGAATCGGTGGAGGGTGTGTTCATAAGGAAGTGAACAACCTTACAGTCAGATGTTATAAAGCCGCCCAATAGCCTCTGTCCAGGCTTAATGACTAATATCTATCGATATTAACCGGCCCAACAGCTTAACGTGCCTTCCGAAGCACGAAGATGCTTGTAAATAGAAGTCATTAAATGGTCGGAATGATCACCCATCCCAAGCAAAACCGCGCCTAAGGTTGCTTAACTTTGGTATCACTACCAAAGCGCTGCACCAACTACGCCACAAGCACCTTACTAATCGTAATTAATCGGCAGTGAAGCAGGTAACATAACGTGCGTCATCGCAAGCCGTCGCGTCGCAGTCGCAGCGCGCCCGCAGACGACATAAATCAACGTCCACATGCACAGATGCACATTCGACGCCTCGACTATAGATGTATAACTTGCCTTTGACTGCCCTGATGGTGTAGTGGCAAACATTCTTTCTTACATCCGAGAAGTCCTGGGTTCGAATCCCAGGTCGAGCCAAAATTGTTTCTGAGATTTTCTGTCATGAATTTCTCAAAAACAGCTCGGAGTCGGGAAGTAAGCGGTGTTGTACTCCCGTGCCTCGGAAAGCACGTTAAGCCGTTGGTCCTGCGCCTGATCTCTCTCCGGTCAAGTCGGGTTGCCGTCTCTCCGAACGTTGAGATTAGCCGCCGTGGTCGAAATCGGCAAGGAGGACTATTATAACTTGCTTTTACCTAAACATCAGTAGATACATTTCCAGAAATATTATTGAATAAAAGAGGAAATTTCATTACACGTGGTACTTGATACAAATATTTTGATCCTCGTTCAAGCATCTTACGCGTACTTTTGAGACAACTTTCCTTAAGCCCAAACTTCATACACAACACCACAAATTTACTAAAATATTGACCACAAAACTTTATCCCACCTGAGAAATCTTCAATATAATATTAACTCCGCCCGATGTAAACACTATAAATAAAGTTTATACCGCGATCGACGGCCGAAGAGTGGCGACTGGAGCAACAAACACTCACGGAAATGCCGGCGGGGAAACTAACGCACTACATTCACCAAAGTACTATTTCATTCCTGCTCTGTAATCTGGGAGAGACTGGCCATAAACTAACCAAATTTCAACTCTATAACGTATGAAATACAAGAGATATTAGATTGGTGGCAGGATCGGCGCGTGCGCCTCTTTTATCGCCGCGTACAAACAAACGATGGGACACGAGTATTTTCATAGATTCAGAAATAGACACCGGTCGCCCGCGCGCCTAGACACCGCCGACAATTTACAAACCTTATACGGCACTGTGCGACGCTTCCGAATTCCTGGCGAATATATTTTCTAGTTTGCTTATTTCCTTTCGAAGACTCATACGATTTTCAAGATAAGAATCTAAAGCTTTAACTCATTTAGGACTAGCGGCCCGTCACGGCTTAACACGGGTGTACAAAATTTTCACGCGGGGCTCTTTTGTTTCTTATTAAATGCTAAAAAATACGTAATAAAATTGAATATTATCAAAGAACTTACTAATGGTTTAAAAATGATTTTTCTTTAAATTAGTTCAGTAGTTTCGGTGCCTATTCAATTCAAACAAACAATCAAATCTATCCTCTTTATAATAATAGTGTAGAAGTGTAGGTAATAGTGTAAATATGCTCGATGTTTGATATTACCGGTATCTTGACTCCTAAAACCTGGTTATCGAAGATGCAGATGTCAACTAAATGTTGTTCAGATGAAGCATAAACTTTTTAAAATAAGTGTATTCCTTGAAAAAAAAACCTATGATAACCAACTGTCTTTTAAAATGATAATTATAAGAAAAAAGCTTTTTTTGTCACAAGAGAGCTTTTACTTTCAATCTAAAAAATGGCAAAATGTGCGGTGTCGAAATTTAAATGTGTTTGCTGTGTTACCGGCAAGTATAATTGGGTACATAAATAAGCGAACATGCCTTAGCGTCTGCGCTTAGGCACTGAGCTCAGCAATTTATTACTATCTGCAGAAATTAATTATTCAACTGTTTATAGTTTGCAACTATCCTAAATAGTGGTTCCGGAACCATGACGCGATTTTGAACCTTCTAGTTTAGATTTTAAGGTGTTCAGACTAGAAAAAGCCGTGTAATTACTACTGCACCACCGGGGGGTTGTAAACGAAGCACCGATATACCCCATGTAGCGTACATCAATCTTGTACAGAATGTAATCTACTGGTAAAAAAGAAACCTTCAACTTCGCTGTGAATGGAAGTACTCGTATGCAATACCGATTAAAGTCAAAAGAAACAATACTCAGTTAGCTTTTAATTAAGGTAATGTTACCTTTACATAGGAATGTTTGCCACCAGGAGGCGTATTAATAAATTAAATAATAATAAATGAATAAATAAACAACAACATCACATAAATTGATCTGACTCCGTGGTAAGTAGCTTAAGCACTTGTGTTACAGATATCAGAATCAACAGTGGTATAACAAATAAACTTGTATAAATACATATAACACCCAGACCAATACAAACACACATGTTTATGCACACAAATGTTTGTACAGTGCGGGGATCGAACCCGCGACCTCTCGGTTAATAGTCAAGTTCTTGACTATTACACCAAAGTGGTCGTTAAATTTATTATTATTACTTGTACTTTAATCTAGTCAAAAAGTTAGCCAATCTAGTCAAAAAGTAAGCCAATCTAATCGCCAGTCAAAAAAAAGTATGAAACCTTATTATTTTTGATGTTCAGATGATCGCCTTAGTTGTATTCCAAAATAGTCATTTATTTAATAGATTGTTTAAACAGAATATATGGCATTCATTTTTAGAGATATGTTTTATGTTTATCAGTTATTATGGGAAATAGGTAAACATACATACATACAGGTCAAACACATAACGCCTTTTGGTTTTGTCCTAGTCGGGTAAAAACATGTATCAAGAAGACAAGAAAGTTTACCTAGGGGTGTACAGTAACTGTATTTCTGTTTAAAGTCATTTATACATTTCACAATGAAATCATGACTCATTATTTATAAACGCTTGCATCAATTTTATAATGGTAATGGGTTTCATTGAGTAAAAACGTAAAATATACTAATTTTTATTTGTATCAAAACTGTTACCCCGGTATGTTGTTATTTTGTAATTGTTCTAGCGGGGTGGAGGGCTGATAACGTGAGATACAGGAATCATCCAGTTCAGGTATCAGCCCAGCATATATTATTTTTAAAATTAACTTATTTTATTTAATGTTTATTAATCTATTTGTTTATTAGGCTCACCAACGACAGTTACAATTGCTGAAACAAAAGACTTACATGCAGTAAAAAAGTGTTTCTAATTGCACTACCAATTAAAGGTGTACACAACATGCTTGAAAACTTAGGCGTTTCAAAATATAAATATGAAAAATCTATGTATTTTGGTGAGAAATAAATGATTATTAGTATTATTATTATTAAAAGTATCTGCATATATATAAATATTAATAGAGTTAACAAGCACCAAGACCTGCTTGCAGCAGCTGACGCTTAACTGATGACAGCTGCAATTATCGAACACTCATTCCACACTTCCTGACGCTGAAATATACTCGTCGCACGCACCTCGCTTAATGAAGATGCCCAAATCGGCATACGTATTTATAAACTTTGGTAAAAAGAGACACGACACGAACTTTTAGATCTTCAACGGCAATAAAGAAATCAGTTCCTTAAAATGTCACAGCCATTAAATAAATGACAGAAAGATGTACAATTTTGCTGGTTTTAATTCAATGAAAAAAGATGTCTTAACAGTCACACGCTGCACCGAGCAAACATGCTAAAAAGAGGCAGCTTTTTCGGCTTTGGGTAGTCTTTTTGATCTCACATTCCCCACGTAGCAAAAAAAAGAGCAGGGCAAATCAGACAACGTTACATGAAGCTTAACACTGCGTTCAGAAGTAAAAAGGATTATTTTGTAACTAAACTGTAGTGATGCGCTGGCAACTGCACAATCAGTATTTACAAATCACTGCTTGCGTAATCTTGTCCCCGCAGAGGGACACGCTCGTCCAAAAACAAGTGTAGACACGAGGACACATTCATCACACGTCCCGTGGGTCATGCCCGGACAATCACGTCATGTCACAAGTCGCGTGACGTCACAAACATATCATTTATTCACGAGCGGCGCGCGGGCGGGAGAGACGGCCGAATTCCGCCCTAAATATTCTGCATGCCGCATTGTACTCGATCGCGTAGAACAAAAATAAGGTTGAAGATGACAACGTAAATCAAACACATGAGAGAAACACAATTTGTTAACCCCGGAAAGCACAAAGCTTTATGTCATTCTGATCTTTATGGAAGTAATTTGTCCGAAACTATCAATGCGTCAGTGTTTCCCTGCAATTACAACCTAGAAATCTTCAAAGCTAGAGTGATCAGGCATCTTCTAGGTGAACTCG
The DNA here is from genome assembly GCA_963921415.1 of Pyrausta despicata. Classification (NCBI taxonomy): domain Eukaryota; kingdom Metazoa; phylum Arthropoda; class Insecta; order Lepidoptera; family Crambidae; genus Pyrausta; species Pyrausta despicata. The sequence continues at coordinate 14,754,684 of OY992864.1, forward strand.
CTCCATAGTACACTCAGTCTTTGCCTCGTTGGGCTTAGTCTTGGGTCAAGAGCAAACCTTATTGAATTATATTCATTTTTACTGTCATTTTTAATTTTTGTTTATTTTACCGTATTGTATTTGCCTGCTAACAACTTTGGCAAGACATGTGCACTGTTTTTATTGTAATATCGATATATATTATATTTCTTTCGCAAATAAAGTATTATGAATTATGCAGTCAATTTCAACGTTTCATTATTTGTACATTAGTTACATATTATTCATTGTACAAATGTTTTTTTTTGGGGAACACGACAGATACGCCCTAAACAAATATATTCTATTGTTATAGACTTCCATAAGCCCGAATGCTGCTCAATAAGTTAAAAAAAAAGTACAATACCAAGATTGTGTACTGCAGTGAAAAAAATATATGTAGATATTGTCTACGGAATAGCCACACATAGGACACTTAAAATCAAGCTACGTGCGCATGCGGTTGAATACGAATGTTTTTAAACAATTCAAAATAACAACAACAAAACAAAGCAAACCGCCAACGCACTCCCGCGGGTACAAACGCGCGAATGAAACGATACATCAACGACTCCATTAACTCGAGGGTCTTGGGCTCTGTTCTAGCCCTAGAGACTTGTACAACATCAGTCATCTACATTTGGGACACAACACTCTTGAGGACGGTGATGCCTTGAAGGTAAATTAGCGAATGATTAATTGATAAGGATGTGAAATTAAAACACACTTAAAGAAAATTAGACTGCCACAGGCGGGGTTGACGATTGCTCTCCCAATTGAGCTACCGTGACATTCCTCATCGGTCCGGAATTTTGAATGTTGTAGTTTGTATGTTATCTAATCAAGACAGTGATGAATCATGGCTGGCTGCAGCCTAAGAAGCACTTAAAGACATTCGGACCGATAAGTTTCACGGTTAGCTCAATTGGGAGAGCAATCGCCCGATTTGCGAGAGGTTCGCGTTTCGCCTGTGGCTTAATATTGTGTGTTTTAATTTCACATGAAGTGATTTGCATTATTAAAAAGTTAAGTAATTAATAAATTGTTGAAGATGTAAACACAAGCGACACCATAACGTTTTCTCTTGGGATTCAAAAGTGTGATTTGAGTCATACATCAACCTCTCATGTAGTATCTGTCAAACCGCAAAGGATACCAACCATATTTGTCAGGAACAGTTAGACTTCAAAATCCAGCTTCACTTGTGTAAAAAATACTATACGCCCTTAAGACTTTTTGCAGGGTACGTTTAAGTATTATTAAGAAAACTAGATTACTTTAATTTTTATCTATGCTACCATGTATTAATGCGAAAATATATCCGTCGCTAACACAATGAACCGATTTTGATTACAGTGGATCTTGGGAAAGGATACAGGATAACTTTAAAAAGGGAATATTACTATTTTACCGGATTGCTATCCGGCGGAGCAGGTAAGCTAGTTTTAAATAATAATTAACTTTAGATTGAACATCTCGATTGATACGAGGGATATAATTTTGGGTCGATTTTAATAACCCAAAATCCATCTCCCTCGTATCAAATAATGTCAAAATTCAAGCCTCGGGCTTTGTTGGCCAGCCAAATGAGTCTGCAATCACCCCGAATAGCGATTGAATCTGCCTAATAGCGTACATCGCTTAGTCGCACGCACGGAGCGATTACTACGTGTTTGTAGCGGGTGCGCTATGCACATCGAGCTCATACTTGACGACCGCTTGGTGCAGTAGTCCACAGGTCGGACTTCTAAATCTAAGGGCCGCGGGTTCGATCCCCGCACAGTACAAGCATAAGTGTGCATGAACATGTGTGTTTGTACTGGTCTGGGTGTTTTCTATGTATAATATGAATCTATTTACAAAAAAATAGTATTTAAGTATGTTAATCCGTTGTCTTGTGCCCATAACACAAGCCTCGTAGCTTAAATTGGGACTAGAGAATTGGTGTGATTGTTGTGAAATATTTATTTATTTTTATTTTTATACTTTACAGAGTAGTAAAATGAAGGTTGATATATTTTTGTTCCTTACAATACTTCAGCTCTGTACTCAAAGGTCATAAGTTAGCCAAATTAGTCTGAAATCACCCCGAATAGTGATTGAATCGGCCGAATAGCGTACATCGGTTAATCGCGCGCGCGGAGCGATTATCGCGTGTTTGTAGCGGGTGCGCTATGCACTTTGAGCTCCTGCCCTACAGAGTACTAACATGATAGATGATATAGTTTTGTTCCTTACAATACTACATCTCTGTACCCAAAGGTCAACTGGAAGATATCGCTCTACGTAAGACTTCAAGAACGTCCAGACTATGTAACAAAGCATGTTATAAAAAATAGTGACTTAACATATTTTACAACAAAACACATACAAATTGTTTGTTGTTTTGCAACGTTAGACACGTTATATAACAGAAGTTATATAAAATGCTACATAATCTAGACTCACCCTTAGGGTAAAACCACCTATATTAAACCATTTTGTAAAATTATGTAAGTGTTAGAAATAACTATAGATTTAATAAATTCATTCTTGTAAGTTTTACTTTTTGTCGCACCGCCCACGTTTTACTTCTGCTTAGCCCAGAGGTATAACTGGTAGAGAATGTCCTAAGGCGTTAAGTCCGCCTTTTAATAATAAAAACTGTGTAGCTTTGTCTGTAGTCTGTAGTGTTATTAGTTTGTCTTAATTGCACACAACACAGAAAATAAAAAACAGGCAGATTTTACAAAGTTAGCGTTCTTGACCTCTTGAGGACCAAGAGGACTACATTAGCGATGTAAGATTCAAACATATATTACCTTGGTACCGTACAGACTAATCAGCGTGCATTATTAGGTCAAATTGTTTTAATTGGTTTAAAACAATTTGACCTAATAATGCACGCTGATTGTAGAAATATAAATAGAAATCTTATTTTCGTAAATAGGATACGGTTTACATTAGATTTGTTGGTCATCTTACAATAGTGCTTAAACATATTTAGCCGTGTCCAAAACCATGCAAATGTAAGACTCTGCCTCTACCGGGTATGAGCTCGATGACAATGCACGTGCACTAAACACATAACCCCGTCAACTCCTTCCGGGCCTGCGCCGGGATTGTTAAATACTTTCATCGGCGATCGCTACGCAGATGTGGGGGATCAATGCGGGACGGGACGGGATTTAATGGCATATTTGTAGACAGATTGTAACATGGTACAACAGGACTGAACTAACATAAATAAGCAGAAGGTCATTAAATTTTCAGCTTGAAGGGGTTGTTAACCACGTAAAAAGAGACAATATGGCATTGTTGATGGAATCAGGCGGAAATCAGGGTCTAGGATTTTTGATATCACATGTTCGTATGTTAACGAGTGTTAACTCAATAGACATATCTCATAAGCCTATATACGTCCTATTGCTGGGCACAGGCCTCACCTCAACTATGAGGTGGTCCGAGCCATACTCCACCACGCGGGCTCAGTGAATATTGGTGGGGGGGTTGTTTGACCAACCTATTAAGCCGCCCGAGGGCCTCTGACCAGGCTTAACGACTAATAACGTGCTTATAATAACATAATAGCTTAACGTGCCTTCCGAAGCACGGAGATGCTTGTAAATAGATGTCACTTAAATGGTCAGAATGGTCAGCCATCTCAAACATGACCGCGCCTTAGGTTGCTTAACTTTGAGTATCACTACCAAAGCGCTGCAACCACTGCGCCACAAGCACATATCATCAAAACCGATAAATATATAGTATAGTTAATAGCAGCAGGTATACCGAGTGACCGTTGTAGCGGCCCAGCTAATTAGTTTAATTACCTGACCATCGGACGGCGTCTAATGATGGGCGGGGGTAGGTGTGGAAAACGAGGAACTTTCTAGCCACTCGCAACTGGGCCTCCACCTTGACTATATATAAATATAAGTCAACTTCCCAAAAGATTATTATCATTATCATATCATTTGGGACAGAATAGGGAAGAATGGCGCACTTTAATGTTGAAGGCAATATCCACTTCAGGTCGCTGAGCCAGCGAAGTAAATAAGTATCATATCATTTATTGGTTCATAAACACGGGTAACAAACAAGTTGTTACACAAAGAGAAATGTTAGGTGCAGCCATGATTCATCTTGGAGGTATATGATCATAAAATTAAATATTAGTATTTATAAGTCATTAATGTTATTATTAGTCGTTACTGTTATTTTTTTATTATTACACAATTGTCACTCATTTTAATTAAATATTTTATAAACATGTCATTGTAGAAAACTGTTAAACCAAATATGTGAGGTAAACAGTGAAATGCAAACATTAATTGAACGATTTAATATCATGGTAAACTTTTTCAGCGAAAAAGCCATTGAGCGCAGTTTAAAACCTTTAGTTTTCATTTATTGATCTGATATGCAATAGGATTTTGTTACATATTTTTGGAGCCAAACGTTCTTTTAAGAAGTGTCCCGCATTTATGGGTCACTTTCAAGATGCTCCCACGACGACGTATTATAGAAGTATTATATGCGATACTGTAGATTATAGGCAAAAAACAAGCAGATATGTTGAGTATCCGTTGTAGTGAGACCCAGCTAATTAGTTTAATTGCCTGACCGTCAGGCGGCGTCAAAGCGCTGGGCAGGTAATCGGAAGATAGGCAATTTCCCGCCGCCGACTGGGGCGCCGAAAGTGCGCAGTGTGCATCACTAGCAATAGAATACAATTCAAATGCTAAGGCATTGGATAGGAACTACAAATTATACAAAATAACTAACTGACCCGGAAAACGCTGTTTTGCTATATAAATTATTATTTTTATCACTAAGGGGTATGAAAAATAGATGTTGGCCGATTCTCAGACCTACTCAATATGCTTACACATGAGAATCGGTCAGGCCGTTTCGAAGGAGTACGGGAACGAACATTGTGACACGAGAATTTTAGATACTGTCGTGAAGCGACAAAAAAAGGAAAAGGGAAACGAAAAGAATTGAGAAATAACAAACTAATTATATTAAAAGAAAAACAGAAAAATTAAAAAGAAACCTAGACGAGTGAGAGGAATGATTGAGTGAAAATGAGTGAGTGTAGTGAGTGGAGTGGGCGTGGGTTGGTGTCTTCTCAAGATTAAGCGGGTCCGGAGGCGCCGAAGTGAAGCGAAGCGTTCTTGGAGTAGTCCGTCGATGCGCAGCGGTGTAGAAGCTGGAGCGCAGCTGTGCCGGAGACCGTGAAGACACCGGTGATCAGCAGAGGTAGCCGCGATGGCTCTGTCAGCAAAGGCAAGCAGTTGATGTATCCGATGTAGATAAATTTAGGAGGAGGCAATGCTCCCTCCGTGGGAGTAAAGTGAAAATCCTCCTTAATAGGAGCGAGTAGCAGAGTGGGTAATCCCTCCTCGGGGTATAGAAGAATAATCCCTCCTCAGAGTAAGGAGGGGCAAGTCCTCGCAGTCTCTCGGGCTAGGAGAGGATAGCCCCTCACAGACCCTCCTCAGGATAGGAGGGGTCAGTCCCTCGCAGGCCCTCCTCAGAATAGGAGGGTTCAGTCCCTCGCAGTTCCTCCACAGGATAGGAGGAGTCAGTCCCTTGCAGTCCCTCCTCAGGCAAGGAGGGGTCAGTCCTCAGTGTTGAAGAGAGTGAGGTCCTTCCGGAGGTAGAGAGGTACTGGTCTTCCTGATGTACTTCTTGAAGTATCGTATAGTAAAGAGTTTACTGTTGTGTAATCGAAGCCAGGATTAGAATGAGTCAGATATGGATGGTATGGGCTTATATAGGGCCGGCCGTTCAAATTTAGAGCGTGGATAGAACGCGATAAAACTCGTGCTTTGCAGAGTTTGTAATGGAAATTGTATTGAAACTTTGCTAAAAGTTGTAAATTTTCAGAAAAAAAATAATAAGACTCCCGTCACTCAAAATGTCAAACATAGTGTCAAAAAGTACAAAATTCGGAAAAATACTAATAAATTGTGTTCACAATAAGAAATAATTATGCTGAGAAGGAGAGAAAAACCATTAAAATGTTAGTTATAACCCTTTTTCCCTATTTTACAGCGGAATATCACATTTATAGGTGATACAAACTTTGACGTTTATGAACACGTAATTAGAAATTCCTTATTTTTCAGTAAAAAATGAACGAAAACAGATTCCACGGAAAAGAATAATAATACACGCAAAATGCATATATTGTGAGAATGAAAATGACTGGATACCCAAACCGGAACAAATTATTTACAGTATACCAAGTGAGTATGCACGTCGGTACAATACCTACCTATATATAGAGATAATATAATGTGCTCTTGGCTGAAATCAGACTACAGGCAGAATCGCCGAAATATACAAACGCGCATAACCTCAGACCGACTATACCAAATTGAATGATTTCTTTTTTTAAATAATTATTTTTATGATTGTGTTTATGAAATGTATTTTTAAGACATTATGATCCAAGCGATTGAAATAAATGATTTGATTTATGTGTTTCTTGCTGTTAGGGCAAAGTTTTCATATAAGGAAATTATGAAAAAGATTTTTTTTTCTACATTTGGCGGGCAAAACGTCTGTAGGGCCCGCTAGTTAGTTATATAAGTTAGTACATTGCATAATTTGATAATAAAAGCTTGTTGAATAAAACATTTTTTTTTAAACATTTGACAACAACAATTTGAAATCAAAACACACGTAAAGAAAAAAACGGACCGTTTTTTTTCTTTTTATCTTGTTGAAACAAAGGTTAGGTTAGGTTTGAATATCCATATCCCCTTCGAATAGAGCACGCCTTGCCGTGGCGAGGGGGCTCAGTAGCCTGTCGCAATCCAGCGACAGGTGAAGCCAAGATGCTTTGTGGAGAGTGCCCCTGCGTCTGTTCCCGTATCGGGCGGCAGAGGCACTAGTGAGTCGCGTCTGTCTCGCATCGAGCGGCGGCTCACCGAAGTGGTTGTGGCTCCCAGCACACCTCTGGCTTATCAGAGGAGGCAGGGGATGTCCTTGGGACTCTGGTCCTCGTGGCGAAACGAGGGTCTTGGCCTAACCGCCCGGACCCTCCTGAGAGACGGCACCAGTGTGCTGTCTGGAGTGGGATGAGATCTCCTCCCCCCACTCCGTGGAGATCCGCCCTCCTGCTTAGAGGGCGGACGTTGCTGCTGGCAAGGGTCGCGGGACTGTTGAGACACCGCGGCCCCTGCTGTCACAGCCACACGCAGCGGGCTTCGTCAGGTTTTAGTGGGTATACCCGAAGACGGGGGAGTCCCACACACGCCCCTCCGCTCCCCGACGGAGGGGTACGGTGTGTAATGACATTTCCTGACGTTAAAAAAAAAAGGTTTGAATATCCATATAGGTTGATTATAACTATTGGTATAGGATAATTCAATATCCTATACCAATAGCGGTGCGAGCTACATTCTACATTCGCGATTATGCAGATTGCTGCGATCACGACGGACGACTAATCGGACATTCACAATGGACAAACTATGTATATAGTCTATGGTTAAACTGACATAAAACAGGCACATGTATTGTTCCGTATGAAAAAGATTCTGGTGAAATGAACGCGGATTCAGGTTAAGAAAAGCAATCCCAAATGGGGATGATGGCTGATTCAAAGAAAACGAAATGTTTAGTCCGCCAGTAAGACAGTTAAATTAAATTAGGTACGTATCCTTTTTTTTTTGATGATGTGATTAATAATATTCAAAACATAGCTTAAAGTTAGGGGGTGGGGGCTTTCTGCATCGCAACAATTCAGAAATCGTATGCAGGCTTGACGTCATGCGATATTTAAAAAATATATATGTCGTTTATAACTTATTCCTAATTACTTGGCTAATTGAGGTCTTAATTTAACCAAATTTTTCCCTGTGTTTGGGGACCTCACTCTTCCGTATCTAGATATACATTACAACAATATAAACAGAAATTTATGGGATATATTAAATTGATCAAGCACTATCTTGTACAATTTACATGAAAATAATACGTGTTCCATTTTTTAATGATCTACACTAAAGAAAATATGTAATAATGCGTATATTATCAACAAGATACGCCAATTTCTAGGAGCAAAAAGCTACGTACGGCCGGGAAAGCCGAAGCGCCCAGGAACGATTTCGGATTCAATCAGCAAAAATCATTTAAGTTACATACTAAACAGCCTACCACCTAATTTTAAGATGCAGAACGAGAAACATAGCTTTCAACTTGATACACAAACAAGGCAGATCACTATATCGTCTTACTATGCGAAGTAAAACATTGTGGAATGTAAAAAAATCAATTTTGTTTAATTTTGCCTCTCGCTCGTTCAGTCTAAAAGCATTTTATTATCGTTGTGGAACCCTGTCCGTCGTGTTTCACGCTAAGCGGCGCGGATTAGCTGCGCTTTTCATTTCATCTATATAAACACGAAAATACTCGACGGTTAAACATTAATCAACTTACCAGCTTAACCTTACACACCATTTTTAAAGTGCAAAGCACTGCAGATTAGCTGGTTCAAAATGAAAATATGATATAGCAGTGAACTTCAAACTTTCAACAAACAATGCGTGTTAAAGTGTTCTTCTCATTACATTTTGTTACAAACATACATCATGTCAATAGGTTATTGATGACGCCACCAATCGTTGATATGCTCTTTATCATCTGTCAAAACGATCTGCCTCCATAGATTTTGTGTGGGAATACTCAAATGTGACGTCACGTGAGAGCGCCAGAAATCGGGGTCACTTGAATTAATATTTTTTGTATTTTTTGTAATTAAAACAGTTTCTAAAATAATAATTAAAATATTACGTACAGCTTTTGAGAAAATAAATTGGTTTTATGAACTTCATACAGGTTATGTTTTATTGCTAACGCTATACAGCCTTGGAAATGGTTACGATAGGTGGCATCATGCTTATTTTGGTCTCGATATCTTATTTTGGATAAAAAATGATACCAATGCCCATTGGTATCATTTTTGTAGGCAAAGGATATATATAGCGAGGTACAGTACAAAAGGAATTCAGACGAATAAATACTGGGCGCTTTTTCTCTGAAAAAAAATCGCTATCAAAACGCTTTGGCGACGAATCGCAGGTGAAACGTTTAGTTAACGACCCCGCTCCGTCCGGCAAATGAGTCCCGCGGTCACAGAGCCTCCGGCACAGCCCCCTACTCTCAAAGCCATTATCCGTAGCTCGGAGGGATAAGACGCGTTTTTCCACGGTTGCGATTTTCAACTAAATTAAACAGTTGCACTTCATTTTTTTTTTAAATTATTAGGACAACCAAAGATCCAAGTAGGGTTAGTAAACAATACATCTTACACGCTAGGTTAGTACCTAATTATAAAGTTACTTTATAATTTTAGCATTAACAATGCAAATTACTTTACAATGTGAAATTAAAACTGGAAAAAAAGAAAACTGGACTGCCTGTGGCAGTTGTAATATAGTCCGGATGCCTACTGCAAAAAAACCTTACTGGTAAAAAAAATAGAAATAGAAAATACCTCCTCTGTATAGAAAGCCAAGTTTTTTTTATTTAGTAATTTTACAAAATGTAAAAAAAATAATTATTCATATTATTATTAATAATAAAAGCCCCATCTTCCAATTCGGCAATCTAACTCTATATTTAGTTCCATTCCATTAGATGAGGTTTTTTTATACATTTTTGTACCACTTTTTCAATTCACGCAAAATTTGAGAATAGCCGCGGCAAACCAAGAGAAGTTGCAATTACTTCAACTCTAGCTTCTTATACAAAGTAGGTAATTTTTGTTTATTTTTATTGGGTAGGCATTTTTGCAGTCGGCGCCCGGGTAAAATCGAAACTAGGTTTCAAATTATTTTTTGTGGAATAACGCTACCAACCCATTTCGGTGATTATGTAGCCATCCCTGTCACTCTTACAAGCTCGGACGTGCGAGCGAACAGGGTAGCTAAAACCGTAAATACGACACGTTCGGGAATATGGCCTCAAAGCTACTACAATTACGCGCTTACAAACTCACAGGAGACAGATGACAAACAATGCGAATAAAATATAAACCTTAATCGCTGTAGTGGAAGACTGATTTCTGATCCGCAATTTGGAATGACTCCGAGCGGTTTATGCGGATAGCTGCACCGCACATCCGAGATGGAATACAATCAAAATACAACCCTAAATTAGAATATATAGAATCGCACATCGTGTGCGGCGGCGGTTGGCCTGGAGCCAGCTGGGCGCAGTGACACCGCGTTGTTTTGTTTTCTATTACGCGAAGCGTTCCTTTTAACAAAATTAAATTCTTCCAAAAACAGGAATTCAGACGATTTTGTGGAATAATTGACTTTTGCGTGTTATGGGGAACAAACCTTCTCCCCAGGTTACGAATGTTGCATTTAAATTTTGTTTGTTCATTCTTTTATTCAGTGGGTTTTATTTGTGAATATTTTATCTGGATAAAACTTCGCTGTCACGAGTTATGACGTGACAGTAATATCATGCAGATAATTAATACATCCAATACGTAAACAAACTTAAACAAGACACTTTATAGCGAATATAACAACAAAGAGGATATTATTTTATCTCAAAATAAATAAAAAATTCGTTCACATAACCTCCAATTCACACTTAATATCCTTCTGTAAACAAGTGATCGCATACACTACTTTATGTTGAAGACATGACGCCATGCTCTTGCAATTCTTAATGGTTTTTACGTGCTTGTTCACATAGGAATGCGCGGGCGCGGGCTCGAGCTCGCTACTAAAACCGCACATCCTTATCGTACGTGAACATTTGAATAACACTTTATATGTTTAATATTTCGCGACTTCGCGCCCGCCCGATTTATGTGAAAAACCACTAAGAGCGGGTACACATTGGGCGCTTTGCAACACGCGTTTCGACTCAAACTAGCTGTAACTACCGTGGCTTCTTGTTTTCTGATCCTGAGGGTAAAAGAATGCTTCACGTACCTTGACGAGGCTGAGGCGGATGGCGAGGCTAGTGCGCTCGGACGGGTTGGGGCTGGTGTGCAGCAGCAGGTCCCGCACCAGCTGCAGCTGTGCGCGCGCGCCGCCCGCCCACGACGCGCTGCCTTCGCGCATCACGGCCGTGGCTTCTTGCGACCTGATCCTGAGGAAAAGGTTTACTCTGTCAGTTGCATGGGAAATATTAGTTTGAGGAACAGGAGAAGAAAATATTTCCAGCTTGGATTCGATTAGAAACGCTGTAAAGGGCGACCATCGTCGAGGTGAGTAAAGTTATTGATTACTTATGGTTGGTACTCTAGATTTCGAACCAGCTTCCAATCTATGCAACCTGTTTGGAATCACACTTGTTTAGTTACTTTAAAAAACACATTAGTATTAGTATTGAAGTAGCTAAATCCATAAACCGATTCAGAGTCACCATAGCACTAACTCACTTTTTATGACCGTTCTTGTCATGATAAAACCCCTCTGGTCTCGTCTTGTTTCTGTTTGTCAGATTTCGTTTTTTGGAATGGACCCTCATTTTGTGTGCGATCTTTTTGTGACGTTCCTATGGACGATTTTATCTTTAATTTGTTTTACCTAATTTTTAATTTGTTTGGATCAGTCGCAAAACGCTGCCACATCTCCAAGTGAAGTAGTTTCATGCTATCGCGCGCGGTACACATAGGTTGCCTGTTCTTGAGCGCGTGCAGAGTGGCGTGCGCGTGGTGCCAGCGCTCGTTGAGCGCGTCGAGCTGGTCCTGCACGTCGCGCGCCAGCGGCACGCCGCACGCGCACACCACGGCGCGCGGTACACATAGGTTACCTGTTCTTGAGCGCGTGCAGAGTGGCGTGCGCGTGGTGCCAGCGCTCGTTGAGCGCGTCGAGCTGGTCCTGCACGTCGCGCGCCAGCGGCACGCCGCACGCGCACACCACGGCGCGCGGTACACATAGGTTACCTGTTCTTGAGCGCGTGCAGAGTGGCGTGCGCGTGGTGCCAGCGCTCGTTGAGCGCGTCGAGCTGGTCCTGCACGTCGCGCGCCAGCGGCACGCCGCACGCGCACACCACGGCGCGCGGTACACATAGGTTACCTGTTCTTGAGCGCGTGCAGAGTGGCGTGCGCGTGGTGCCAGCGCTCGTTGAGCGCGTCGAGCTGGTCCTGCACGTCGCGCGCCAGCGGCACGCCGCACGCGCACACCACGGCGCGCGGTACACATAGGTTACCTGTTCTTGAGCGCGTGCAGAGTGGCGTGCGCGTGGTGCCAGCGCTCGTTGAGCGCGTCGAGCTGGTCCTGCACGTCGCGCGCCAGCGGCACGCCGCACGCGCACACCACGGCGCGCGGTACACATAGGTTACCTGTTCTTGAGCGCGTGCAGAGTGGCGTGCGCGTGGTGCCAGCGCTCGTTGAGCGCGTCGAGCTGGTCCTGCACGTCGCGCGCCAGCGGCACGCCGCACGCGCACACCACGGCGCGCGGTACACATAGGTTACCTGTTCTTGAGCGCGTGCAGAGTGGCGTGCGCGTGGTGCCAGCGCTCGTTGAGCGCGTCGAGCTGGTCCTGCACGTCGCGCGCCAGCGGCACGCCGCACGCGCACACCACGGCGCGCGGTACACATAGGTTACCTGTTCTTGAGCGCGTGCAGAGTGGCGTGCGCGTGGTGCCAGCGCTCGTTGAGCGCGTCGAGCTGGTCCTGCACGTCGCGCGCCAGCGGCACGCCGCACGCGCACACCACGGCGCGCGGTACACATAGGTTACCTGTTCTTGAGCGCGTGCAGAGTGGCGTGCGCGTGGTGCCAGCGCTCGTTGAGCGCGTCGAGCTGGTCCTGCACGTCGCGCGCCAGCGGCACGCCGCACGCGCACACCACGGCGCGCGGTACACATAGGTTACCTGTTCTTGAGCGCGTGCAGAGTGGCGTGCGCGTGGTGCCAGCGCTCGTTGAGCGCGTCGAGCTGGTCCTGTACGTCGCGCGCCAGCGGCACGCCGCACGCGCACACCACGGCGCGCCCGGCCGCACGCGCGTCCGCCACTTGCTGCTGCCGGGATGACATCTGGTGGGAAAGAGTAACAATATTCAATGTGGCATACTCGTATGTTATAAGTATACTTATTTATTATATAAGTGACAATAAGCAAACATGCAACACAGCCATAGCTCTTGTCGTCTCGGATCTACACCCCACGCAGGTGCGGATAGGAAGCGTGTCGATTGACGTAGCGCAAGCGCAGTCAGTCGAGCGTGGACCGCCGTACAGCCGATACTTACATTGTCAAACATCATACTTAAATTGGGTCACTACATTCAATTTTGGTACCTTAGCTGCAATTCGATTTAAACTAAGACAAAGTTTGTTCAATTATTGTTTTGCAAACAGTACAAAATTATAAAATGTACTCAAAGCATTTATTGAATCAATCCAAATAGTTTGCCAGATTGACAGTTGGTCCACGCAATTTACCTAACGTCCTTTGCGCTGCTACTACGAGCGTTAATTCTGGCTATTCTGGTCACGTGATTCCAGGGTGCCGGAAGTGAGACGCTCCGTGGACAGGCCCCGTACAAGGAGAACCGGCATCTGGTGAAGGTCGCGGGAAGGCATTGGTAGCGCATCACCGATCGTGGTGGTGATCCTTGGGGAAGACCTATGCTGAGCACAGGGCGTCGAACGGCTGATATGATGCGTCCAGGGTACTACGAAGTTAGTATCTTCCGGGAAAGTAATTTACAGAGGGTTGAGCACGAACAACTATCATAACGTATTCGTAGCGTTTACCTATCGTTAACTTGTCAATTTGTATGGGGAAACTGACAGTTTCTGACATTAACACGACTACGTTTATTCATTAAGACGACACGACTACGTTAAGATATTGTTCGTGCTCACCCCACTGTTCGAATACGGGTACTCACTTGCTTATCCAGGTCGCGCACTTTTTGCTTAAGGTCCTTGAAGGGCAGCGCGGGCTCCGCGGCCTGCGCCAGCGCGCGCTCGCAGCCGTCCAGCCACTCGCCGCACTCCTCCAGGGCGGCGTACAGCCCTGCCCATACCGTCTGGCATTTAGACCATCTAAAACAGAAATTTGCTGGTGTAGTCTATCATGCTGGGTCATGTGGAGGGGACGAGCGCCAACAAGAGGGCCTGATGCCATTAGATCAACCCTCAGCATTGAGGGAACGACGAACGCTCGTAGCCATTAAGCCACTCTCCGCACTCTTCCAGGGCTGCATAGAAACCTGCACATACTGTCTGGCATTTAAGACCATCTAAAACAGAAATTTTGTGTGGTCGCGGAGCATTGAAGGAACGACGAAGAAGAAAACAAAAATTAATTTAAGTCAGATTAGGGACACCTATCATAAGCAACAACTATAGATATTAATGACTTATTGAGGCCTAATCGTCATATATTATTTGTGTAAGAGCATTTTTTCTCCTGTGCCACGGTGCTGGGACCTAAATATATGATTTAGGTACGTTTTAAAAATCTCGGCGAGTAGACTGGACCAAAACCGTTTGGTTTGAAAGCGGACGAAGTCGCGGGCGGCCGCTAGTAACCAAGGATTATGGTAATAATAGTCCTCCTGGCCGATTTCGACCACGGCGGCCAATCTCAACAGAGATCAGCCAACTACGCAGGAGATATTATAGTGCACAAGTGTGAGCGCAATACACAGGTGCACTCACTGTTCCATCACTCTCAAAGTTCGGTGAGACGGCAATCCGACATGACCGGAGAGAGATCAGGCGCAGGACCAACGGCTTAACGTGCTTTCCGAGGCACGGGGGTGTAACACCGCCAACTTCCCGACTCCGAGCTGTTTTTGAGAAATTCATGACAGAAATTTCAGAAACAATTTTGGCTCGACCTAGGATTCGAACCCTGGACCTCTTGGATGTAAGGCAGAAACTTTGCCACTACACCAACGAGGAAAGTTGAGGTGAGGCCTGTACCCAGCAGTGGGACGTATATAGGCTGATGAGAAAGTAGTGCTGCTTACTTCTCCCTTCGCTCGTCATACGCTTGTTGCAGCTGTTGTAGGTCGTCACACATCTTTTCCCTGAGCCGAACGGCGCGGGTCCGAGTCTCGGGGCAAACGCGTTTCGACACCCACTGGAATTTCTTCTAGCAATCCTCACGTCTAGACATTGCGTCAACTAAAGATACTAAGTAAAGCATCGGAGTTGCTCACTTCTCTCTTCTTTCTTCATACATTAGGACGAGCACGTTTAGAAACCGACTGAAATTTAATCTAATCCACCTTCAACCTAAGTCACCTAATATTATTTTTTTTAAGTTATGCAAACAACAATACATATAGCAATTTACTGTGGGCCCCACACTAGGAAATTCCTGTGTCATGAGCACCCGATGGTTCTTACAGGACTGCGACGGATGCAAGTAACTATGTGTTATGAATGAATTGATGATGATGAAGTGTGCGTGTGCGCGTGTGTGCGAATGTGTTGTGTATGTGAGTGGATGTGTATGTGTGTGTATGAATCTGGAAAAATGCGAACGTGTGTATTGGTGGGTACTTATATAACGTGCTTAAACAGGTCGTAAAATTACTACTTATTGAAGTAGTGCTGCTTACTTGTCCCTTCGCTCGTCATACGCCTGTTGCAGCTGCTGTAGTTCGTCTCGCATCTTCTCCCTGAGCCGAGCGGCGCGGGCTCGAGTCTCGGGGCGAGCGCGTTTCGACACCCACTGGAATTCCTTTTCGCACTCTTCGCAGCTGGATGTGGCCTCGACGAGAGCGGTTTTGACACGCTGTAGAAAAAAAAATATTTGAAGTTTTGTCTTTTTTGGGAATCAACTGGAATAAACAAGAATATACAGTTTAAAGAAATTAAAGGAATATTTGTTTCTTCGGTTTACGCGAACAGTAGACATTGAAATGATACACTTTTTACGGATTATTTCGCGATTTATTTACATTTTGTTTTAACCTGACGTTTCGGACCCTTTTCAGCATCCGTGGTCACAGACTAAGGTGTTAGTTGTCATTACATAGTTTGAATTTTTTTTTAACAACCATCACTCAAAAATATTAAGTTACGTTCCTATCCACACAAAATGAGCTAACAGTATCTTGAGGTCTTGCAGTGCGGAGTCGAGCTTGAGTCTTGGCTATAACAGGATCCCAAGCTGGTGGAATTTTCCAACCATCTTCTCTATTAAAATTAGGGTGTCTTCTAATTTCAATAGCCTCACGAAGCATACAAGGAAGAAAACGACATTCTCTTGCGAGGACTTTTGGTTGGTCAAAGCGTATGAAGTGGTTGGGTTTATCTAACGCGTGTTCAGGTTAAAACAAAATGTAAATAAATCGCGAAATAATCCATATTATAGGAAACTAAAAAAGCTAAATAATCAAAGAGGCAGCTGACAACTCAGCCATAACTTGGAAGAATCAATCGTTTTTAGATTGCATAGATCGCATCAAAAATGACAACGTAAGTTTTTGTGCAAACTTTCTGTTGTTTCAAAATTAACATAGTTATATGAAAGCTGCAAACTCGAAATATTACTGATAGTGGTTACCACAACTTATTGTCAACTATTAATTAGCAGTTCTGATGCGTTTTTGAGTCATTTTGCAGGCTGTGCTGACCCTACTTTAGTAGGTAGTAAGATTTGTGTAATTTTTAAACTACTGAATTTATTATAATTGTAATCAATGTGAGATTGACATTAAAAGTATTGAATATAAATTGTAATTTTCCGAAATCTTTAATTAATTTATCTAATTATCTAATTGTAAACCACATCTATTTATATTTGCATGTCTGCCAAGACAAAACATGCTGAGTTTATATCTATTTGTGATGTCACTATTTTTACCATGTTTTGTGCAAATAAATATTTTATTCATGCATTCATTCATGTAAATACATACCGCGAGCGCATCCTCCTGCAGCGGGAAGTCGTCGTAGTCGCGCGCCCCGAGCGGCGGCGCCCTGAGCTGCGCGCGCGCGCCCGCCACGCACGAGCGGATGCGGTTCGCGCGCGTCACCACTTCTGCGGCGCGGATCTGTGTACATACATACCGCGAGCGCATCCTCCTGCAGCGGGAAGTCGTCGTAGTCGCGCGCCCCGAGCGGCGGCGCCCTGAGCTGCGCGCGCGCGCCCGCCACGCACGAGCGGATGCGGTTCGCGCGCGTCACCACTTCTGCGGCGCGGATCTGTGTACATACATACCGCGAGCGCATCCTCCTGCAGCGGGAAGTCGTCGTAGTCGCGCGCCCCGAGCGGCGGCGCCCTGAGCTGCGCGCGCGCGCCCGCCACGCACGAGCGGATGCGGTTCGCGCGCGTCACCACTTCTGCGGCGCGGATCTGTGTACATACATACCGCGAGCGCATCCTCCTGCAGCGGGAAGTCGTCGTAGTCGCGCGCCCCGAGCGGCGGCGCCCTGAGCTGCGCGCGCGCGCCCGCCACGCACGAGCGGATGCGGTTCGCGCGCGTCACCACTTCTGCGGCGCGGATCTGTGTACATACATACCGCGAGCGCATCCTCCTGCAGCGGGAAGTCGTCGTAGTCGCGCGCCCCGAGCGGCGGCGCCCTGAGCTGCGCGCGCGCGCCCGCCACGCACGAGCGGATGCGGTTCGCGCGCGTCACCACTTCTGCGGCGCGGATCTGTGTACATACATACCGCGAGCGCATCC
This sequence comes from Pyrausta despicata, assembly GCA_963921415.1. Classification (NCBI taxonomy): domain Eukaryota; kingdom Metazoa; phylum Arthropoda; class Insecta; order Lepidoptera; family Crambidae; genus Pyrausta; species Pyrausta despicata. Next base: position 14,772,324 of record OY992864.1, read on the forward strand.
TCCTGCAGCGGGAAGTCGTCGTAGTCGCGCGCCCCGAGCGGCGGCGCCCTGAGCTGCGCGCGCGCGCCCGCCACGCACGAGCGGATGCGGTTCGCGCGCGTCACCACTTCTGCGGCGCGGATCTGTGTACATACATACCGCGAGCGCATCCTCCTGCAGCGGGAAGTCGTCGTAGTCGCGCGCCCCGAGCGGCGGCGCCCTGAGCTGCGCGCGCGCGCCCGCCACGCACGAGCGGATGCGGTTCGCGCGCGTCACCACTTCTGCGGCGCGGATCTGTGTACATACATACCGCGAGCGCATCCTCCTGCAGCGGGAAGTCGTCGTAGTCGCGCGCCCCGAGCGGCGGCGCCCTGAGCTGCGCGCGCGCGCCCGCCACGCACGAGCGGATGCGGTTCGCGCGCGTCACCACTTCTGCGGCGCGGATTTCCACACCGTCCTGGGATGTAAGCAGACGTTAATACTCGTTGATACCTCCTTCATATTCGCTCCGGGAAGCATGGGAAAGACCAAAGAAACCATTTCTGCGGTCGATTCTAAGCCTTTTTTTTAATATCTTCCAAGTGCAGACATTTTTCCCTCTTCAGCCTTATTAAATGTATAGATTTTAGGCGTAGTTTGGTAATCCGTTAGCTACCGTTCTCGGATTGTAGGTCGAAACGCAATCATTAACCGGTAATTTAAGTTATAATTCTATTGAACAAAATTCAGCGTGCTATGGAAAGGGTTATGTTGGGGATCTCATGAAGGGATAAGATCCAGAACGAGGTCATACGACACAAGACTAAGGTCCAAAGATGTAGCAAGCTAAATTGGCAGTGGGCTGGCCATGTGTATCGCAGAACCGACGAGAGGTGGAGCAGGAAGGTTCTCGAATAGAGACCACGTAGTGTGGGACGCCCCCCGGCTACATGGACAGACGACCTGAAGAAGGCAGCTGTTAGTGACTGGATGCAAAGGGCAGGAGATCGTGCACTGTGGCACTCCTTGGGGGAGGCCTATGTCCAGCAGTGGACTTTAACAGGCTGATATGATGATGATGAACAAAATTTAAAGACCAAAGCTTAGCAAAGCTTGACAAAACGATTAAAACGTTAGAAAGTACGGCCTTAAAAATACAAGTAACTTACCGGCTTCTGATTGCTCTCTTTCGCCAAGCTCTCGTTGACCTTAGTCCAAGCGGCCAACGCTTCGCCGAAGCTTCTCTCGTCAAACGCGATCTTCTGCGCGCGCAGCTCCCTCGCTATGGCCTGCGCCTTATCCGCCAGGGTATCCAGATCCCCTTGTTGGTTCTCGTCAGACAAAGCCGCAGGATCCGCACAAGCTTTCTTGATCTCATCCGCGAGACGAGAGAGTTCTTTTATGTCGTCTTCAGCCTTCATTGCGAGGTTTCGTTTCGTTTCGATTTCCGACATCACTACGGACCATTTGTTGCGGAGTTTGTCCTGTTAATAAATTAATAATAAAATAGCCTTGTCAGAAATAGACGATGACGTTATTAAAGCTTGACCAGAAAAATATTGTTTGTATCACTCTTATATAATACGAGTAAATGTGAAAGTTTCTTTGTTTGGACGTTTGTCCGTCGATCACGCTGAAAGTACTGAACGGATTTTGATGAAATTTTGTACACAGACAAATTATAAGCTGACTTGAGTGATAGAATACTAATATAATCCAAGGATCTTGGCAAGTCACTTTTTCTGAGTCTGAAAGTTGTCTAGTCTTATATGAAATAAATATATAAAAAATTAATTGCTGTTCGTTAGTCTCGCTAAAACATGCCAACGGTTGAATCGATTTTGCTAATTTTGATTGTGAATTATTTGTGGAAGTTCAGGGACGGTTTAAACGGTGGGTAATATATTAACAAAAATTGCGAAAACAGCGGGCATGACGACTGTCTGCTGGGTCCGCTAGTTAGATACAAATTTTACCTGGTAATGAGTCTGTATGTAGTCCGCCAGTAGCGGGTCCTCCTTGTGCTTGTCGTAGACAAGCGAGTCGCCGCGCGAGATCAGCTCCGCTGCATCGGGAGCTATGGCGCCCAGCTGGTTCTTCAGGATCTGTGTTAAATTATAATGGAATTCATTATTGTGCCTCTTTGCTACAGAAATGAAAAGCAACCCAAAATCGTAATGGAAACCATTAGTGTGTCAAATGGCAACAGAATGAAAAAGCAACCCAAATTATGATGGAAATCATTATTGTATCACTTTGCTATAGAAAGAAAAAGCAACCTAAGAGGTTAAGAGTGTGAATTTTAGATCGAGACGAAACATACTGTAGTTATTTTATCGTGGGATTTCTCAGAAAAATCTGAGAGTACGCAAGTTGTTGCTAAAACACTCCTGTGCCTCAAAAAACAACTTGGCATGACGCAGTAAACAAAAACGGTTTCTACCTTGTTTGGGAATCGAAACTGCGGCGGCGGCCAGCGTGAGCAGCATCACGTCCATGCGGCGGCACACCGCGCCCGGCCCGGCCCGGCCCGGCCCGCAGCGAGGCTGTGTGCGAGTACATACCTCGAGCCGCTTGCCCGGGTCGCGCTCGGCGCCGGCGGCGGCCAGCGTGAGCAGCATCACGTCCATGCGGCGGCACACCGCGCCCGGCCCGGCCCGGCCCGGCCCGCAGCGAGGCTGTGTGCGAGTACATACCTCGAGCCGCTTGCCCGGGTCGCGCTCGGCGCCGGCGGCGGCCAGCGTGAGCAGCATCACGTCCATGCGGCGGCACACCGCGCCCGGCCCGGCCCGGCCCGGCCCGCAGCGAGGCTGTGTGCGAGTACATACCTCGAGCCGCTTGCCCGGGTCGCGCTCGGCGCCGGCGGCGGCCAGCGTGAGCAGCATCACGTCCATGCGGCGGCACACCGCGCCCGGCCCGGCCCGGCCCGGCCCGCAGCGAGGCTGTGTGCGAGTACATACCTCGAGCCGCTTGCCCGGGTCGCGCTCGGCGCCGGCGGCGGCCAGCGTGAGCAGCATCACGTCCATGCGGCGGCACATCGCGGCCGCGCGCGCCGCCCACCGCGCCACGTCCTCGTCCGCGCCGGGCCCGAAGCGAGCGCGCAGCGACGCCGCTTCGGACTCTATTTGCTCACGGAAGTCCGGCGATTCGGTTGGGTCGGAGAGCTTCTGCACAAGTAAATATACCTACTTTTATTGCTTGTCAATTATTTCTCTAAACACTAATCCTGTAAGCAAAGTTCTGAAACGCGATAGATTATTTTGTGTTACGTCGCTGACATCGTCCTTTTAGCAGTCAAGAAGTTATATGTCCGAAATAAAGAGACAAATACTTGAAATAACTTACAAGTTTATTATTCATAGAGCAATCAATCAAGGTTGTTTTATTGATCAATCGCAATATTTTAAAATAACCATTTTGGACACAAAGTAAATTCCCTCTGCATTGAACGTATCACACAAAAACCGGTCAAGTGCGAGTTGGACTCGCGAACCGAGGGTTCCGTACAAACCTGTAGGTATATAAGTAAGTTTTTTTTTTAGACTTAAGTTTTTTTTTGTCAAAACTGAAAATTTACGGTTTTCGTAATTTTTCCATAAGACGTGACTTCGTACTAAATTTCAAGATTCTAAGTTTACGGGAAGTACCCCGTAGATTTTGATTCCCGTGCGAGTTTCGAAAATTTGCGGAAATTTGCGGCCTAAATTTCTGTATCTTTTGATTGCGTTGGTTTAGAAGGTTGATTTTTCTACAGCTTCCAGGGACAGCAGACCTAAGTACCATATAGATATTTCAGTTTGATACCTCCACGCGTTCCTGAGAAAAACGGTCTTGACAGACGGACGGATGGACGGACGGAAAACAAAGTGATCTTATAAGGGTTCTGTTTTTTTCTTTTTAGGTACGGAACCCTAAAAAACAAAGAATTCAAAGGCAAACTGTTTCAGATAACTCACATCATCACAATCCTCAGTCTTCTGGTACTTCTCGCTCACAACGCTCACAGGGCTTATGGGGCTGACAGGGCTGGGCGCGGGTGACGCAGGTGGCGTGCGCTTGTGAGACACGCCAACCACTTGGGCGCCGCGCATCGGCGTCGATGACCCTAACGGCGCGCCGGGAGATAGCACCGACTGCAACATATGGGGGTTGATCGCGAAGGGCAGTGGAAGATTCCACTAGGGCAACGGAATTGAACAACAAGGCAGATGTCTGCACTTTTCTTAAATAAAATCGCAACTTCATAAGATGCCGTGTTGTTACCTGCTAGTAATGTCATCCGCCAAAATCCATTCCAAAATCAAGTTATTTTTAACCCCTGATGTGAAGAAGAGTGTTATAAGTATGACACCTATGTCTGTGTGCGTGTGTATTTGTAAATTTGTTTTTGTGTGTGTCTTTCTGTGGCATCGTGGCTTCCGAACGAATATACCGATTTCAAATAGTATTTTACTTTGCGAAGGATGATTTAGTCACGGTGGTTCTTAGCTATGGCTGGTCAATCCGTCCAGCCGTTGGAGGTCACCAGCTGTTTACCGGGTTCAGGTCGGGGGTTAAGCTTTGTTACACGAAGTTCAACTAGAATACTAAATATGACTCTTGATACTTGTTTAATATTCTTCTTGTCAAAAGGTTATGCTGTTGTTGCTGTATAAAATGCTATAGGCTGTACACTGCGTCTACTGAAAGGTACCTAGTAAAAATATCTAGCTGCTAGTATCTATTTACCTGGGGAGTTTCTTCAACTTCGGAATATATCACCTCATCCTGCGGTTTGTCAGCATCAGTGGAATTTGCACTCGAATCGGACGGGTACGTGTACTCCGGCACATCAGTCATCTCTTCTACTTCGGGTTTGTTCGCTTGTTCGTTCAGACTCCGCTCACGAGCAGTATCGTCCAAGATGCGGTATTCGTTGACTTCGTCATCTCTCGGATGCTGAATGTTATGTTTTAGAGCTGAATCATCTAGAGGTAGCATGTCTCCTTCTTCCATAGGAGTCGAAGGGGGAGTTTGCGTGGAGAGATCGCAATCGTTGCGCTTCTCAGTAGCAGGTATCAAATCGGGAACGTTGGCGACTTCTTCAGCGCTTCTACGCATGATGACGCCGAGCGTCGGCCGCATGCGCTGTTCCAGCGTTCGCACTTCAACCACAAACGTCTTCGGTTCTGATCCCAGATCAACAGAAGGTCGCCTACCCTCAAGTTTATCATCACCATCAGATGAAACACTACCCGAATCACCCTCGGTATCGTCTACAACTTCTACAGTCTGTACCGTCTGTGGCACAAACTCCATTGCCGTTTCAATGTTGCTAGCCGGCTCGGGCGAACTAACGGTCGCCTTAACGATTTCGTGCTCCTTTATAGCGACCACGTGGCACGGCGAGGCTCGCGGTTTGTCGTCTAAAACTATTTTGTCTTCCGTCGGCTCGATTTTGTTCTTCGATATCTGCGTGAATAGGTCGCTGTCTTTGAGAAGGTTGAAGGTGCTGCTGTCCTTCTTAGGCGTCCCGGGAGTGGAAGGCAACGAAGGCGGTGGCTCGATGGAGTCAAAGGACATGCCGCTAATGCTGTCAGTGCAAGGACTGCTTGCCTTATTCTTTGCTCTCTCTAGCGAAGAACCACGGCTTCGGCAGCCGCCCTCTTTAACCGCACGACGAATCGGCACCGGACTGTTCAGAGCTAAAGGTATTTTCGACTTTTTCAGCTCCGGCTTCTCGGTCTCAGGAGTGTCCACCGGACTCTCGAGCCGACGTTTGATCGTGTCCGTCACTTTCTCGTATTCAACGTCCTCTTTGTTACGCGAGGTGGCCTGCAAAGGACAAACCGGTCACTTTGTGGTTAGCTCGGTTGGATTTTGTTAGGCCACTCGGTTATTTACAGTGTTAGTCCGTCGAGCCGCCGGCGATGTGATGAAGCGTGAGCCCAGCGTGAGTCCATGAATGAGATGCCGTGAGTAAGCGTCGACACACCACACAGTACACACCAACACCAAATTCGTCTATTTACATTCGATGATATTTATTTACAGGCGTGAATTCACAACGGTGGATGGATGACATGCCGGCTCCAGTACGTCGGGAGAGATCGGTCGCTCTCGTTAGAGGACACATCGACACACATGTTATAGACCAACAGTTCGGTTGATTCGTCGAAGCGTCTACTCTACGTGCACGGGTATTATAAACAGTGACAGGACTAAACGAGTAAGCGTCGGTATCGCTCGCACATATCACCAAATAGTGAGAGTGCGGGCGAAATCGATGGTAATGGGAAGAATGAACAAAAACCATAAGCATAGTAAGGTGTTTTGGATCATCACTACAACTGATTTTCTTGTCACATACCAATTTGGATCATAGGAAATCATACGAAGAGTGATGTCCATAAGCACGAGTCGACAAAGATGAAAAATGATACCATACCATAAAATGATAAATTGTATTTACTCTTCAGAACATGATAATAATGTTTTGAAATCTTTGATATGCCAGCTTATTTTTTTGAGATGAAAAATGACAACCTATCGTATGTTCTGTTAACGATCTCCATCAATGTCGATCCGTCTTTCAAGCGTACCCAAATGTCACTTACCGCAATCTTGTCCAGAAGCTTGTCATACGTATCCCCGAGGTTCACATCATCCAGCGCTCTCACATCCTTTTCCTTCGCCTTCAATTCCTTTTCCAGCTGGTTCAATCTGTTGGTCGAAGGCAGGGTGACCTTCGAGAGTTCTGCTTCTGCGTCTAAGATAAATTTGCGTACATCCGGTTCGGTCCGGCTGCCTCCCGCTTGCCGTTTGACGGTTTCCCACCGGTTATTGATTTGTTCGACTTGTTCTTTCAAGTCGGATAGGTGTTCTGGTTCGCACAGGTCTTGGAAGAGCTTGTAGTTTGTGTTGAGGCGGTTCCTGGCGGCTTCCAAGCGGGATAGTTCCAGCTCGAGCGCTTGGCGGGCGGGGGCGGCGGTGGGGGGCGACGACGCTAGCGTTTCTAGGCGCGGCGCGAGCTCGCCGAGGTCGGCCTGGATCTCGCGGGCGGCGAGGAGCGCGCCCTCTAGCTTGCCCTTTGCGTCTGTCACCTGGGGAAAAACGTTTAAAGTTAAACAATATCAAAGAGAGATGAAGAATGCCAAGATTGCCAAGTGTTCCATTTGTGATGTCGACAGATGGCGTTTTGATGGATTCGCTAGGTGGTAGTTCTGATTTCTTTGCAAGATTAAAGTGTATTTTGACGTGCGGTTTGTGTGGACTGTGCGCCTTACTTTGACTGCCTTCGACTTTTGTGATACATCGACCGTGTGTAGACAACAAGCTAGATGACACCACCAATCGCTGACTTACTTTTTATTATCTGTCAAAACGGTCTACCTCAACAGATTTTGTATGGGAATATAAGAACGTGACGTCACGGTCATGTAACAGAAATCGGAGTCAGATGACTGAATATTTATTGAGTTTTGTGTGTTTAAAAATTGGTTTCTACAGCTTTTTAGAAATATACTGGTTGTAACAACTTCACAGGGGTTATGTTTTTTCAACGCCATGGTCTTGAAAATATTTAAGATAGGTGTCATCATGCCTATTATATTGTTGATGGAATCAGGCGTTACTTTGCGGAAATCCATAACTTTAAATTTCCACTAAACGACGCCAGCGCAGGAACCAAAATAGTAGTCGCTCGTAGTCTGTCAAAGCAAAAACATCTCCTGAGGATGCCACGTGTAGTGGCGAAACGCGTCAAGTATTTGTTGGTGTCAGTGTTGTGATTTCAGGTGTAACTTCTGTGTCACGTTGTGAGTTGTAAAAATTGTAAGTCCTGCGACTTCCATTTCTAGCTTTTTCAGGTGATTACAGTTGGATGTATTTTGGTTCCTGCGCTGGCGTCGTTTAGTGGAAATTTAAAGCAAAATAATCCTCTTTTTCAGCTTTTGCCTATGACATTACCTGCGCCCCGAGGCGGTTGTACAGCTCCTTGAGCTGGTCGATGCGGCGCGAGAGCTCGGCCGGCGCGGGCGCGCGGCCCGCCTCCACGCAGCGCCGCCCCGACTTGATGATCGACTCCACCTCCGACTTTATCTCGCTCAGTGTGCGGTAGAATTTCTGTACGAAACAAATAAGTATGTCAAGGTGGGTACTGACCAATGTTACGAGGTGTAATGTAACATTCGCATCGAGCACGTACGCATCGAGCATCTTGCACTGTGTTTTAAAATCGGCGTAACATGCTCGTCAAAACTCTGTGCTCCGCTTTCGCCACGGTAATATTGGATAATATTACCGTGGCACACAAGATGGCTGTCAGCGAGGACTCGTTGGTATCTTCTACTTAATTATTGTTTCATCCAAATTAAGAAGAAGAAAAAACGTTACTGGACATCAAACCAGCGAGCAACGAGCGGCTCGTTGCTCGCTGGTTTCCCCGTAACACGACGAACTGACTACACGAATGCTCGCGGTGTAACACGTTACATTACGCCCCGTATCGCCGGTCAGTACCCACCTTAAGCATACTTTTATTAACACGCTTTTATTAGATCGGGGTGTATGTATGAATGTATGTAACGGAATTTTTGAGCTCAATTTTCACTAACTTCCAGAAATCTGATTAATTTGAAACTTTGCACACGTATTAAGTACCGATGACAATGCAATAATTTGATAAGAGTTTGAACTAAAAAAATAATAGTTAAAAAAGGCTTTTTTATCGTTTATTTTTATCGTCAGGGAAACGCACGAACGCTATTACGCACACCCACCAGCCGCGGGGGCAGCTGGGGGTTATGTGGGACTCCGGGCCTCAGGGAGATAACCAGATGCCATGTGAGTGGGACGTGGCGGGTTCGACGTAGGCCGAGAAGCCACAGGCACTTACTGCAATTAAGTATGTTAGCATGCAACATTTACTTTGAATAAAACAAATTTCCAGGCTTATAACACCTGCTAGACAGAAGTAACGCTAACTTTTCCATCGATCCCTGTTCAATAGCCTCTGTTTCATAAGAAAATCAACACACCATCATTATTTTGATAAGGAAAAAGGTTTTGATCTGAAATCAATCGTCCAAAAATACCGCGAAGTTCTCAATGTCACACATTGTAACAGCATTGAACATGACCTTCAAATTCGACCAGTAAAAACGGATTTCAGGAAGATTTTTACCACTAGCTATTCGTGTGCCTTTCGTGACTTACAGGTATCAGCTTTATGCTGTTTTGATTACATTAACGTTAGGGTAATACATAAAGTGTCTTATGCAATGAGCATAGTAAACGATGTTAAATGGAAAGGTTAAGTAGTAGTGGTGTACTTTTAGAAACTAAGTTCGAATTAATGTTCCCAACATTATGCTCAAAGTAGAAAAACATGAAAATCACTAAAATAAACAACTAACACATACAATCCATCCACTCTTAAATACTTACAAGCCATTTATAAAGCGCCATAATGAACACCAACAATACGTAAACTGAGTCCCAACTCATATCCGGTTTTGGGTACATTTGGTGTACACATTGACACTTAAAACATACAGCTAATCACGATTAGCAGCGCTATCGCAGAGCTTCTGTTGAGATGTTGTGAAAAAGATCGTTACAGCGCTGAAACTATTGGATAATGAAACTAAACAGTTTATCTAACAGATCACAGGAGCTACGGGTCGAGAGAGAATCGGACGGACTGTGAGCGCTGACACACGCGGACCGCGCTTAGCGCACGTAAAGCCATCGCTGCACTGCGAAACGAGCTATAAAATATGATTTAGAGCTGCTGTAGCTCACCTAGCTAGCATATGAGTTACGGAGACTTATTGGGTTATGAGGTTTTTTCTATGTATAATATGTATTTATGTACAAAAATAATTAAATCATGGCTGGGTGCAGCCTAAGGAGCACTTGAAGAAATTCGGATCGATGAGTAACTGGCTCGATTGGGAGAGCAATCGCCCGGTTTGCGAGAGGTGCGGGTTCGAGTCCCGCCTTTGGCAGTCCATTTTTCTTTTTAATGTCACATAATTACCGGAGTCAAAAACTGATCCGTTCGATACGAATTTTCCCCTAAGAATACTCTTATACATTTACGACTTAGAGAGATATTGTAGTGGATGACTAGTAAATTGAGTAAGGCTATTTATTTACACATTACGAACGTTGTTATTAAACAGTCTATAGATTCTTTCCTTTGTCGTTTTCTAACAACAATTTCCTTGCCAATCGATATAGATTTTACGTCTGCATGTAATTTTTAGAAATTCATTTAGTATGTTTACTGACTTAAAAAACTTATTCTCTTGGATCAATCGAATCGATCAATAGCGGAAATGATTTGAGCATTTCTAACTACTTTATTATGTTTGAAAAAGGACGTTTGTTGGACATATTTCCCTCTGCTACAAAAGAAATAGGCAGGTTTTATCCATTGTTTAAATAATATCCAACCAACTTGAAACGTATGCCTCCTTTAGGTTATGTCATTTGCGATGTCATTTACTTTGAATTGGCCGGCTTATGTTTTTACAAGGGTCAACCACTGCTTAGTACTTTTGTAATAGATTGGATTTTGCTCTGAAAGGTCAAATACTAAAATCCAAATTGCCACATCCATGCTATTGTAGTTGCGCGTTAATCAGATCACGGCGTGAATCCTTTCAACGCGCGGCGCACGCGATGGAAACTCTTCCCAACGCAACCGTATCGATTACATGCAGATTCCAATTTGTTCATTACAGACGGATCTCAGTGCATGCAATCTCTATATAATATTATTCGTGTAAGAGCATTCTTTTTTCACCAGCCTGTGTCGCGGTGCTAGGGCCTAAAAATATTTTTGAGGTATCGTTTTAAAGTTCTCGGCTAGTAGACTGGGCGAAAAATCTAACATTTGTTCGAACTTGAATGCAGACGAACACGCAGGCGGCCGGTAGTATTTATGCTTAGTCGCCATGTTGGATGTCATGGGAACATAAAAAGAAAATATGCATGCACTCAAGAGGGTAACGCACAATTATATTAAACCAGTCCCCGCTAGCTGTTTAATCCGGGTGTAATTCGTTTTAAATCTAATATTTCGAGAAAAAAAACTACCTTTGCCTTATCCTAAGGTCCACTCTACATGCACACCAAATTTTATTTAAATCGGGTTAGTAGTTTAAACGTCAGAGAGATAGAAGACAGCGAAAATACTTCCGTATTACTATTGAGTATGGATGTGGACCCTATAGAAGGCACTAAAATCCTGCTACACCTTTGGGACGGTTATTGGACGGGTGCCAAGAAGTTGTGCAAGAAAGACAGTCACACTACACGGGTAAAATAAACTATATAAGATATATAATGATAATATACAACGACATCACATTCATTGATCTGACTCCGTGGTAAGTAGCTTAAGCACTTGTGTTACAGATATCAGAATCAACTGTGGTATTACAAATAAACTTAAATAAATACATTTAACACCCAGACCAGTACAAACAGACATGTTCACGCACACAAATGTTTGTACAGTTTCACAACAATCACACAAATTCTCTGGTCCCAAATTAAGCTACGAGGCTTGTGTTATGGGTAATAGACAACGGATAAACATACTTAAATACTTTTTTTTGTAAATAAATACATATTATACATAGAAAACACCCAGACCAGTACAAACACACATGTTCATGCACACATATGCTTGTACTGTGCGGGGATCGAACCTGCGACCCTTGGTTTTAAAGTCCGACATGTAGACCTATGCACCAAACGGTCATCATTATTACTTTACAATTAAAAAAAAAACTTTCTACTTGGATTTGTTATATAAAAACACTAGTGATTTTTATGTAGGACACCCAAATTCGTCTCGTCCGTCACCCAAACCTTCAGCGTTTTCCATTCAATACCAGCGGACACCGGAAGTTGTTTGATAATAGCCGGCGGTCAGTGTGTGAAACTGCGCTCTGATAATCAAGGGTTACGTCACTAGTTAGTTTTGTATTATCAAACCAACTCAGGTATTTTATAGCATAAAGATTAAACACTCTAAAACGTTCAATAAACGTAGGTTGGTCGTACAAACCGTAAGTACGTAACGTAACGTAACCAAAAAAAACGAAGTTTCCTGTCAAAATACTTTCCAATGAGCCAGGAAAACAGCTGGTGCAACAGCTTCAACGGCTGGACCGATTTCGACCATCCGTAGCTCAAAACCACCGAGATTAAATTATTTTCGAATAAAAAAAGCACTGAAATCGGTCCAACGGTTCGTGAGCTACATGCCACAAACACACACAAAAATACACCAACACAAATACATATACACACAAACAGACACAGGGTCAAACTTATAACATCCCTCTTTTTTGTCGGGGGTTAGAAATACGGAAGTATGTTGGATTGTCGGATATAAACGCACGCACCGTAAAAGCAGCGGCGTGAAAACTATCTATGTTGCACGACGCACAATGGGCTGAAAATTGGCTTTCATAGACATAGGAACTTTAATTGTAAAGTGACGGATTTTAGGTCAGATATCCCTTCTATTAGATACTCTTGTATCTTGGAGATCAGCATTGGAACGGACTTCCGAAGGTCGGGTGTTCGAATCCTCCCCGATGACCGGATTCAAAAAAAAATTTTAAGTGTTATATGCCTCTTCGAAACCTAGAATAACACATACATCAGGTACACATAGGGTACTTTCTATCCCGTTAAACATCACGGTTCCTGTGAGATACGTAGAAAATAGGTTCTATGCGGGTGAGACCGTAGGGAATTTCGTGCTACCACCATCTTGTTATTTAGCGAACTTATTTGCCGTCCTGTAAAGCCTATAAAGGAGCCTTCTTAATATTCACTCACCAGGCAGCGGCGCAGCTGGTCGCGCACGGCGTCGACGCCGGCGCCGCGCGGCCGCAGCCCCCCGCCCCCCGCCGCGTGCACGTCGCGCAGCGTGCGCGTCGCGCGCGTCAGCCGCGCGCTCAGCTGCGAGCCCTCGCCCTCGCTGTCGCTGCCGGCTGCGGCGGTGTGGTTCACACTGTCACTCACTAGGCAGCGCCGCAGCTGGTCGCGCACGGCGTCGACGCCGGCGCCGCGCGGCCGCAGCCCCCCGCCCCCCGCCGCGTGCACGTCGCGCAGCGTGCGCGTCGCGCGCGTCAGCCGCGCGCTCAGCTGCGAGCCCTCGCCCTCGCTGTCGCTGCCGGCTGCGGCGGTGTGGTTCACACTGTCACTCACCAGGCAGCGCCGCAGCTGGTCGCGCACGGCGTCGACGCCGGCGCCGCGCGGCCGCAGCCCCCCGCCCCCCGCCGCGTGCACGTCGCGCAGCGTGCGCGTCGCGCGCGTCAGCCGCGCGCTCAGCTGCGAGCCCTCGCCCTCGCTGTCGCTGCCGGCTGCGGCGGTGTGGTTCACACTGTCACTCACCAGGCAGCGCCGCAGCTGGTCGCGCACGGCGTCGACGCCGGCGCCGCGCGGCCGCAGCCCCCCGCCCCCCGCCGCGTGCACGTCGCGCAGCGTGCGCGTCGCGCGCGTCAGCCGCGCGCTCAGCTGCGAGCCCTCGCCCTCGCTGTCGCTGCCGGCTGCGGCGGTGTGGTTCACACTGTCACTCACCAGGCAGCGCCGCAGCTGGTCGCGCACGGCGTCGACGCCGGCGCCGCGCGGCCGCAGCCCCCCGCCCCCCGCCGCGTGCACGTCGCGCAGCGTGCGCGTCGCGCGCGTCAGCCGCGCGCTCAGCTGCGAGCCCTCGCCCTCGCTGTCGCTGCCGGCTGCGGCGGTGTGGTTCGGGGAGGAAGCGTCGCCGGCGCGCGCTAGGCGTTCCTCGGCTGCGGTGAATTTGCGCTGGACGGAAAGAACACAAACTTGAATAAATTACTGTAACATATAATATGTTAATACTCTTTCTCGATATAGGTTATTAAATAAATACAACTAGATAGGAGTAATATAGGTATAAAAATAAATAGAATATTAAAAAAAACTTAACCTAAATACTTATTAACTAGCTAACTTAACTTTATCTACATACAAATTATATTTTTTACCAAAAAGAAAAGTATTAAACGTTATAGTCCGTGCAAATCGAGAAATACGCTAGGGGCGAAGGGCGAGGGGAGCGACTGCAGAGGCGCGGGCGCAGACCGCGGCCGTGCGCGACACACTCGATCAGACCTCGCGTCACGACACCCGCGTACCGCTTTGCGCGCGCGTGACCTACTTCTCAGCTCGACTCGATATTTCGTATCACAAATAATTGCTACTTATGTTCAAAAAAGGTTTTAACAGTGCAACTATATCTCTGTGTACCTAAATAAACATCATTATCCCGTATCTGGGAACTACCACCAGGCTAGATCACTAGCACCTCGTCGACAACACCTCGACGTTTTATGGACTTATCTCAGTCCACGGGCCCGTCGCAGCCCAAGGACCTATCGCAGACCACGGACCAGTCAACGGAGCAGCCGGAGGCAATTCAGGGGAGTCAGGCAGGATTTAGTCGCACAGAACCATCTCGTCACCTACCCACGACCTTTGTAACTTTTTTTTAAAAGTAAATTTTCTTGTCCTTCCTTAATTTTTGGCCGTTTTATTTATAATCCACAATAAAACGTGACAAATGGCGCCCACGCTTATCGTTTAAAGGTTTCGGTTTTGGTTCTGTAGCGGCTTCCTCTTTTCTTTACTGTCTGGTGATGGCTGTGTGCATGTTATTTTCACTGTAAAACGATGATAGTATCCTACTACTATCTTCGGGCTATGTACCTGTTGTTTCTTTTTTTTTAATTTAAGTGATAAATTCGTTTTGTATAGAATACTTTACCTACCCTGAACGAATGTAATTTTTGTTTGAATTATTACTAGCAAAGTTAAGGCATTATCTTACTTGTTAATCTAATTACGCTGAATTTTGTGACAGTACATAGCTCGGGGAATGTTTGTTTTTAAAAACTTTTATTTAGTTTCAATCGTTTCTGTTTCTTCTTAGTTAGTGCTTTTTATTTGCCTTTTTTTTTCTTCTTCTTACTACATCGTTCTAGATCAAAATTGACTATTGTGACAGAACGGAATAAACTGCTTTGGCATTTTTTTTTCTCTTTGTTGTAGTTAGTTTTCATTAATTATTTTCCGAATATTTGCACAACATACCTAGCTGCGTTAAACTTGCAATATGTCTTTTCCGATAAAATTTCTCCACCTTCAAAAGACTGAGTAACAATATGAAGTAAATATTAGGGGAGAGATACCAGCTAGTACTGTTTTGGAGCTAAGAAGACAAGTCTGTAAATTAACACAAACATACCCTTCTAATGATATCTCTTATTCCTGTCTGGAATTAGGTGATGATATGAAAGGCATTGCGGAACCACTTGTCAAATTAAATTCTAATTTGGAGGCCTTGTCTTCATCTATGGATGAAAGTCTAGTAGATCGTACTCGCTCGTTACACAACCATCTCTATCATAGATTTCGTCGTCTGGAGCATCCTGAATCGACATCAGAACTTTACCCAAAACTAAAAGCGTTAATAATGAAATTTCACGAATATAGTGCTTTTTTTTTCAAAATTAACTGAACCTGAAGAATTTAAAGACTCTGAATCAAAACCCCTTGATAAAGATATCGTACCGAACCTCGAAAGTTTAAAAGTAACGGTTCAATGTGACCGTGGCCTATCCTCGGACATTTCTAGACTTAGATACGATGGCAAGTCTTGTGTTAGATCTTTTATTCAAAAACTAGAGGAATTTCGCCTAGCTAAAAATATTCCTGATGATAAACTTCTGTCTTACGCCTACGAAATATTTACGGGGGATGCTCTGCACTGGTTTCGCTCAATAAAAGATGATGTTGACCAGTGGGATACTTTAATAATTAAACTTCGTCAGGATTTCGATATTTTTGATTATGATTATCGTATGATAACTGAGATTCGTAACCGTACCCAAGGGGAAACAGAAAACATTATAGTTTATTTAGCTATAATTAAGGGCATGTTTTCTCGTCTTAGTGCTCCGTTGTCTGAAAAGGACCAACTTGAAATTATACTCCATAATATTCGCCCATGTTACTCTAATGTACTCGCTAATTGCCCTAACGTTTCATCTATTCACCAATTGCAAACACTTTGTAGAAACTACGAACAAGTAAAAGCCAGATCAGAAAATTTCAAAGAGCCCGTTGCATCTTCTTCTAGATCACTAGCTCCTGAATTTGGATATAATGGCACTCAAAAGGCTTATACAAAAACCTTTGGCAATTTTAAAAATTATACTAATAGATTACAAGCAGGCCCTAACAATGTTTTCGCTATTTCGCAATCTAAGTTTTGCTATCGTTGCCGCACTGATGCTCATAGCATGAAGGAATGCCCTGCTGAACGTGTTATTTTTTGTTTTAAATGTGGAAAAAAAGACGTACGGTCAACAGAATGTCCAGATTGTGCCAGTAGTAAAAATAACACAAATTCAAAAAACTAATAAGTGAAAATTGCGGCAAAACAGCAACAAATTTCTTCGATAGCTCGGATTGGGAAAGTTGGTTGCTGGTTGTTAGAAACTTTTTCTCTTCTTATAATGTTGCTTCAATTTTCACATCTAAGCCGAGTAGTGACCCACGCCCTTACATTAAGATTCGCATTGGAGATAGCAGTGACCATAGCATGTATGGTTTGCTTGACTCGGGATCAGTAGTAAGCATTCTGGGCCAGAATTGTTACAAAACCATGTTGACGCTTGGTTATACCTTGAGAGATGACCTTAAGATATCTGTAAACGCCGCTGGTGGACAGAAACTTCACTCTTTAGGTTACATGCTTATACCTATTCGTTTTGAAAACCAAACTAAGATTGTTAAATTACATGTGATCCCCGAGGTTGATTCGATCTTAATTTTGGGGATAGATTTCTGGAATCAATTTCACATCCTGCCTAACTACCTTATTAAAAAGGACTATCAGTCCAATGACCCTGGTATTCTTCATATTGATATTGAACAGACAGATGTATTTCTTTATAATTATGACAATCTGAGTGTTTCTGAAAAGGTCACAGCTGACAGCATTATTGCAGATTTTAAATCTATTTCATTTGAAGATAAGGGCCTCGGTAGAACTAATGTCATCACTCATAACATTGACACTGGTGATTCAGAGCCGATCAGGCAACGTTATTACCGTATGTCCCCGGAAAAACAAAAAATCGTTACAGAGCAGGTGGATGAAATGTTATCACTTGATGTGATCGAGTCATGTGAGAGTCCTTGGTCATCACCTGTGTTAGTGGTGGGCAAAAAAGACGGAAAGCCTCGATTCTGCTTGGATAGCAGAAAACTTAACTCTATTACTAAAAAAGATGCTTACTGTCTTTGTACGGGGTATACTGTACATCTAATGAATTGCTAAATGAAATGCTAGAGATTGAGGTAATGTAGAGTTTATTGTAAATTAGCGTAAATTACAGAAATTTTGATACTGCTAAGTTGACGTGTGAATGCTATGAATGCGATGTATGCACTGACTAATTGAGTGGGAAAATGGATTGTACAAAGTGCTAAATTGCTGATGGCGTGATTTGGGCGTAATATAATATGTACACCGTACATGCTCCCGGGGAGGAAGATGATGGGGTGAGATGAAATGTTAAATGACTTAATCCTAGTTACAAGGTGTTTGGGCATTTTTCTTAGAACTATGTTAGTTTTTAATGCTATGTACTATCATCGGAGATAGTAAGAACCGATCGGAGCACGGGAGAAGTACCACAGTCTCTTCTCGGCTTATGAGAGTTAATAGCTTTGATTTTCACTTCACTACACTTTGCTTTTACACTAGATTGCCCATTTTTACTATAAGTAACACTTTCACTGACACAACACTGTTCACTCGTTGGCTGTTGCTGCTGCGCGCGCTGTCCTCGGCGCCTGCGAAGGCATCGCTTCCACGCGAAGGCTGCTCCGCCCACGACGATGATCACGATCAAGATGTATATGACAGCATAATGATGAATGTCATGATTCGATATTTCATCGCTCAGAGGTATAGTTTGCTTCATTGTATCAATTTCTTGTCGAATTTTAGCTATTTGTGTATTTCGGTCACTTTCCTCATGGTCTATTATAGTCGTAAGGTTTGAGTTTGTGATTGGAAGCTTGAATAAGTGATTGATTGGTGCTATATCAATCGATTGTATATCTGCCTTAATGTTGATGCTACTCGCGTCTTGCCGGTGTGGATAAATAATAAAGTCTTTTGATTTAATAATACAACCATGACTCACTTTTAGTAAGCCGGCGAGCTTTAGTCGTAAGTTTGTAATTTGAGCCTCGCACATCAGCTGTAGAGTACAGTCGGCACAACAAAAATAGAAATAAGTGTTCATTTCGTTCAATTCTTCCCATTTACTTGAACAAAGGGTAGTCGTAGTTTGACATGTTCTGGAATCTCTATGAGTCTCGCACAAGCTCTCGTCATCTTTGATATGGTATATTGGTCGCTTTAGGTAGCATAAAATTATTTCAGTGTCTAAATGCAAGCAAGAGTTCAAATCGTTTTCTGGTATGGAAATTAATGCGTCTCTCTGTAGATTAACAGCCGCATATTTAGTTACAGGTTTGAGGTATGTCATAGTGTCATTTCTTTGTTTAGGTATAGGAATTATTCGTAGAATATCGTACAGATCTCTGCTAATGAGTGGTATTCTGATCTCAAATAATACGTAATTTTTAGTAATCTTAGTTTTCACTTTTAATAACTTATAAATGGTAGTTAAGTCAGCATTGTAGGCAGGTAAAGATAAATCGCTTGGTAATTTGCTTGAAATGATATTAAGTTCGTTGCTAAGTTGATCAGGTGTTATAAGATGTAAGTTAATTTTTCCATTGTAAATGTCAGTCAGAGTATTTAAAATATAGTCTTGTATACTTTGTTAATGATTCAGCATATTGTTTGTCAATAATGAAGTAAGAGTAAAGTCGTTGATGCTTGAAACATTTTGAAGCCTTGTTTTTAATGTGTTTAAATTCCTTTCTAGGTCTAACATTCTCTGATTTGCAAATTTGTGGTGTTTGCTCATTATATCTCGTGTTCTTTGTAGAAGATTAAATTCAGCTTCCACGACCGATGTCTGATTCTTCCATAATGCTGCTAGATGTTTCTGATTTTTTCTAATAAGTTCAATGTCTCGTTCATATTGTTCTGCAAATCGGTCGTCTAGTACTCCAAACATACTATTTGCAACGTTACCAATTGCATTGATAAGGCCGCGCCTCCGGCGTGAATGAACTCCAAAATGCTGATTTAGCAACATGCGGTTATAGTACTCCAGCTCTGCGTCACCGTGACGTAGTTGCATCATTATAGCTTCGCAATGTGATTCCGTTTTTATCTTTGAACATGTGTTTTCAAGGTAATTTAAATATTTAGTGAATGCACGGTAACCTTCCCAGTAAGGCTCCATGTCGTAGTATGCTATCAGCTTCCAGTCGTCTCTGATTAGGTACATGTTTGTAATTTTGTCGAAATATAAGCTTTGATTGGTTTGTAGTGCTGTAATGTTGTATTTGCTTTCTGCTGGTGATAAGTTCGTGATAAATAATAATAGTATAGACATTATCATCGTTGCTAGACTATATCCTTTCTTTGATTGCTTGCTTTTTCCATTCTGTTGATTGCTTGATGTATTTGCTTCACTTGCTGAGTCTTGTTTTTTGATAACTTCGGCCGTGTTCGAATTATGTGTTTCAGTTGGTAGTATCGATAATTTCACAATCGGCCTCTTTAATAACCCATTTTTTGTTTTTAAGGTCACAACTCGGACGAAACCGTCAGCACCCGGAGTTCTACAACTCGTTCTAGGGCCCATTTCCCTGCTGGTAAATTAGTATCGTGTATGATCACTATGTCATTTAATTGGATATTGCGTTGAGGTCGTGTCCATTTACTGCATACGTTTAATTGCGTTAAATATTCGGTGCGCCATCTTTTCCAAATATCTGTAAATATCTTTTGGCATAAGTGCCACCTGGTACGAAAATCATCTTCGGTGTCATAAAGTGTCAACGTAGGCCCCTGAGTTAAAAAGTGAGATGGAGTTAAAAAGTTGAGGTCGTCGGGGTCTTCTGACAACGGACATAAAGGCCTCGAGTTTAGGCATGCTTCCAGTTGGGCTAATAATGTGCTGAATTCTTCGTAAGTTAGCTGTTGCTCTCCAACTACTCGTTTCAGGTGAAACTTAAGGCTTTTAACTGCACTCTCCCAAACTCCGCCAGCTGAAGGCCAAGAGGGTACATTAAAATGCCAATTTATACCCATTTCAGTTAGTTCGCTCATAAATTCTTGATTGGTTTCAAATAACCGTAAATGCGTTTCTTGAATAACCCGATTTGATTTTATAAAGTTTGTGCCTTGATCACTGTACAAATGGCTGGGGGTTCCTTTACGGGCAGCCATCCGTTTCAGGGCTGCTAGAAATGCTGATGCTGTTAAGTCAGAAACTAATTCCAGATGTACTGCCTTAGTGGCCATACATATGAAGACCGCTACGTAGCCCTTAGTGGTTTTCGCTCCTCGACCTTTGTTCATTTTGATAAAAACATGTCCTGTGAAATCTACTCCTGTGTGACAGAATGGCCTAGAGGGATTGCTTCGGGCTGAAGGTAAATCGTCCATAATTTGATAATGTTTGCTGGGGTCGTTTCTTCTACAAATCACACATAATCGTATTTGCTTTTTTGCTAATCTGTTACCGCCTATAATCCAATATTTTTGTCTGATAAAGGCATTGGTCAGCCTTGCTCCACCGTGAAAGGTAAGTTTATGCGCCTGGTCTATAATCAGCTCTGTTAAACGAGACCCGCTAGGTATAATAATTGGATGTTTCATCTCATCAGTGATGTGCGCATTTTCCAACCTCCCTCCAACTCGTAGGATTCCAGCTTCGTCAAGGTAAGGTTTTAGCTTTGATATTATGCTTTTAGTCGCTACGCTTTTCTTTGCTTGTAAGTTGCTTATTTCTTCCTTAAATGCTTCGCTTTGTATGTGCTTTACAATTAATAATTGTGCCCTTCTTAATTCATTAAGTGATAAAAATGCTTGCTTTGCTTTTTCTTTGTTAATAAATCTCATAACGTATGCTAATATTCGCGTAATGCGTGAGAGAGAATTATGCTTTGCTAATAATTGCTTGATGATGGAATCTTCCGCTACGGACTGTGTAGCAACGTTGATCTGCTGAAGTTTATTTTCTTGTTCGTTTGTAGAGTAGATTGCTGTGACGCTTTCTTGTTCTTTGTTATAAGTAGATAACCACGTGGGGCCATTAAGCCAAAGGCTGTTTTCTTTTAGCTGTGATGGTAATTGACCCCTGCTAGCTGAGTCTGCGGGATTTTCCGCTGACTTTACATACCGCCAGCAATCAGATGGTATGACCTTGACAACCTTGTTCACTCTGTTAGCGACAAACTGTTTCCATTTGTTACTTGAATTCTGCAACCATGCAAGTACGACCTTGGAATCACTCCAGCCAAAAACTTCTATGCTATGCTGATTTAAGCTCTCTATTACTTTGGTCATTAGTTTTGCCAATAAATCGGCGCCGCAAAGCTCTAATTGCGGTATGGTAAGGCCTTTGCTGGTGGGCACAAGCTTTGATTTGGCTGCAACTATTATGACATGTTTTAATTTGTCAATCCTGGCGTAAATAACACATGCATACGCTTGCGAGGATGCGTCGCAAAAACCATGTAATTGAATGACGTCATATTTGTAACATCTTATCCATCGCGGTATTTCGTAGTCGTTTATGTTCATAATATCCAATCGTATCTTGTCCCATTCGTCAGATATTTCTTTTGGTATGACGTCATCCCACTGCAACCCAAGGACATACACTTTTTGAAACAATAATTTTAGTTTTGCTGTGACAGGTGCTATCCAACCTAAGGGGTCGAATATCTTTGATATTTCTGATAAAAGCTGTCGTTTGGTCGGTAAGCTTAATGATACATTTATGTTAGCTTCGAAAATGAATTTGTCCTTTTTTGCGTCCCAGAATAATCCTAGAATCTTTGTTTTGTCTTGTGATTTAAAATTAAATATTTCATCTTTGTCACTTTTGCTCTCAAGTTCGTTTAAAAGTTCACTATTGTTCGACGACCACTTTCTAAGGTTGAAGCCGCCTTTTTGTAAGAGTAAATTCAAATCTTCTATTAATTGTTTGCCCTCATCTATTGTGTACGCTCCATGGACTAAGTCATCCATGTAAAAGGATTGCTCCACCACTTTTGCAGCCTCAGGAAAAGTTTCACGTTCGTCTAAAGCTAACTGATGCAACGTCATCATCGCTAGAAACGGGGCGGCCTTGGTGCCGTATGTAATTGTATTTAATTGATAAATTTGAATAGGTTGATCTTCATTTTCTCTCCACAATACTTTTTGATATTTTCGATGCTCTTCTGCTACTTTTATTTGCCGGTACATTTTCTCGATGTCTGCTGTGAAACCGTAAGGATATTGTCGAAATTTTAGAATAAGCATTTGCAAGTCTTGCTGCAGGTTAGGCCCTGTAAACATCAAGTCGTTCAAACTGTAACCTGATGACGTTTTTGACGATGCGTTAAATACTGCTCTATATCTTGTAGTTATGCTGCTTTCTCGCTGGACACAGTGATGGGGTAAATAGCATTCAAGTTTCGATGTGCTATACACACGTTCCATATGTTGAAGTTGCTCATACTCTTTAAAAAACAATTTATACTCTGTTGCTAAAACTGGCTCTCGGCGAAACTTCCTTTCTAAGTTAAAAAATTGACCCATAGCTATTTGCTTCGATGCTCCTAATTTTTCATTAATTTCATCCTTGAGAGGTAACATTACCTCGTATCGACCATTTGACAATCGTTTCGTTGTATCTTTGTAATATGAAATACAATTTTGTTCTTCGCAGGATAGATTAGATGCTGTAGTGATATCTTCCACCTCCCAAAATGCTTTGATATCCTCCAAGTTATTTAATACGACGTTACATTGATAAGTTTTGATGCTTCCGCAAAGTAACCACCCTAAATAAGTCTGCTGTGCTATAGGTTCTGTGATATGATCTCCTTTTATGACAACATTATCCTTGAATAAATTTCTGCTCCTAGTAATATGTCAACTGGGCGACTGATGTTAAAATCAGGATCTGCTAGAGTTATGTTTGCTAGATGCTGCCAAGATGGCTTAGTAAATGATTTGCTAGGTAAGTGTCCTACTAAACTGTTCATAATTAATGCTTCGACATTGAATGAATAATCGCTGACAAGTGATGAACACGAAATATTCACAATCCCTTTGCAGTTATTTTCGGACTTTCCTACTCCAAATATGACTCCGCTACATTTTCGTTGTTTCAGACCTAACTTTTGAGCTGCATGTTCCGTAATAATTGATATTTGTGAGCCTTGATCGATTAGGGCACGCATTGTTTGGTAAGAACCATCTGCTGATAAGACATTAATTTTGGCTGTTGCTAGAAGTGTTTCGGAGGTATTTTCCTGTGAAACGTGAGTTGCTGAATTAAAATTGTGTTGAAACTGTCCAGGTGTTGATTTTGCATTCGTTGCATTTCCTGCGGACGTTGTCGGCTTTGCCTTTGTGCAGGCATCGTGTAACATTGAATTGTGATCGGCACCACAAGTGCGGCATCGCTTTAATGATTTACACTTATTGCCATTATGATCAAATAAGCAGTTTACACATACATGCAAACTCCGGATGGTTTTCAATTTTGCTTCGTTAGACATTTCCAGAAATTTGTTGCAATAATAAAGGCTATGATTATTTTTACAAAGTGGGCACGTGTGCGTCGGGTATTGCTGAGGTTTCGTGACCTTGTTGAATGAGTTATTATAACTGTAATAAGGTTTTTTAATGATACTCGCTTGCTGATTTTGATGCAGATGCGGAGATGATGTCTTAGGTTCTTGCTTGCGTCTTGCTCCTTCCAGAGATGTAAATTTAGTTTCGAGATAGTTTAGAAATTCTTGTAAATTTGGTAAGTCGCGTGGGTTCTTGATAAATTCAACATAGTCATTGTAAGACTCGGAATCTAATTTTTGTGATAGTAAATGGACCAATATTGAGTCCCAGGTGCTGACGTCAATGCCTAAGTTTTTGATTGAATGTAGGCACTCAACTGTGACGTCATGCATCTTTTTGATCGGAATAAAAGATTGCTGTTGAATATTTGGAAGGCCTAGTAGAATATTGATGTAGGATGTAAATAAAAGTTTTTTGTTGTCGTATCGATGGTTTAAAATATCCCAACTGATACTGTAATTTTCTGAACTGATCTGCAGATGCTGGATTAATCTTTCAGCTTCTCCTTTTACTTTGCTTTTAAGGAATTGCATCTTTTGTGCATTGGAGAGTGAAGGATTGTTGTGGATTGCTTCCTGAAATAGGTCCTTAAATGAAACCCATTGGTTGTAGTAACCATTGAATACAGGGATATCCAATAAAGGCGTAGACTTATCTCTGTGTGAGACAGACCATAGCTTAGTGTTAATTGCTTTCTTTAATTCTGCGTATTTCTTTTCGTACTTGCTGTAAATTCTCTCATAACTTTCGTCTTGACCATTCTGCTCGCTATCGATTTCCCA
Organism: Pyrausta despicata; assembly: GCA_963921415.1. Taxonomy (NCBI): domain Eukaryota; kingdom Metazoa; phylum Arthropoda; class Insecta; order Lepidoptera; family Crambidae; genus Pyrausta; species Pyrausta despicata. The sequence goes on from OY992864.1 coordinate 14,796,897, forward strand.
ATGCAGGCAATCGATAGCTACCCATCTCGACTGTAATGATTTTAGAGCATCTTCGAACTCCCATTTGTCGGTTAGGATTTCAACGTCGATGCTTGCTACTGTTCTGATGAATGCTCTGAAATTTGCTGTTTGTTTTTTCAACATTTCGTCAAGCTTGCTGGGCGACCCTTGATGCTTGAATTGAATAGGTTTATCTGCTGAGTAACTTGAAATATCTGCTGCTTGCTGTCGCTTCGCTCCCTGGCCCGACGGGCCAGCTACTTGCTGCTGTTCTGTTGACTGCTGACTTGAAGGGTCTACTTCCACGTCTTTTTTCTCCTGTACTTGTTCTACTTTACTAGACATACCTGCGTCTGGCGTTTGTGCCGCGATTAACTCTTTATGCTGCGATATAAATAAGTTTTTTGCTAAGTAATACTTTTCTAACGTTTGCTCGTACTTTTTGTTGATGAAATAGGCATGACTCCTGCTTGCTTCCGTACAAAATCGATCATGGTTAAACGCGTATTCCGTCCAATATGCTTCTAAAGTTTCTAATTTTCTTTTAAAGTAATCAGGTGTTTTACGTTCTTGACCGTCTTTTTTAAAATTGATAATTAATTTATTGATTGCTTCGGTAATTTCAACTTGAGAAAGGTATAAAGCCTCAATCTCCATCGCTGCTGATATCGATACACAGTAGTTTCAAGGTAAGTAATTAATTGGAAAGATCTTACTTGATATACTGATTGCTGATGCTGTGCGAGCCGTCTGCCCACAGCTGCTGCTCGATGCTTATTTGGTTCACTGGGTAACCTGATGCTGATGCTGGACTGTGCGAGCTGTCTGCCCGCCTCTGTTGTTCGATGCTGCTGATAATGCTGAGATGTTGATGCTGTACTGTGCGAGCCGTCTGCTCGCTGCTGCTTATAATGCTGAGATGCGAGCTGATCACTCGCTGGTGCTGAGATGCGAGCTGATCACTCGCTGATGATAGTCACTTACAATTTATTGATAAGTTGCTGTCACTGATAACACTGCAGATCCTCACTAACCGAAAAACACTCGCGCAAGGTCCCGCAGATACCGCTGCTCGAAGGACCAATTAGATGTACGGGGTATACTGTACATCTAATGAATTGCTAAATGAAATGCTAGAGATTGAGGTAATGTAGAGTTTATTGTAAATTAGCGTAAATTACAGAAATTTTGATACTGCTAAGTTGACGTGTGAATGCTATGAATGCGATGTATGCACTGACTAATTGAGTGGGAAAATGGATTGTACAAAGTGCTAAATTGCTGATGGCGTGATTTGGGCGTAATATAATATGTACACCGTACAGTCTTCCTTACATATCAGAGATTTTAGACAATCTGAGAGATGCTAGGTACCTATCCAGCATCGATCTGTCAAAAGCTTTTTGGCAAATTCCTATTAAAAAGGAGGATAAAGAGAAAACTGCTTTCTATGTCCCAGGTCGCGGAACCTTTCAGTTCAAAGTTACCGCTTTTGGTCTCACAAATGCACCAGCTACTCAGCAACGCTTAGTAGATATTCTCTTTGGTCCTGAGTTTGAGCTGAGAGTTTTTGCGTACTTGGATGACGTCATAATTGTGAGTAGGACCTTCGGGGAACATGTGTCCTTGCTACAAAGAGTCCTCGAAAAATTACGTATGGCCAACCTGACCATCAACTTAAGTAAGTGTCAATTTTTTCGGAGCCAATTGAAGTATCTTGGTTACATTGTCGATGCGCAGGGCTTGCGCACCGACCCAGACAAAGTAGACTCTATCCTAAATTACCCAACTCCCGGGAACCGGAAAGATGTTAAACGTTTTTTGGGCACCGCTTCATGGTATAGGCGCTTCATCCCAAACTTTAGCACCATAGCGGGACCCCTAAATAAGTTGACATCCACAAAAAAAGATTCTCCACCTTTTGTCTGGACAGATGAGGCGGACACTGCTTTTCGGGAACTAAAAGCCCTTCTCATTAACGCACCCATCCTTGCTTGTCCTAATTTTGAGTTTCCTTTTGACGTCCATACTGACGCCAGTAACTTTGGAGTAGGTGCAATGCTGTCCCAAACTGTAAATGGCGTTGAACATCCAATTGCTTATATGAGTAGATCACTTTCTGGCCCAGAAAGGAATTACAGCGTCACAGAGCGTGAAACTCTTGCTGTTTTGATAGCATTGGAACACTGGAGATGCTATTTGGAAAGCGGCAAACTATTCTCTGTTTATACAGATCCTTCCGCTATTAAATGGTTTCTTTCTCTCTCTAATCCGACTGGCCGGTTAGCTAGATGGGGCGTAAGACTATCAGCCTTTAACTTTGAAATTAAACATCGGCGTGGCAAAGACAACGTAATTCCGGACTCTCTTTCTAGGTTGACCACTCTTGCCACAATCTCTAACTCAACTTGTTCTACAACTCAGGATGCGTGGTATCTCAATATATTCAAGGGGTGCCAAGACTCTCCTACGAGCTACCCCAACTATAGAGTCGAAAACGGTTCCTTGTACCGGTTCATGAAGAGTAAAAGCGTGCTTACATCATAATTTGCATGGAAACTTGTTATCCCACAAGACCAGCGATCGGATATTTTAAAAGAGAACCATTCAGAACCGACATCGGGTCATTTTGGTATTTTCAAAACGTACAAAAGATTATTGCTTCGTTACTATTGGCCTAAAATGTATAGTGATGTAGTGGATTTTGTATCTAGTTGCGAGACTTGCTTAGCTTACAAACTTTCAACGCGAGGTACCTTAGGTACGATGGGAAGGCCTAAGGAATGTTGTAGACCCTTCCAATCAATTTCTATAGATTTGGTAGGGCCCTTGCCTGCATCGAGGAAGCAGCACTGCTATCTATTTGTAGTGACCTGTTGTTTTTCAAAATACTGCTTGATGTTTCCCTTACGTAGAGCCACTGCGGATCTTGTATGTAAGCACTTAGAAGACTATGTATTCATGGTTCATGGTATTCCGCAAACCATAATTTTGGACAACGGTGTGCAATTCACGAGTAAGGAAATGGAATCTCTGTTTAAGAAATATTCTATACCGAATATCCACTTTACTCCTAAGTACACCCCTCAAATTAACTTAGTTGAGAGGTATAATAAGACAATTATAACAACAGTTTCAACGTTCGTAAATGATGACCATCGCTCTTGGGATGTTAATTTGCCAAAAATACAATTTGCAATCAATAATTCCGTGAATGAAACTACCGGTTACACTCCATCATTCCTCGTACATGGTCGCGAGCTAGTTACATGCGGGTCCCATTACGTAGATAATGATACCCAGGATGAACTGGTATTCCTGCCACGTGACTCATACGCAGAAAACTTAGGTAATCTGGCTAACATTTTCGATAAGGTACAATTTGCTCTCTGGCAGGCACACATAAAAAATACACAGCGTTACAACTTAAGAAGAAAACACGCTGAAGTTGGAGTCGGGGACGTTGTATGGAAACGCTGCTATTTCCAAAGCGATAAAGACGCACGTTTCACTAAAAAACTTGCACCAAAATATCAAAAATGTCGAGTTAAGCAAAAGAAATCACCGTTAGTGTATGTTTTGGAAGATTTGAATGGACGTGTTCTGGGAACGTGGCATATTAAGGATGTACGGGTTACATCTAAAGAAAGTTTGGTAGCTAAATGAAAGTCACTGGTACGAGATAATAAATTGTTCTATTCTGGTAAACTACTACGCTAATATGGTAAGTGTGGTAAATGGTATGATGAGCACGCGCGAATGGTTTGGTAGTTCGTCGAGTACTGGTGAAATATTGAAACGAATTATGAATGGAAAATTTCATGATTGACCTGAAAAATGCTGACGGCGCGCTGATGCGCCGCGATTTATGAAATAATGTACGTAGCTCGTACAAAGGACCTTAAGCTTGAAAACTTGAATGTGGCATGAGTCATTACTAAGGCTAGTTTTTTTTTTCAGATTTTACCAAGGTAAAATCTTTTCTCCGAAGAGGGGTACTGTAACATATAATATGTTAATACTCTTTCTCGATATAGGTTATTAAATAAATACAACTAGATAGGAGTAATATAGGTATAAAAATAAATAGAATATTAAAAAAAACTTAACCTAAATACTTATTAACTAGCTAACTTAACTTTATCTACATACAAATTATATTTTTTACCAAAAAGAAAAGTATTAAACGTTATAGTCCGTGCAAATCGAGAAATACGCTAGGGGCGAAGGGCGAGGGGAGCGACTGCAGAGGCGCGGGCGCAGACCGCGGCCGTGCGCGACACACTCGATCAGACCTCGCGTCACGACACCCGCGTACCGCTTTGCGCGCGCGTGACCTACTTCTCAGCTCGACTCGATATTTCGTATCACAAATAATTGCTACTTATGTTCAAAAAAGGTTTTAACAGTGCAACTATATCTCTGTGTACCTAAATAAACATCATTATCCCGTATCTGGGAACTACCACCAGGCTAGATCACTAGCACCTCGTCGACAACACCTCGACGTTTTATGGACTTATCTCAGTCCACGGGCCCGTCGCAGCCCAAAGACCTATCGCAGACCACGGACCAGTCAACGGAGCAGCCGGAGGCAATTCAGGGGAGTCAGGCAGGATTCGTCGCACAGAACCATCTCGTCACCTACCCACGACCTTTGTAACTTTTTTTTTAAAAGTAAATTTTCTTGTCCTTCCTTAATTTTTGGCCGTTTTATTTATAATCCACAATAAAACGTGACATTACATAATTTATATGTGCACAAACCATGGACCTGATTTGTTGTTGTTTATTGTTTTATCAGCAGGTCAGGTTATTTGATTTTTTTTCTTTTTACAAAGTATCTTAAAAGTGGAAACTCATGCTCGTCGTAAGTTTTTTTAATAAATGGATTTGATAAAAACTAAAAAACATTCATATTAAGTACGTAAAAAACATTGTCAATATACAGATCGATGCACTTAACTGAATTTTCTTTTCAGCTCATCGATTTGTACATTAACAATATTTTTACGCGATAAATAATTTAATATGCATGTATTTTCGTAATTTCTACTTCGTAGCTGCCTCCGATTTCCTTTTATCTTTGAAATCAAGTTTTCGACGAAAAAAACTGCCTAGATATCTAATTTTTGTAATACAACCCTTGAGTACATAACAAAGACAAAACTCATACTTCCGCTGGCAACGCAGAAAAACTCGTCGATCCCTGATCACAGTTGGCGCGGTGCACTCACCAAGACGAGGTCCAGCTGGTCCTGCAGGCGAGCGGCAGCCTCGCGCTTGCCCGCGTCACGGTAAGCGCCAACTTGTTGCTGCACTTGTTCTAGAACTTGACGTTGACGAGAGAACTCCTCGGTCAGCCTCTGTTGGATTAGAATGACAGTTTAATACAATTAATTCAACACAAAAAGAAATCAGGCGCCCATATAAAAAAAAGTAAATATTAGAACAAAGACAGACCAGAGACAGAACCAAATGAATGTTATGCACTCATTTTATTAGACATTTTAGTGCGGTTTACCACCCACCTAAAAATATAAAACTCAAAGGTTGACGTCAGACTGACTGACATAGTACGAGTAATCTATCAACGCACAGTCCAAACCATTGGACGGATCGGGCTAAAATTTGGCATGCAGGTAGATGTTTTGACATGGACATCCGCTAAGAAAGGCCTTTGATAAATACTACCCCCAAGGGAATAAAATAGGGGACGAAAGTTTTTTTGACACTCGATGGCAAATAAATATAGTCCATGCGGACGAAGTCACGCGCGGCTGCTAGTATGTAAATAAGAGGTAATGTATAAAATACCAAATATTGGTGAACGACAAATTGTACACAGTCTAATCACAACCGGTCGATCAGAAAACCGACATACAACAATGGAAGTGAGTTTATTGCGGCTGATTTTTATTTTATTTTAACAATTAAATAAAGCGAATTAATTACGAAGTTTGACAGAAATGGGACAGATCACGTGCAAACCATGCAACCAGATCCACGGTGCCTAAACAAAATATTCCAATAGATGATGACGTGATCACAGATGATAATAAATGAATGACAAAAGCACTTATTTCATCAGACATTTGAAGCAATTTAAGAACCGTATTCATCTTGCAAATTTCTGTAATAAGTATCCAACACTGAAACAAAACAGGCTTTATTTGGCTTAGTGCAACATCGTTAGCATCTTCGGGGACAGCGAACACCGAGGTCACCCGAGCCTGCACGATCGCGACCGATCAGCTCGCGGTCGAGCCGAACGTTCGCTTCACATTCGCCTTCACGCACTCGGACCTTCTACACCTCTGTCACGTTTAAGATTGATCCAAGCTATTCTCGTGTATTGTATATTTTGGAGCGAATTACAGTTTACTATTTTATTTTACCTATCAATAGGATTCCAAAATACGCTATAAATCTTACCTCCTGATCTTCAGGTGTGGCGTTATCTCCTAACAATGCGTGTGCATCGTCTAGCCATTGCTGTAGGTTGTCCAGAGATACTTCAGACTGCGCAGCCTCACGCGCAGAGCGTTCTAGCAGTTGCAGTCTAGCTTGAGCCTAAACGATATAAAGTCAATTTGTTAATGCTGATAAGAACAAAGTAATAATAGCCCTCCTAGCCGATTTGGCCGAGACGGCTCCTGCCGAGACGGCAACCCGACATGACTGGAGAGAGATGAGGCACAGGACCAACGGCTTAACGTGCTTTTCGAGGCACGGGGGTGTTACAGCGCCAACTTTCCAACTCCGAGCTGTTTTTGAGAAATTTATGATAGAAAATCTCAGAAACGTCCCGAAATTGTCTCGGATGTAAGGCAGAAAATTTGCCACTACACCAACGAGGCAGCAACAAAAAAGTAACAAACTGGTGAAGAAATACTGCTTGTTCACCACATGGTCTTGTGAACAACTTATCAGTTCTTAGGCGTTGTACTACATGAGCAACGCAACGCGAGGCGCGACGCGATGCGACCAATACTTTTATCAATGTCATTGGGGCTGCGTCATGTACGAGACTAATGTAAATGTCAATTATTCTCATGCACATAAGGTGTCACAGTTCTGGATGCAGTTCCTTGTGTCACTGATAGTAAAGTTCCTCCTAGGCGATTTCAACCATGGCGGCCAATCTAAACAGAGATAAGGCCACTACGCGGGAGATATAATAGTAAACAAGTGTGAGCGCAATACACATGTACGGTGAGACGACAATCCGACATGTCACTGATAGTATACCTGCGTCTTAAGCTCGTTCCAGGCGCCGCTGACGGCGTCCACCTCGGCGCGGATCCAGGCCGGCATGATGTGCGCGTCCACCAGCTGCCGCCCGATGTCCTGGATGCGGGACAGGCGCTCGTCGCTGTGGTTCTGGATGTAGTTCTCCAGGTCCTGGTTACCAAAACAAATAGTGTGAGACAGGTTTCATTAGGTTGACCAAGGTCTACACTTCGCTTTTTTGTTGCGGGCGGAAGTTCGACAGACGTAAAGAACACCACTTTAACGTCTAGAATAAGTCGTGTACGCTATTTGTCTTCCTGCAATAAAACCAAGTACGAACTAGTAACCTTTGCCACATAGTATCGTCTTCGCCTTAGCTCGCATGGCGTCCTTCGGGGCCATGAGTGACGCAGCCCGTCCAGCCAGGCCGCTTCCGCCGCGAGCCACGCGCGCTGCTAGCCTGTACACCTGTGTGTACTCACGTAGAGCTCGTCAGTGATCTCCTCGGCGTCTGCGGGCGCGTCGGGCGAGCGGCGCAGGCGGCGACGCAGCCCGTCCAGCCAGGCCGCTTCCGCCGCGAGCCCCGCGCGCTGCTAGCCTGTACACCTGTGTGTACTCACGTAGAGCTCGTCAGTGATCTCCTCAGCGTCTGCGGGCGCGTCGGGCGAGCGGCGTAGGCGGCGACGCAGCCCGTCCAGCCAGGCCGCTTCCGCCGCGAGCCCCGCGCGCTGCTAGCCTGTACACCTGTGTGTACTCACGTAGAGCTCGTCAGTGATCTCCTCGGCGTCTGCGGGCGCGTCGGGCGAGCGGCGTAGGCGGCGACGCAGCCCGTCCAGCCAGGCCGCTTCCGCCGCGAGCCCCGCGCGCTGCTAGCCTGTACACCTGTGTGTACTCACGTAGAGCTCGTCAGTGATCTCCTCGGCGTCTGCGGGCGCGTCGGGCGAGCGGCGTAGGCGGCGACGCAGCCCGTCCAGCCAGGCCGCTTCCGCCGCGAGCCACGCGCGCAGCTCGCCTGTTTCTAGCCACGCCTCTGCCAACACCCTACCAGAAAAATATAAACGTATTAAGTAACGAACGCGTGTAAAGGACACTTTAGGATTTTGACTAAGGCCTCATTTACGGAGACGCGAACTAAAGTCAAACATATGGCGTTGTATGAGAGCGTTTACGGAGAAGCGATTTTACACGCATTTGTTTGAGTTGGAGCGTTCTGTGCGGCGGAACCCGCGGATGGCAACGACGCATCCCACGCGGCGGTGCCCGCCGCTGCGCCCGCCGGTGTGCCCGCGTCAAATCCTCAAGCGTGTAGCGCACGCGGCGGCACACGCAGCGGGCGTGCCCGATGAAGGCATGGCCGCGTCGGAACCTTCTGCCAGTCTTCATTTGGAAATCGCACACAAAAGACGTAGTTGATATAATCGGCTTTTTTTAGAAGAGTATTCTATGACGAAATGTGAATTATTTAATATTAGGTCCTTACCTATGAAATTGGCGTTTTGTATGGGAGGAACAAAAAGTCGAAATTTTTTTATATAGCATATTTATTTAATCAAAGTATGAGCCATTGTAATCTATGCACTTTTGCCATCTCATAGGTAGTTCATTGATCCCTTTACTAAAAAAACCATTCGAACGGGAATCAATAAAATCTTTGAAGGCGACTTGGACTGCCCCATCTGAGTTGAACTTTTTCCCTTGCAAGAAGTTATCCAAATTTCGAAAAAAATGGTAATCTGTTGGAGCAAGGTCCGGGGAGTACGGTGGATGCCTTAGAGATTCCAATTGAAGTTCTTCTAATTTGCTAGCCGTCTGTTGTGCAGTGTGTGGTCTAGCGTTGTCGTGAAGCAGCAGTGGCGTAGAGCGATTGACCAGCCTTGGTTGTTTAGCAACTAGCTTTTCCATCATGGTTTGCAATTGCTGACAATAGATATCTGCCGTAATCGTCTGGCCAGATTTGAGAAAACTGTAATGAACGACACCGGCGCTAGTCCACCAAACGCTTACAAGTAACTTTTTATTGGTCAATTTTCGCTTGGAGCAGGCTTTGGCTGGCTTGCCAGGGTCCAGCCATTGCGATGAGCGCTTCCGATTATCGTAGAGAATCCACTTTTCATCACAGGTAATGATTCGATTTAAAATCCCTTCGTTATTGTGCCGGTCAAGTAATGTAACGCAGCAGTTGACGCGCGTTTGCCGGTTTGCTTCACTCAATTCGTGAGGAACCCACCTTTCAAGTTTTTTAATCTTCCCAATTTGCTTCAAGTGGATTTAAACAGTTTTATCACTAACGCCAAAGCCTGCAGCTAACTCGGACGTGGTTTGCGATGGATCCGCTTCCACAATAGCCTTCAATTCTTCATTATCAACTTGGGTCTCCGGCCGTCCACGGGGCTTGTTTTGCAGGTCGAAATTTCCAGAACGAAAACGTTGGAACCAAAAACGCACTGTGTTTTCTTTTGCGACACAACCGCCATACACATCATTAACCCTTCGAGCCGTTTCCGCAGCACTGGTGCCACGGTGGAACTCGTACTCGTAAATAACGCGATATTTCAAATTTTCCATTTTGTAAATTGAGCGATGCAAACAGAAAAAAGATAAGTAAAAAAACAAATGAATGACGGTTTACGAAACACAACTACATGTGGAAATAGCTGTATAAATTTGAATTTCGAATTCCTAACCAAATAGGAAAAATTTGTGATCAAAGTGGCCAGTACGACAAAACGCCAATTTCATATGTAAGGACCTAATATAAAAAGTGGCCCAGTATTTTTGTGTTGTGGATGACAAACCATGCACAACTGGGGTTGCCCCTGTATTGCAGAAATAATTAATTCCAATTTTTCGTCATTCATATTGCGACGACACGTGCGCTCTCATCTCTCGCTAAAATAAAACTAGTTGGTTTGATTGAGTAAGCCGCGTGCGCCGCAGCGCTGCCCGCCGCGTGCGCTACACGCTTGAGGATTCGACGCGGGCACACCGGCGGGCGCAGCGGCGGGCACCGCCTCGCGTCTCTATGAACACCATCGTCTATTTCCATATGGTTGTGTTTACACATGCGATGGTGCGTGCCGCTTCACGCGCCGCATTTCCGTTAACACAAAAAACGTTTGACGCGCCGCGAGTCAGCACGCCGCACGCGCCGCACAACGCGCAACGTCTACGTAAATGAGGCCTAAAGTAGGTACCGAGGTACAAAATATGTGTAAAATATCCTTGAATAATGACAAAAACACGTGCTTTTCTAAAATAGATAAATGCGATTAAAATACTAAGTAAAAAAATGTTAAAATAGGCTAAAAGCGTGTATATGCACAATTTTATTCTCATTTCATGAAGATAATGAATGGTTGGTCAAGTGTCAAACTGACACCTGTGCTTTCAATCTAAAAAAAGCGTTTCCTTTCCCAAAACATATTTTTAACATTTTTTTGAACAAAGATGAAGAATTTTATCAAGAACGTATTGACTTCAGATAATTTGGTCAGTAAAATTCCTTGTCAAAGACTTATTGAAGGAAGTTTAATTGTTTTATAAAAAAAAATATTTAAAACTTTTTAATGACCACGTTTGAATCATCATTGCTATCATCGTAACCCAGCAGAATAGTCATGAACTGTGGTAAAAGATTCCCTGAACTCCTAAGAATTGAGGAGTTCTCCATCATCATCTCGCTTTGATAATATGACTTCCGTATGCAAATACTTGATTTCAAAGCCAAAACTTAACCGCAGAACTTTTATGTTGAATTTTGAGGAGTTCCCTGGAATATGTTTTACATGGATGACCAGAAATTAACAAAACTTCAAACAGGTCACTGACTCTCATTGACTTCAAGAAGTTTTGCGCCGGAACGAAGCGGTGCGCAAATTTCGGGCGCATCCGGAAAAAAATCAACTACGCAACAAACAAATGTTTTAATTTATACAGTGTTCGGTGCATCGCAACCGAACATCTACTCGGCTCACGTGCCGGTAATTAGGTCGCTCGCTGCGGCCGTCAAACCATCATATGTTTTTACTAATTAGTGCATTTTTGGACGCCTAATCGTGCGCCTAATCGCAACTCATCCTAGCACTAGTCTAACTCTTATAATTAAGTATCGTTTGTGGAACTGTTAACTCTTTCCTCTCATAAACTCTATCTTTCACTCGACCAACACATCCACCGAAGCTCAGGCCACGACATACAGACTAACACCCATATGCATAGTCGGTTCCTCGAGATTTCCTCCACTCGACTCAACCTCAAGGCTAAAATCGGTATGCAGAACTAAAAAAACTATCCTCGACTTGAGCAAATTCCTTAGTCGAGACGAGTAATGGACTGTCAAACTCAAGGTACGTCGCGATCTACCTTGAGGTCTCCTCAAAACTTGTCAACAGTGCTTTTCACGTTATTTCTGTAGTCATTTCATATTATTATTATTATGTATTTCATACTAGCATAATGAATAATTTCTGTGATTTTGTGGACTACGTTTATAAAGACTTGTACTAATATCGGCCTATGAAGCTGTATTTAAGGGATGCAGGAAATACGTTGGAATATTATGATAGTGTGGAATTCCGAAGAAGATTTCGCTTTAGTAAAGATACAATAGTGAATATCCTCTGCCACTTTTGAATTTAACAGAGAGTACCAAACACAGAGGTCTTCCAATACCGCCTCTGTTGCAGCCTTTCATAGCGGTGAGATTTTATGCCATTGGGAACTTTCAGGTGAGTATTTACACATGCTAGGTACAACTTTATTTATTTACCTAGGTATTGTGATACAAATATATGTTATGCTGCCTACTAATAATTTATTTTTATCACAATGGAACAATTTATAAGACTTTGTTTGTTTGGTTTGCAGGTTGTATGTGGAGATCTCCATAAACTTAGTCTAGCTGTGGTATCTCGAAAAGTCACTAGAATATCTAAAGTATTAGCAATGAAAATGAGCCACTACATTTAATGATGACCGCTTGGTGCAGTGGTCCACAGGTCGGACTTCTAAAAAACCAAGGGTCGCGGGTTCGATCCCCGCACAGTACAAGCATAAGTGTGCATGAACATGTGTGTTTGTACTGGTCTGGGTGTTTTCTATTTATTTTATTTATTTATTTTATTTAAGGTATACATACAGATTACAGTTAATTCTTGGTCAACATACAAGTCTTAATTAAATTTACGGAACTATAATCCACGAATTGTATACACAGCATGCTTTATAAAAAAAAAGAAAAACAATTTATTTTGAATGTAAGAACTTAACTAAACTAAAATAAAAATAAAACAATTTAGAAAATTTGAGTGAGCCTTCGCGCTTATGCGCGCTTATGCGCCTTATGCGCTGTCGAATCAGAATTGATTCGACAGCGCATAGAGTTTTTAGATATAGCTTTCTTGAACCAACGGAAATTGCCATTAAAAATATCTATATCCATGTCTTTGCTACTATTGGCCAATTCATTGTACGTGCGACACATTCTAACAAGAGGGTTATAAAAGGAAGTATTATTATTCTATGTATAATATGTATTTATTTACAAAAAAAAGTATTTAAGTATGTTTATCCGTTGTCTACTCGTAGTACCACCAATTGGTGTAATTGTCGTGAAATATTTATTATTATTATTAATGGAGACGAGAGGTCCGATGTTAAAAGAAAATTTTATCTTCGGGCTGGATTTCCGGGCAATATTGGTTGTGTAGATTGTACACACATACCAATCAAGAACCCAAGTAGGGAAAATGGAGAAGTTTATGGAAACAGAAAAGGAGTTTTTTTCTATAAATGCTCAGATTGTGTGTAACCCACATATGGAAATATATGACATAGTTGCAAGATGGCCAGGTTCTGTACATGATTCGCGCATATTTACCAATAGTCGATGCAGAATGCGATTTGAAGAGGGTGACCTAAGAAATAGTGGTATACTGTTAGGTGACAGTGGATATGCCCAAACATCTTACATGTTTACCCCGATGCTCAATCCTCAAACATTACCACAACAGCGTTAAAATAGATCACATATCAGCACAAGAAAAATCATAGAGAGGGTTAATGGTGTTTTGAAAAGGCGATTTGCATGCCTAAGTAGGAAACTGCAAAAAAAAATCACTTCTGTGCCAAATATTTTTGGCACAGAAGTGATTTGTCTAAGGGCCTCAAAATACAAGCACAAAACGCGGCACATTCATATTTCGCATGGCTATCAATTAAATCGCATTTGCTATCAATTAAAGGTTTTTTTGTGTAATGATGTTTTCGATATGTAATTAAATACGTGGTAAGGAAACTGTCTATTGTTGCTGTTGAACTGTCAATGTTGGCCGAACATAATACAACTCAGACGTCACTTACGAGGGCGTTTTGATAACTCCATGACTTTCAGGCTGAATAGAAACTTTTTTTATTTTTAATGATATTTTCTTAAAAGTAATATTTTTGCGAACCTAAAATAATTCTATTTTCAAATATGGCGCGAAAACAATATTTAATAACAAAAGAAGTTTGGCGGCTGTGAAGGTGTTCTTCGAAAATGGAGAAATCCGAGTTTCGAGTCTTGATTAAACACTATTTTTTACGCGGGAAAACCATTAAGCAGACCGAAGACAAGTTGAAAAAATATTACGGGGATTCAGCGCCGTCTCATGGAATGGTACATAAATGGTTTACTGAGTTTCGTTGTGGACGTATTACAACCAATGATGCCGAGCGCCCAGGAAGGCCGATCGAGGTAACCACTGAGGACATTGTTAACAAAATCCACGATATTGTTTTGGCTGACCGTCGAGTAAAGATACGCGAGTTAGCTGAGGCTGTGCACATCTCAACTGAACGAGTTTTTCATATTTTGCACGATATTTTGGGAATGAAAAAACTTTCTGCAAGATGGGTGCCGCGCTTACTGACAGTCGACCAAAAGCGAAAACGCGTGACTACTTCTGAGGCATGTCTGGCTATGTATAATCGCAATCCAAGTGAATTTTTGCGTCGGTACGTAACCGCGGATGAAACGTGGGTCCACCATTACACGCCAGAGACTAAACAACAGTCAAAGCAGTGGACTTCTACCGGCGAACGTGCACCAAAGAAGGCAAAAACGGTATGTTCGGCTGGTAAAGTGATGGCAACAGTATTTTGGGACAGTCAAGGGGTTATTTTCATCGATTTCTTGGAGAAAGGCAAGACAATAACCGGTGCTTACTATGCTGCATTGCTGGAAAGATTTAATGAAGAGTTGATGAAGAAACGACCGCATCTAGCAAAGAAAAAAGTTCTATTTCATCAGGATAATGCTCCGGCCCACTCGTCTGCAGTCGCGACTTCAAAACTTGTCGAATTAGGATACGAATTATTGCCGCACCCTCCATATTCACCAGATTTAGCCCCCTGTGACTTCTTTCTCTTCCCAAACATGAAGAAATGGCTTGCTGGGCAAAGATTTTCATCCAATGAAGAGGTGATAGCTGCAACCGAGGCCTATTTTGCAGGCTTTGACAAAAAGTATTTTTTGGATGGGTTGAAGAGATTGGAGCATCGCTGGAAAAAGAGTGTAGAGTTGAAAGGAGAGTATGTAGAAAAATAAAATGTTTTTGTACACAAAATATATGTTTTTTCTTTTCAAAGTCATGGACTTATCAAACCGCCCTAGTATTTCATCAAAGGAAAATACGCTTGCTACAGATAAATACTGATCTAAGACTTGAAAGACTCATTAAATATTTTCGGAACATAATTATGTACGCTTCTTTTTAATTTATTAACCAAGAACTGGACAGACATGTAGTGGTGTTTCTTTCTAAGCATGTAACGAGAACATTACGCATCACATACTATGTATTGCTGTGACGCATCGCCTACGGCAGCGGGTTAGCGCGGCGAGCGGCGAACAATACCGAACATTCACGAAACGCACCCGAACGTCGCTCGCGAACGATATAAAAGGCGGCCGCGCGCAGTACCAGAGCAGTAGTGTCGACCGCGCGTTCTGACTGCGACAGCCTCTCTGGCCGGGCAGCTCCGAATACCGGTTACGCACAACACTCGCGAACTCGTACACGCGCAGGGCCGCTGCCGCGCCCGGCACTGTACTCGCACGTCACATCCGTTACGTCGCGCTAACGTTCCGTTCGACGCAGTGGACGCGTTACATATATAAATATTTACTGAAAGTGCGTTTTGTAAGATTGCCTTCTGGATTAAAGGACATTGTTCGAAACACTACGCGATCTTTGATTGTCTCCTCTTACAATCTGGCGCACAACGTGAGGGCAAATTCGACTTCTGGAGACAAGATCATACATTTTGCGAGTCTTCGACCACTTCCACACCGGATCCTGAAAATGGCTCTTACAAGTGAGCAGTTTCAAGAGATTTTGAAGACCATCACCTCAAGCAGAAGAGCTTCACTTGCTTCTTGCAATATAACCTACAACGGCAAGAAGGACAATGGTACGGTTGAAGCTTTCTTGGCTGCAGTAAGGGTATACAAATCTGTAGAGAGAATCACTGATGAAGACGCACTTATGGGATTACCACTACTCCTCAAGGACGATGCTGCAGTGTGGTGGCAAGGAATAAAAGCGAGCATTACAAAATGGGATGACTTCGAACAAAAGCTACGGCACACATTTGCTCCCAAGAAGCCAGCGTTTATGCTGTTTCATGAGATAACACACGAGATTCAGGAGGCAAATGTTACTACTGAAGCATTTATTGCCAAGAAGAGGGCTTTGTTTGCAGCATTACCGCCACCAGCCTTAACAGAAACCCAGCAGATAGATCTAGTGTTTTCCTTGATCAAACTCGAAATCAGGAACCGCATGCCACTAGACTCTGTTCCCACGTTTGACAAGTTGCAAGAGACAGCGCGAGGTATTGAAGAAACGCTAAGAGAGTATGCAGCGAATACACTGCTGTCAACGCCTACTCCAGCACTTAACCCTCAATCTCAACCACGGCGAGCAAAGCAACGCTGCAGTTTTTGCAAGAATATCGGGCATACCATTGAAGAGTGTAGGAAAAAGAAACGCCTTGAAGGTGCTCAAGCGAAACCAAAACAACTTCTAGAGGTCCAGACGCAGATGCCATCCCCATCACAGCCGAAATTCTCTTGTTACGGTTGTGGCTCTCCTGGAGTATTCCGAAGCAACTGCCCTACCTGCAAGGGAAAGCAACAGTCACCATCAATCAAGACTGAAGAACTAGGTTTCTGCGCTATTAACACCCAGAATGACGCACGTTCCCGACCAGTAGTGTTCATTGAAGTCAGTGGCGAACGAGGCACTGCGCATATTGATACATGCGCAAAATCGAGTGTCGCATCCTATTCTCTTTATCTCAAACTAAAAGAACAAGGATGCACGTTTGAAGAAAGCCCTGTCAATATTATCCTTGCTGATGGTGTTGAGAAGAAACAGAACGTGCTCTCGTTTAAAGCTCCAGTGAACTTGTGCGGCCGAGTCATACCCACTACGTTCGTCGTGCTACCGGAAGCCCGAGACAACAGAACCCTTTTGGGCGTAGGCTTCATCCAAGACGCTGGTATGATCATAAATCTACCACAATTCACTTGGCATTTCATCGATGCTCCAGAAGAAGAATACGAGCTATTCTCTGAAGAGTTCGTAACCTTCAAAAGAGATGTAGTCAAGGAAATGGTGGATATACTACCATTTATAAGTCCGCTTACGATGTCATCCAGTCATGCTTCGCAAGATACGCCACCGTTAACACCGCCGATGACTCCCAACGCAGTGCAGCCTTGCGCAGGGGATACCGAAAAACAGACAAGCGGGGTTCCAACTGCTTACCCTGTAACCCACAAAGAAGATAAGATCTATCCCTCGGCTGCTACCTTCAAACTTGCTCCTATAGATTTAAGCAATTCTCCGAAACCAAAACGTACCAAGACTCTGTTTGATGGGTATTTACCAAGTTATTTGGATTTCATGATGCGCGATGCCCAGATCAATATACACAGAGAAGAAACAGAATTAACACCACAAGAGGAAGAATTGTTCGAAGGAAGTAGGTGGGATATCAGAATTGACTCGATAGATTTGAAACCAGACTTGACTGATGTGCAGAAGGAAGGATTACATCAATTTTTGGAAAACAACAAAGACCTCTTCATATCAAAACGGGAGCCTACCAAATTTATAGAACACATTATCGAAACAACGAATAGCAAGCCTATCTCGGTTCCACCGTATCGCCTGTCGCCTCCTCGTCGTGAAGTACTCAAGCGTGAGATTGATACCATGTTGGCAGATGGAATCATTGAGCCGTGTTCTTCACCCTGGGCTTCACCCGTGGTTCTGGTCCCAAAGACAAATGGCAGCGTCCGTGTTTGCGTCGATTACCGCCGCCTTAATGCGATCACTAAACCTGACACGTACCCCATTCCGAGAATAGACGATCTACTGCATGAAGCAAAGCCTACACCATTTATGTCCCTGTTGGATCTGAAGGCTGGTTACTGGCAGATTGGAGTTCGTGAAGAGGATCAAGAGAAAACGGCATTCATCACACCGTTTGGCATATTCAAGTTCAAACGTATGCCATTTGGTCTACGAAACGCACCATCGACTTTCCAGCGGTTGATTGACAGAATTCGAATAAGCCTTGGTGATGTCAAACTGCTAGCTTACTTGGATGACTTAGCCATCTTCTCCTCCACGTTTGAGGCTCATCTAAAAGACCTTGAGAAGACATTTCAAAGGCTAAGAGAATTTGGCCTCACAGCCAACCGAGAGAAGTGTAGATTCTGCTGCTCTTCAATAAAATACTTGGGGCACTACATCACACCCCAAGGTTTGCAAGTAGATCCTGAGAAGACCAACGCTATCACTAGTCTACCAAAGCCATCGAACCAGAAGCACCTCATAAGCTTCCTTCAAACATGCTCGTGGTTTCGTCGTTTTATCAAAGATTTTGCTAAGATCGCTCAACCTTTGACCAAGCTTACTAAGAAAAATGCTACATGGGAATGGACAGAAGCACAGCAAACGGCGTATGATACCTTAAAGCATCGGCTTACCACAGCCCCCGTTTTAAAACAAGCTGATGAGACCAAACCATATGTTATCAAGAGTGATGCAAGTTCTTACGCTATTGGAGCAGTTTTAATCCAGGGGGAGGGAGATCAAGAGCACCCAGTGGAGTATGCCAGTCGCTTGCTTACATCAGCTGAGAGAAACTACTCAACGACAGAGAGAGAGGCTTTAGCAGTGGTCTGGTCTGTAAACAAATTCCGGGGTTACATAGAAGGTCTCCCCATCACAGTCATAACAGACCATCAAGCTTTGAAGTGGCTCATGTCCTTAAAGTCCCCTACAGGAAGACTAGCCAGGTGGGCTCTATTACTGCAGTCGTATGATTTAACTATTAAATATGCACCCGGACGGACGAATGTTGTGGCTGACTGTTTATCAAGACCACCATGTTCAGAAGATACGTCTCAAACATGTGGTATATGTACAGTAACAATAGATATGCCAGTAAGGAGCACTTCAGAAGTTAGAGCTGAGCAGTTGCAAGATACAAGGATTCGCAAGATTGTTGAGGCTTTAGAGGGTTTTGGCAGAGACGAGGACGCTGCATACTGGAGCAACAAAGGTTACCTAATAAATAATGGGATCCTCTATCGTCACAGTCCAAATTCAGATGCAGATGACGCTCAATTAGTCGCGCCAGAACATGAATGGGCTAATATCTTATCGGCTTATCATGATAATCCATTAGCTGGACACTATGGTTCCGAAAAGACTTACCAGAGGATTACACAAAGATACCACTGGCCCGGAATGAGAAAATACATAGACAGCTACGTCAAACATTGTATAGATTGCCAACGCTTTTAAGCCATCAAATCAGAAACCAGCCGGCCTGCTACAGACAACAGCGATGAACCAGAGATTTGAGGTCATATCATTTGACCTATTCGGACCATTACCAACTTCAATTGATGGCAAAACTTGGATTCTTATCGTAGAAGACTTAGCTACTCGTTGGGTAGAATTATTTGCTCTAGAAAATGCCACTGCTGAGGCCTGTGCAACAACTTTGTTAAATGAGGTATTTTTACGGTTTGGAATTCCGAGACGCATGATTAGCGATAACGGCACGCAGTTCGTCAGTGCTATCATGCAACAACTAGCATTCACATTGAATATCAAGCATTCTTTCACACCAGTTTATCATCCGGAGACCAATCCAGTGGAAAGAAAGAATAGAGATCTGAAAACTCAACTGGCCATTCTGATACAGGATAACCACAGAAACTGGTCAGACCAGCTTCCCAGTATTAGGTTTGCTATGAATACTGCAACTAGTTGTTCGACCAGCTTCACACCCGCCTATCTGACTTTTGGAAGGGAGCTTAGGACCCCGGATGACAACTCACATGATTTTCGACAAGTCCTGCAGTTGGAAAATTTTATCCCAGAGATAACTCCAAAACTAAAGCAACTTGCCCACAGTTTAGAAAAAGCTCAAGAAGTGCAGGAGAGCAGTGAAGAGAGACGCAAACTTTATGCTGATAAGCGGCGCCAAGAAGACCCGGGTTACAACCCTGGCCAATTAGTACTGGTGACCCTTCATCCATTAAGCAATGCAGCAAAAGGCGTAAGCGCAAAATTTTCTCCCAGGCGAGATGGCCCCTATGTCATAATGAAGAAACATGGACCATCATCCTACGAGATAGCCAACCCGACAAAGCCTGATATCATGATTGGCGTTTATCATTCGTCTGCTCTGGTCCCGTACGTCGGTGATATCGAAACAGGATGCGTTCCAGTCCCAGTCCAGCCACTGAGAAAGAGGGGCCGGCCAAGAAAGCAAACTCCAGCACCCTCTACTCAGACCACGAGAGGAAGAAGGCACTAACCCCTACATCCATACCTTAAATTACTGGATTCTTCGTCGGGACGACTTCAGATCCAGAGGGGGAGATTGTAACGAGAACATTACGCATCACATACTATGTATTGCTGTGACGCATCGCCTACGGCAGCGGGTTAGCGCGGCGAGCGGCGAACAATACCGAACATTCACGAAACGCACCCGAACGTCGCTCGCGAACGATATAAAAGGCGGCCGCGCGCAGTACCAGAGCAGTAGTGTCGACCGCGCGTTCTGACTGCGACAGCCTCTCTGGCCGGGCAGCTCCGAATACCGGTTACGCACAACACTCGCGAACTCGTACACGCGCAGGGCCGCTGCCGCGCCCGGCACTGTACTCGCACGTCACATCCGTTACGTCGCGCTAACGTTCCGTTCGACGCAGTGGACGCGTTACATATATAAATATTTACTGAAAGTGCGTTTTGTAAGATTGCCTTCTGGATTAAAGGACATTGTTCGAAACACTACGCGATCTTTGATTGTCTCCTCTTACAAGCAGTAAAAAATATAATTAGTCCACTTCATGCAAAGTTCCAAACTAACAGACAATACATACGGGTGGGTTGGTATCCTAGCCCAAATATTTATTATTATTTTTATAATCTAGGTGATTACCAAGGTTCTGTAACAGGAGTACTTACTTGTATCTCTCATACACGCCGTGCGTGACCTGCGTCCAGCGCGCGTTGAGGTGCGTCACGCGCCGCGCAAGCGAAGCCGGGGGCGAGGACTCTGCTTGCAGGAGGATGTCGTTGCCTAAACATTGCAATTTGAACAATGGTTATTAATATGTATCCGAAATGAGTAGTGTTGAAATCAGGTTCATGTCTCGAAACCAATGCTAATAACTAATAGTAACAAAATTTTGTATGCAAAACTTAATAAATAAATAAAAGTCAGAAAAATCGTATACCAGGCAGCTCACAGCTTTCAGTAGAATTAAGTAATATACTAGGAGCATGATTGCTGATACTAGTAGCAGGATTGATATTCCTGCTCAGTGATTGTCAAGTCAGTTTATTTTAGCAGGTTGACAAGATTTTATTCAGTGATATTGTAAATGCTGAAAATAATTTTCTTCACCAATAGAAAAGTCATGAAAAAGGTCAGAACGGTCAAAAATCTGAGTCAAATGCAATTGCAATGCAAAGGCAATTCAGACATAATGTACAACAAGTTAAAAAGCAAAAATATTTTAGCACAACAATTTAAGACAAATTCAGTACTTAAGCCTTTGACTGCCGAGAGACTAGACATAATAGAAATAATATTGTTTGGGGGTCACCGGTGACCACCATGGCGCTCAATGTGTTAAGAAGAAAATATAATCAATAGACTCACTGGCTTCATTCAAATTCCTGAACTCGGGCGTCTTATCATCGCACTTGTCCTTCAAAGTCTGAAAACGAGCTTTCATCTGGTACAACTCAGCCGAATCTGTAATCTGACACTCATCTTCTTTGGGGCTCTGCTCCTCAATATCCTGGAGCCATGTCTCCATCTCTTCGATCTTCCTGAAAACACTTTCAGTCCTTTCTAACGCTCTTCTCAGACCTTCGTTGAGTTTGAAGGACTTTTCGATGGTGGTGTCGAAACGTGTCTTCAGGTCTTTGGTGTCTGATTGGATTGTTTTTGAAAGGCTGTCGTCACAATCTTCTAGAATCGTGTCTTTTGCGGTTTGAATGGATTCTAGCTTGGTCAAGTACTTCTTCTTGTTTTCGTCATATGTCTGTTAAGGAAATGATAAAGTAGCAGAGTTTGGTTACTGTTTCAATACTATCGGGAGAAACATAACAACAAACCAATGCTATTATTTGCAAACTAGTGTCATTGTGTTATTTTGATAAATTTAGTATTTACAAAAGAAAAGAATATGAAGTTAGAAAACTCGGGCGCATTCAGTATTAAAGAGAAATAAATTGGTGGTACTAGTTGACCAGCGTGTTTAAATTTTAGTGTTACGCTAGCGTATTGTATTTTATATCTTATATATTTTTATAGCTTGTCATTATACCTTAAATATAGCTATGTTCATCAGGGATAATGTAGAATTGTAATAGTAAAAGATTCTTTTAAATCGATCTTGTACTTTCGAAGCCTCCCTTTGAATATCGCCATTTTTTATGTATGCCAGAAATGTACTGTCAACATGACATGACATGCAAAGCTTCAAATTCAAACAAACAAAGTATTTCCTCTTTATTCTACATTAGTGTAGACCAACCTTATTTTCATTAAGATTTTTTAATAAAGAAAGAACTTAGATTTGGCACTTACATTGCTAGCGTCAAGTAATCTGCCCAACTGCTCGACGTCTCCCACCGGTATCGAGCTGTTCTCCTCAACAAATGCGTTCACATTGTCCAGCCATTGCTTCAGTTCCTGCGTATCTTCCTCGAGTTGGTTCAGAAGGTTCAACCCTAACGAAATAAAATAAAAATAACGTAATATCAAAATAAAATTAATAGAAAACATAACAAAAATAACGGAAAGAAATAGAAACCTTTCTCAATCTTGCTAATCTTCTGCTCCAATATAGTCTTCGAGTCACCATATCTCATGACCAAATTCTCAAGACTGCTTCTGAAGTTCAGCTCTTCCATACTACCTTTCACGTATTTCTCTCTTCGTTCTTTCACGACCGAGTCGTAAGTATTCTGCAGTTCTTCCAGTTCTGCTTTGAGCTGGGTCAGTTCTTTCAATTTCTCCTCCATCTTGGTTTTCTCACAGATCAACGCGTGCTCATTAATAATTTGACTCTCAATCCTTTCGATTTTAGTCTGTAAACCTTTGAATTCGTCCTCGTGACGTTCCTCTGGCTTTTTGTTGAGAGCTAATTTTATCTCCACTTCGCGAGTGCTTAGATTAGTAAGCAGCTGCTCGTATGCATCGTTAACTCGTTTCGAGTCGGCTTCGATGTCGTCTTTATGCGATTTCGATATCGATTTCGTCAGCAGAATAATCGATTGCGCGTTCAACTCCTTGAGTTTCATCTCTAGCTGTTTGAGCGCGCGTATTCTGTTTCGTAGATGTATGAGTTGGTTGTTCGTCGGTTTGTCCGCTAGGAATTTCTCTTTCCACTCGCGAGTCTCGTCTAGTTCCTTTTGGAAAGCTTCTAGGTTCTTGTAGAAGTTCTCTTTGTCTTCCAAAAGGTTCATCGTGTTTCGTATCTCGAGTAATGTTCGTTGGATATTCTCCCATCGGCGCTTCAGTTCTTCGATGCTCGCTGCGTGTTTCTTTGCATCTTCTGAAATAATTAATAAAATTACTTAAATGCATTCGTAATACACAATTAATTATGTTATCCCTAATAAAATCATGATTTTGAACTGTTCAATATAATATTACTACAATACAATACAATATTACTACAACAGAAACAAATTCAGCGTGGGGATATAATACCTACGAGCTGTGGCAACGTATGGGGAGTGGTAGATTATTATTTTTGATCGGGCTGAAATTTGACAAGCAGGTAGATATTATGACGTAGGCATCCGCTAAGAAAGGATTTTGATAAATTCTATCCCCAAAGGGATAAAAAAGGGGATGAAACTTTGTCAATTTGAAACTGATCGGGCTGAAACTTTGCATGCATATAACTACTATGTCGTAGGTTGCAGGATTGTATGAAACTTGGAAGCAAAAAAATAAAGTCGCGGGCGGCTGCAAGTAATATTAAAATATTAAAGTAAAAGTATTAAAATAAAATATTAGTAATAATAAATTGTTACGCTGGTGACCTTCGAGGCCAGCCTCGGCGGCGAGGCGGCGCTGGATCTCCTCCACGTTGGCGAAGTCGGCGCGCTGCACCTCGATCTCCTTGGCCACGCGCTCCAGCACGCCCGGTATTTCCGCGCGTTTGTTGCTGCGCCCTTCCAAATCCGCTTTGCACTGATACAAATGTGAAAAATTTATTTATTTATTTATTTTATTTTATTTATTTGGTTTACTTACAATCTTCTTACACAATAACCTCTTAAATAAAGAAACAAAAGTTTATAATACTAAGTGTAGTGACCACTTACAAGTAAACACAGAACGCACAAATTATAACTAGTATTAAGGTTAACTAAGATAAAACTCGGACAATGAGAAAAAAAAAGAATACAAAACAAAATTTTATGAGTGCTTTTGTTTGATAGTTTCGACTGGAAAAGTTATTATTTAAGTTCTGTGATTAAAAGTCAGCTCAGACGAATTAAGTTGATGACAGTTCAAGTCTTGAAATTTATAATTTTCTTTTCCACCCTTAGTCATGGGTTGCCGAAAAGTAACCATATATAACCTATTTTCATTAATTATATTACATGTTTCTTTTTGACACCTTACACGAATACGAAAAATCAGCCCATAGTCTCTTTTCAACAATGTTATTTGTGCATGCTGTGGCAGCCTGTCAGTACGGTAAGACTTAAAAATGACCCCTAATGATCAGAGTATATCAATGTGTACGCTTTGTCAGTTGTCCTTATTTAATAAAAATGAAAAATAAAATACACCTAACACTTTATACGATTTCGAACCCTGCATGCGCCATTTAGTTTGTGAAAAAATACTGTCAAATATTGCTTATCAGCTAAGCTAAACCACAGATAGTAGTTTGCCAAAAAATAGTGGAAATATAAAAAAAGAGAAAAGCAGAAGACATGTATTGAATGAACTGTAAAAGTAATTCAGCGAAATAACTAACCTATAGAAAGAACTTACCTGTTCCAGTATCTGCTCGGCCTGGTCGGCCCAGGAGTCGAATACCCGGTACCCGACCTGGAAGTCTGCGGGCGCGGGCGGCGGGTCGCTGAGCCGCGGCTTCTTGCTGCCGCGCGCCGGGGCCGGCGCCGGGGGCGCGCTGCAGCTCGCGGGAGCGTCCGTGTCCATCGCGGTGGATGTCACAGTTGTCGTGATTTTGTCTTCGGTCACTTTTACGTCTACTTCGAAGCCTAGTTCTTTGATCTGTAATAATAATAGTAATAGTCCTCCTGGCCGATTTCGATCATGGTAGCTAATCTCAACAGAGATCAGCAAACTGCGCAGGAGATATTATAGTGCACAAGTGTGAGTGCATTACACAGGTGCACTCACTGTTCCTTCACTCTCTAAGTTCGGGGAGACGGCAATCCGACATGATCGGAGCGAGATCAGGCGCAGGACCAACTACTTAACGTGCGCACCGGGGGTGTAACACCGCCAACTTCCCGACTCCAAGCTATTTTTGAGAAATTCATAACAGAAAATCTTAGAAACAATTTTAGCTCGACCTGGGATTCGAACGCAGGACCTCTTAGATGTAAGGCAGAAAATTTGCCTCTACACCCACGAAGCAGTCTGTGTCAGTGGTAATAATAATATTTCTCTGATTATTAATATTATTCATAATATCAATATGCATGTGCAATCAGAACATAAAACTTTCTTTTTTATCTGTTCCCTAAGTTCACTGTAATAAAATTTCAATTAAATAAATTCAGTAGTTTAGCCTACAAAGTGTAATGGATGGATCTAGTTAATTCGTATATCTATTAGTTTAGTATATAATAGGGTACATTTTAAGCAAACTGAAGGATACGTGACACCATAACCTTTCTATAGTGCAGATTAAAAATATGAATTACCCGTTGTGCCTGCACGTCCAGAATCATGTTGAGTGCGTCCAATCTGTCCTGCAAGGCTTCCGCGCGTTCCACCAGCCCTTGTTCGCCAGTACCTGTTAAACGAAAACGAAAACATTTTATTTTTGTTTAATTACTTTATTTTCTCATTAAAAATAAGAATTAAGTGATGTATGATCTTCTATTAGTCTAATAAAAGAAAATATTTTTTCAATTTATCACTAGTGGTCCCGCGACTTAGTCCACGCAAACGTGTTTATCCCTAGAGAGCATTTCATCGGGTATTTTATCACCTAAGTCAGCTCATACCCTGTCTGTATACCAAATTTCATCAAAATTTGTTCAGTATTTTTAGCGTGATTGACGGACATACATCCGAACAAAGAAACTTTCACATTTGATATTTAATATAAATGTGATATTAAATTATACTTTACTAAAGTCATAGGGGACTTAGCGATATCGTATAAGTTTACTATGACAGCGTTAGTAAATTATGTTCTACTTGACATATTTAGATACAACTAATAAACAGTTAGAGTAAAGTATGTGATGTTGTTGTATATTTATATATTACTAGCCGACTCAGCATACAATATTTTGCTATATAAATTATTTCTTTTATCACTATGGGGTATGAAAAATAGATGATGGCCAATTCTCAGACCTACTCAATATGCTAACAAAATTTCATGAGAATCGGTCTAGCTGTTTCGGAGGAGTACGGGAACGAATATTGGGACATGAGTACTTTATATATATGTAGAAATTTCCATTATTTACCAGGGCCATCGTTGCTGGCGTGCGCGAGCATCGCGTGTGCGGCGTCCTGGTGCGCGGCGAGCGCGTCGCGCTGCGCGGCGAGCGCGCGCTTTATCAGTTGCAGCTGCTCGATGCGCGACACCACACCGCCGATCTCCGACACTGGGTTCGCTTCCATCTGTGGAACAACGTTATCAAACTTAATTGGCATGATGACCTACCTTAAAATATTTTCAAGACCATGGCGTTTAAAAAACATAGCCCATATAAAGTATACAACCAACATATTTCCAAAAAACAGTTTTTAAACACACAAAACTCAATAAATATTCGGTCAATTTATAGTTGATGGAATCAGGCGTTACTTTGCGGAAATCCATGACTAAAGCTGAAAAAGAAGATTATTTTGCTTTAAATTTCCACTACACGACGCCAGCGCAGGAACCAAAATACATCCAACTGTAATCACCCGAAAAAACTAGAACTGGAAGTCGCAGGACTTACAATATCTACAACTCACAACGTGACACAGAAGATGCACCTGGAATCACAACACTGACACCAACAAACACTCGACGCGTTTCGCCACTACACATGGCATTCTCAGGAGATGTTTTCGCTTCGACTCACTACGAGTCTCGTAGTCTTTATTTGGTTAATTGACTCCAATTTCTGATACATGACCGTGACGTCACGTTCATGTAATTCCATACAAAATCTATGGAGGAAGACCGCGGTCTACCTCCATAGATTTCCAACGGTCGACCGTTTTGACAGATAATAAAAAGTATGTCAACGATTGGTGGTGTCGTCTAGCCTACGAGTATTACACATCTAGATATAGTTCATGGAGTCAGGCGTCACTTTGCGGAAATTCATGACTAAAGCTGAAAAAGAGAATTGTTGTGCTTTGAATTTCCACTAAACGACGCCAGCGCAGGAACCCAAATGCACCCAACTGTAACCACTTGAAAAACTAGAGCTGGAAGTCGCAGGACTTACAATAAAACTCATAATGTAACAACATATCCGGAGGATGCCGCTTGTAGTGGGCAAACACATCGTGTGTTTTGTTGGTGTCAGTGTTGTGTTTCCAGGCGCATATTCTGTGTCACATTGTCATAGATCTAGATGTTTACTGCGTAACCTCAAATCGGACCGCACGATTATCATTGGAGCGCAATAAGAGAAGTGGTGGACATCGTGGCTTGTTGCCACTTTACCTAAGTCTGACGCTATGATAGTGATGTTGGCAGCTTTAATGGAATCAGGCGTTACTTTGCAAAAATCCATGACTTAAACTGAAAAAGAGAATTGTTTGCTTTAATTTTCCATTAAACGACGCCAGCGCAGGAACCTAAATACATACACAGGTAACAATCAGTCGCTCGTAGTCTGTCATAGACACAACATCATGATTTTATCAAAAGTAAGATTAAATCCAATGAAAAAAGAGTTACTTTTCGTTTACCTTGAATTACTCATAAAATCATGGAGGAGAAGCTAACTGCGTTGCTTGTTAAATGATGCTGAGGTTTATGAAATAAGGGACTGTTCCATAGTATAGATTTACTGGTATAAAAGTAAATTACAACAAAAATGGCGGACAGATTCGTATGGTCGCCGGACAAGCTTGTCCGTTCGGAAATCTTGCTTGGGGCGAAGTGATGGCGCGGCGCGCGGCCGTGGCTGGCACCGCCCGGTGGGCCGGTGTAGCCAGGCGCGGACAATCATAAAACTGCAACTGCGAGTGCACCTGTGTATAATATCCCTATATATCTGCACTATAATATCTCCTGCGTCGTTGGCAGATTGGCCGCCGTGGTCGAAATCGGCCAGGAGGAGTATTATTACTCCTGGACTATGCCTCACCTCCTTCAGCACCCGCTCGTGGTCGAGGCAGGCGCGCAGCAGGTCCGCGTGCTGCGCCCAGCGCGCCTTGAGCTCCTGCAGCCGCTGCAGCTGCTGTAGCGTCCACTGGCACGTGTGCGACCAGCGCTCGCCCAGCGCTGTCAGCTGGTCTTCTATTTCTGTGACAGCTGGAAAAAATAAACGATTTAGTTTGATTTAAGATCTGGATATAGCCCTTTTTGTATGAGCGTTCTCTTTTTTTAGTGCGTCTGACGTCAATGCACACGTTTAATCGAAACATAAAGTTGTAAAAACCACCGCGTTCGGTGAAACACAAGAGTTATGACTTCGTCATAATTAGAAAACTGCGTTCGTCATAATTAGAAACTAAAAACCAGCTCTAGAAATCCGCATGTATTGCTTGTACGACGTGCGTCAGTCTGTGTGTAGCCGCTTGTGAGTGCGTCAGTCTGTGTGTAACCGGTTGTAAGTGCGTCAGTCTGTGTGTAGCCGCTTGTACGTGCGTCAGTCTGTGTGTAGCCGCTTGTACGTGCGAGAGTCTATGTGTAGCCCCTTGTACGTGCGTCAGTCTGTGTGTAGCTGCTTGTGTGTGCGTCAGTCTGTGTGTAACCGCTTGTACGTGCGTCAGTCTGTGTGTAGCCGCTTGTACGTGCGAGAGTCTATGTGTAGCCCCTTGTACGTGCGTCAGTCTGTGTGTAGCTGCTTGTGTGTGCGTCAGTCTGTGTGTAACCGCTTGTACGTGCGTCAGTCTGTGTGTAGCCGTTTGTTCGTGCGTCAGTCTGTTTTGTAGCCGCTTGTACGTGCGTCAGTGTGTCAGTACTCACTGTCCATCTGCGCTGAGGCGTCGTCGTCCACCACCACGACGCAGTCCGCTAGCGCATCCACTAGAGGCTGCTGTTTGCGCAGATCCGCGTGTAGCGCTTGTACTGCGTGTAGTTGAGCTTGAACGTGAGCTTGATCCCCGCTTAGGGACCCCATGTGGGAGATGCGGTCCTCGGTTTTCGTCAGCCATTGCCTAAGACCAGGGAAGTGTTTGTAAGTCAGGTACAGATTTCAGTTTTTATTTTCAGTCTCGGAACGATTTCATCGCTTTCTCTAAATCGTTGTAAGCATTCACGACGACTTTGATGGTTAAGTTCCGGGACTAAAGTTTGTTAAAAAGTCAAAAAATAACGCAAGAAGTAATATTTGAATAAGTAACCCAATGCAGGTAAAATTCAACATTTACAACTAAAAACTGATAATGGTATCGGAGAGACGTATCAGAGGTAAAAATCGCAAGATCGACCTGGATACAAGCCACTTGTAGCCGCTCGACCTACATGTTTCGGCTCAAAATGAACCAGTAAGAAGATCTTTAAAATAAAAGTATGCTATTGAACGTCACGGAAAAAACACTGCGGTATTTTTTGCACTTGTGATTAGTGCGATTTTGTAACAAAAATGGGTAGCCTGTTGTACTATTCAAACTTATTCAAACTTTTTCAAACTCACCGGAACTCGTCGAGATGCTGCTGCTGGTTCCTCATGAGCGCCGCGTGCACCAGCGCCTGGTGCTGCATCGCGGCCGTCCGCAGCTGCTCCCAGCGCTGCGTCAGCAGGCGCCCCTGGAGACGCACTTCGGCCGCTTCCTCGCGGGAGAGGCAAACTCACCGGAACTCGTCGAGATGCTGCTGCTGGTTCCTCATGAGCGCCGCGTGCACCAGCGCCTGGTGCTGCATCGCGGCCGTCCGCAGCTGCTCCCAGCGCTGCGTCAGCAGGCGCCCCTGGAGACGCACTTCGGCCGCTTCCTCGCGGGAGAGGCAAACTCACCGGAACTCGTCGAGATGCTGCTGCTGGTTCCTCATGAGCGCCGCGTGCACCAGCGCCTGGTGCTGCATCGCGGCCGTCCGCAGCTGCTCCCAGCGCTGCGTCAGCAGGCGCCCCTGGAGACGCACTTCGGCCGCTTCCTCGCGGGAGAGGCAAACTCACCGGAACTCGTCGAGATGCTGCTGCTGGTTCCTCATGAGCGCCGCGTGCACCAGCGCCTGGTGCTGCATCGCGGCCGTCCGCAGCTGCTCCCAGCGCTGCGTCAGCAGGCGCCCCTGGAGACGCACTTCGGCCGCTTCCTCGCGGGAGAGGCAAACTCACCGGAACTCGTCGAGATGCTGCTGCTGGTTCCTCATGAGCGCCGCGTGCACCAGCGCCTGGTGCTGCATCGCGGCCGTCCGCAGCTGCTCCCAGCGCTGCGTCAGCAGGCGCCCCTGGAGACGCACTTCGGCCGCTTCCTCGCGGGAGAGGCAAACTCACCGGAACTCGTCGAGATGCTGCTGCTGGTTCCTCATGAGCGCCGCGTGCACCAGCGCCTGGTGCTGCATCGCGGCCGTCCGCAGCTGCTCCCAGCGCTGCGTCAGCAGGCGCCCCTGGAGACGCACTTCGGCCGCTTCCTCGCGGGAGAGGCAAACTCACCGGAACTCGTCGAGATGCTGCTGCTGGTTCCTCATGAGCGCCGCGTGCACCAGCGCCTGGTGCTGCATCGCGGCCGTCCGCAGCTGCTCCCAGCGCTGCGTCAGCAGGCGCCCCTGGAGACGCACTTCGGCCGCTTCCTCGCGGGAGAGGCAAACTCACCGGAACTCGTCGAGATGCTGCTGCTGGTTCCTCATGAGCGCCGCGTGCACCAGCGCCTGGTGCTGCATCGCGGCCGTCCGCAGCTGCTCCCAGCGCTGCGTCAGCAGGCGCCCCTGGAGACGCACTTCGGCCGCTTCCTCGCGGGAGAGGCAAACTCACCGGAACTCGTCGAGATGCTGCTGCTGGTTCCTCATGAGCGCCGCGTGCACCAGCGCCTGGTGCTGCATCGCGGCCGTCCGCAGCTGCTCCCAGCGCTGCGTCAGCAGGCGCCCCTGGAGACGCACTTCGGCCGCTTCCTCGCGGGAGAGGCAAACTCACCGGAACTCGTCGAGATGCTGCTGCTGGTTCCTCATGAGCGCCGCGTGCACCAGCGCCTGGTGCTGCATCGCGGCCGTCCGCAGCTGCTCCCAGCGCTGCGTCAGCAGGCGCCCCTGGAGACGCACTTCGGCCGCTTCCTCGCGGGAGAGCCCACCTTCGGAGAGCAGTCGCGCCCCGGCTTCTAGGACTCCACCAACTCGGGATTGTTGCTCGGCGAGTTCTAGGAGGAAACGCTGGGGAGGAAAATACTATTGGTAATCACATAACAAGATCAAAGAAACGTCGTAAAAATAAATAATAGTTTAAAAAACTAAAAAACACGCTTTTATTGTTAACTAAAAAAGAGAAAATAATTTATGAGTACACGGAATTTATATTATTAGGTCCTTACATATGAAATTGGCGTTTTGTCGTACTGGCCACTTTGATCACAAATTTTTCCTATTTGGTTAGGAATTCGAAATTCAAATTTATAGAGCTATTTCCACATGTAGTTGTGTTTCGTAAACCGTCATTCATTTGTTTTTTTACTTATCTTTTTTCTGTTTGCATCGCTCAATTTACAAAATGGAAAATTTGAAATATCGCGTTATTTACGAGTACGAGTTCCACCGTGGCACCAGTGCTGCGGAAACGGCTCGAAGGGTTAATGATGTGTATAGCGGTTGTGTCGCAAAAGAAAACACAGTGCGTTTTTGGTTCCAACGTTTTCGTTCTGGAAATTTCGACCTGCAAAACAAGCCCCGTGGACGGCCGGAGACCCAAGTTGATAATGAAGAATTGAAGGCTATTGTGGAAGCGGATCCATCGCAAACCACGTCCGAGTTAGCTGCAGGCTTTGGCGTTAGTGATAAAACTGTTTTAATCCACTTGAAGCAAATTGGGAAGGTTTAAAAACTTGAAAGGTGGGTTCCTCACGAATTGAGTGAAGCAAACCGGCAAACGCGCGTCAACTGCTGCGTTACATTACTTGACCGGCACAATAACGAAGGGATTTTAAATCGAATCATTACCTGTGATGAAAAGTGGATTCTCTACGATAATCGGAAGCGCTCATCGCAATGGCTGGACCCTGGCAAGCCAGCCAAAGCCTGCTCCAAGCGAAAATTGACCAATAAAAAGTTACTTGTAAGCGTTTGGTGGACTAGCGCCGGTGTCGTTCATTACAGTTTTCTCAAATCTGGCCAGACGATTACGGCAGATATCTATTGTCAGCAATTGCAAACCATGATGGAAAAGCTAGTTGCTAAACAACCAAGGCTGGTCAATCGCTCTACGCCACTGCTGCTTCACGACAACGCTAGACCACACACTGCACAACAGACGGCTAGCAAATTAGAAGAACTTCAATTGGAATCTCTAAGGCATCCACCGTACTCCCCGGACCTTGCTCCAACAGATTACCATTTTTTTTTAAATTTGGATAACTTCTTGCAAGGGAAAAAGTTCAACTCAGATGGGGCAGTCCAAGTCGCCTTCAAAGATTTTATTGATTCCCGTTCGAATGGTTTTTTTAGTAAAGGGATCAATGAACTACCTATGAGATGGCAAAAGTGCATAGATTACAATGGCTCATACTTTGATTAAATAAATATGCTATATAAAAAAAATTCGACTTTTTGTTCCTCCCATACAAAACGCCAATTTCATAGGTAAGGACCTAATACATTAGAGTAAAAAGCGTGGGGTGCACTTTATGACGTTTTCATACTTCTCTTTTTATAGTTGCCAATAATAGGATGATTTTCACATACTACTATACCAAGCACCCCTTTTTTAGTTAGCAATAAAAGCGTGTTTTTTAGTTTTTTAAACTATCATTTATTTTTATTTTTTTAGTTAATAAGGATAATGGAAAAATCTTATCAAATTATTGCATTGTCATCGGTACTTAATACGTGTGCAAAGTTTCAAATTAAGCCGATTTCTGAAAGTTTTTGAAAATTGAGCACAAAAATTCCTGTAAGGTAGGGAGCTCGGGAGCATAAAGTAAACAACTGAATCTTAGCTATCTCCGTTTATTAATGAATGATTAAATAGGAATCGTCAATATTTATACATACAAGTACAACTACATGCTACACACACTACACGCCCACTGGCAAAAAAAATAAAAATAATATGTTATAAGATTATTTTTATAACAACTAATACATATCTTCATTCATTCAGGTAAGTTAAAATAATAATGCCAATAACCTTTTTATAGAATAAAGTTACACATTTCCTTAAAACTATTGTCTATATGGTCTAGTCCTATTCTTATGTACTAACATTGGTTTACCCTTATAATCTATTTTTAGATTTGGTTCACAATCTTCGATAACTCTAAACGGTCCTAAGTACAATGGATCAAGTTTGTTTACACTTTGTTCGTTCTTTAGTAGTATCATATCACCAACATTGTACGTAATAGGGTTAGTATAACAATCATATCTCAATTTTCTTATTTCTTTACTTTTAATCAAATTTTGCCGTGCATCGTATTGCGATTTTTGTAATCTGAATTTAAGTTGTTTAGGGTAATCATAATGGTTGTATAATGGTTCAATGTCTGAAGATAAATTACTAGGTAAGTTACAAGGTTTTCCAAATACCAATTCGTATGGTGTATACTTAGTCTCTGTGTGGACGGTCGTGTTATAAGCGAAACACCAATAGGGTAACCACACACTCCAATTTTGTGGTTCTGTTTCGGTTTGTATTCGTAGGTATGACATTAAGTTTTTGTGACTATTTTCTAAACTGCCTATCGATTGATGATGATATGCTGTAGATGTGGTTTGCTTAATTTTGAGTATTTCGCACACTGCTTTCATAACCGTTGAAACAAACTCAGTGCCTCGATCCGATATGATTTGCCGAGGAATACCATAACGTAATATAAAATTATTTACAAATGCTGTCGCTACCGAAATAGTATCTTTATTATTTAAAGGGTACGCTTCCACGTATTTACTTAAATCACATTGAAGTGTAAGAATATATGCATTATTATCACTATCCTTAACTAAGGGCCCAACTAAATCTAAATATATCCTATCAAAAGAAGAATGACCTGTATCAGTAAGAACCATAGGTTCCTTAATATATCTAAAATATTTATGCCTTAAACATTTGTCACAACGATTTACAAATTCGGTCACATCTCTTTCAATGCCTGGCCAAAAAAATCGTCTTTTTATATTACTTATCATGCGCCTTATGCCGGCGTGGCCACTTGTAGGTAACATATGATAGTCGTTTAATATTACGCGTTGTGTATCGTGATCATCTATCCTCATGACACTATTTAAAATATAAAAACGTGGTCCGGACCAATTTTTTATATCATTTATAATACGAGTTAACTCTTTTATTTCATAATCATTATACTCATTTTTTATAATATAAACATTCTTTATTTTTAATTGATTACATGTATTTTCCAACTTCCTCACAAAGGCATCTCGTGCACAATATGATCGGAAGGATGGATTTATATTAATAATGCGTTTCTTTGGGTCATAAGCAAATAAATTACCTTTTTCTGGTGCATTCCTCTCTATCACTTTCCATTCACGTCCATTTGCATATCTCAACTCGACACAATCCTCTGGTTTTTTAAGTATTCCCACAACATTTGGTTGATCAGACCGAATGTTTGTAGTACTCTTATCCACCATAGGGTTGTCACAAGTGTCCTTTGAATCATTTGCATTCATTCTCTTGCTTTGTGCTCTAGTTAAAACACACATCACATGTTCATTCATCTCTTTCAGTTCGTCACTTGATATTCGGATGCGAGACAACGCATCTGCAGCTGCATTGTCCGCTCCCCTGACATACTCGATTACGTAGTCATATTCCTCTAATAAAAGTCTAAATTTTGTCAAACGACTAGAAGGATTTGCCATGTTAAATAGGTAAATTAATGGCTTATGGTCCGTTTTAATAATAAATTTACGCCCATATAGGTATGGTCTAAAATACTTTACAGACCAAACAATGGCAAGAAGTTCTTTCTCTATTGTTGGGTATCTAATTTCAGCTTTGTTTAAGTTACGACTTGCGAAAGCTATTGGTTTATTGTCGCTGTTACTTAATACGGAACCGATCGCGTAGCCTGAAGCATCCGTTTGTAAAATAAAGGTATTATCGCTGTCGAAATTAGGATACTGTAGTATTGGTGGAGATATTAATGACTGTTTTAGTGAAGAAAATGATTCCTGGCAATCTGTTGTCCATGCAAACTCCACATTTTTACGACAAAGCCTGTTTAGTGGTAATGATTTATCTGCGAATTTCGGTATAAATTTTCTATAGAAATTTGTAAACGCCACGAACCTTTTGACTTCATCGGCGTTTTTTGGCACTGGATAGTTTTGTACCACTTTAATTTTTTCTGGATCAGGTTTTATGCCTTCAGTTGAAATGACATGACCTAAAAATTGCATCTCTTTTCTTAAAAAATCACATTTGTTAGGGTTCAATTTTAAATTCGTTTGACGGAGTCTAATTAGAATGTCTATCAAATTTTTGTTATGAATTTCCAAATTACGACCGAAACAAATTAAATTATCCAAATAAATAAATAACTTGTCGTATGTAAGTCCCGACATAGCTATCGTCATGAGTCGAGAAAAAGCACTAGGGCTGATTTTTAATCCCATAGGTAGGCGCGTCATTTGATATTGTCCTGATGGGGTTGAAAAAGCAGTATATTTTCTACATTCTGGGCTTAGATTTGCTTGGTAATATGCTTGTGACAGATCTAACTGAGTAAAGTACATCGCGCCCGACAATGAATCAAGAATATCGGTTATATTAGGTAATGGAAACTTATCGTCTAATATTCTATTATTTAGTTTTCGAAAGTCAATCACTAACCTCCACTTTTTAGATTGATCGTCTGATTTTTTAGGAACCAGTAGAATGGGGCTCGACCATTCACTCTTTGCAGGCTCTATAATGTTATCTGAAAGCATTTTTTGAATATGTTTCTCGACTTCGGCTCGTTGTGAAAAAGGTAAGCGATATTGTTTGACATACACCGGGTCTGCATTAGGTTTTAACTGAATTGTTTGATCGTATAAATGAGTTGTAGTTAATTTGTCGTTAGGTAGGTGAAATACGTCTGAAAACTTGGCACAAATATTACGAATGGAATCACTTTCTTCTTTATTTAAATGATTTAAATTTAGTTGTGAGAACATCTGGCGGACTCTGTCTCCATCAACGCTACTAGTCTCAAAATTACATAAATCGTATTCGGTTAAGTTATGTATTTCCGGTCTAAAATAACTAAGGTTCACTTCACACTCGCGGGTATTTAATATCTGTAAGTAAATTTTACCATTTCTTGGCCTACATATACTACCGGCCATAAAAACTCCTTCGCATAATTCTTCTGGCAAAACTACACAATCATCGTAATTACTACTGTCTATTATAAATACTTTTTCGCACCTCGGTGGTATTGTTAAGAAACTCCCTTTTCCTAATGATCCGTTAATCATTGGCACTGTAATTATTTCGTTATTTAAAGTATTTAATTTGAGTGTATTATTTTCAAAGTCTAAAACTGCTTGATATTTACTTAAAAAATCTCGACCAATAATTCCAAACTGTACACAAGGTAGATAATCGATAACATAGAACTTGTGTTGAAATTCTTTACCATTTAAATTAAGTGTAACAGACACATGTCCAATTGACTGTACATTGCCCCCGATACCATTTATGTGTATGCATTCATTATGTATTGGAAGATTCCATTTTAATGCAGTTTCGTATTTCAGCGCCGACATCGAAGCGCCCGAGTCTACTAGAAAGCTATATTTGGCATCTCCAAATAATAATACCACCGAACTACTGTAATCACATGATAATATGTAATTATTATCGAAAAAACTGTTGTAAAGTATTATTACTCTCTCGTTCAAAACTTTGGTTTGATGTTGAAGTTTGAACGGTGTTCTCAACGGAGTTATTGTTATCGCTATTCATGTAATGAACATTATGTCCACGATAAAAGGGCCTATTCTGTCTACCGCCGCGGAAAGGCCTATTCTGCCTATAGCCATTATTCCCGCGTGGCTGCTCTATCACTCGACCTTGTGATCGGTTGGCAAAACCATTTCCTTGGTTACCCCGTGAAAACGCCGAATTACCGTAACCTCTGAAGTAACCCCTAGAGTTACCCCTATAACTACCCCTGTTTCCTCTGTAATTTCTATGTGTGTTTGATCGTCCTCTTTGACCAAAATATACCGTGGCCTCTGAACTATTACTACTGCACGAAGCTTCTTCATCTTTCGCCGCACGTATTGTATCTTTCAAGGAAGAATAATTTCTGGCTGATAAAATGGTACTAAGTTGCCGATTTCGCAAGCCGTCGGTAAAACTCTTTATGGCAAGTTCTTCATTTAGAGGTCGCAAGATTTTATGCGCCGCCTGATTACCGTCGGCCTGTGATATTGTCAAATTGACAAACAACTCCTCAATTTTACTACCGTACTTATCAATGGACATTCCGTTTTGTCGCATCATTATTAACTCGTTATGAATGGAAGTGCTAGATTTCTTAGTAAGCAAATGGTCTCGCATATCTTTTATTAATGTTTCATAACTATCGTATGATTCTGACAAG
This sequence comes from Pyrausta despicata, assembly GCA_963921415.1. Taxonomy (NCBI): domain Eukaryota; kingdom Metazoa; phylum Arthropoda; class Insecta; order Lepidoptera; family Crambidae; genus Pyrausta; species Pyrausta despicata. The sequence goes on from OY992864.1 coordinate 14,834,838, forward strand.
CGTAATTTAGCACTTTCATTCAGACGTGTTTTTAACACAAAATTAATTAACATTTTCCTACCTTCATCTTGTAGTGTGGGTCCATATAGCTCTATGGCGTCAATCAAGGATTTGGTGACAGCCTCCTCGCCAGTCATCACCGGCAGTAATGATACTGCTGTTTTAAAATCAAAAGAAGTCATGGTGTTTTGCGTTGTGTTATTTTCAGTATTCACGACAGTGCACTCAGCTTGGGCACAAAAAAATTCTATTTGCTCAAAAATATTTTTAAATAAATCGCAATACGATTGTACTTCTTCGAGAATTTCACCTTTTAAATTACTGAGCTTAATTTGATCTAATATTACTAACATACATTCGTCAAACTCACTGCGTAATTGATTGGCCTCATTTAATTTTCGTTCTAAAGTAGCATGAGTCCTTTTAGGATAACTTAATTTTACAAGGTTATCTTTAATATTTTTTAGTTTGGCACATATATTCTTTATTTCTTCAGCCATCCGATTACGCAATAATTATTATAAGTATATTATGATATATGATTAAAGTAAATATTAGGTAAAGTTTATAATTGTTCATTATTTTTATGATGACGAGCAAAACCACTAGTTGTTTGAGCACTTTATGGGTTATTAAAAGTTTTTTCTTACCGATTCACTTATACACTTTCACTTTTTGTGCACACTGGGTCCTGACGGCGTTCGCACTCGTAGCACACGCGAGGCTCCCGGGTCGGTCGTCGCAAGGATCGTCTCAAGTTCTGCGCCAAGACTTCATTACGAATCCAACTGTGGTGGCACCTCTTGTAGATCAGATATATTCCAAATAGTCCAGCAACCGCCAGCATGGTGCATATTAACATCAGCACGATACTTATATTGGATATGTGGTAATCTGCTGCGTTAGACCCAGAGGAATTTTGGGTCAAAAACACCTCGTCCTTTTCTATGTTGGATCGACACATTTTCACTGATTTTACTTTACTTTTAAAAAAGAAATACTTTTATTCTTTACATCTCGCCCGACCGAACTCCGGCAGCCCGCCAAAAATGGCAAGGGTCGCCATGTAAGGTAGGGAGCTCGGGAGCATAAAGTAAACAACTGAATCTTAGCTATCTCCGTTTATTAATGAATGATTAAATAGGAATCGTCAATATTTATACATACAAGTTCAACTACATGCTACACACACTACATTCCGTTACATACATATATACACCCCGATCTAATAAAAGCGTGTTAAAAATCGTGACGAACCGCAATATTTAATTCTCATCGCCATTATATAAAATCTTGCCGAGCGAATAAAACAAGTCGAGTTTCGGACAGAAGTCAGGCAGCTGCTTCCAGGTTTTACCCACTCGTATCTTAGACGTACTCGGACCAGTATCTTAAGCAGCTATGAAAACAGCTGCTGAGCGTCAAGAGCTAGACGGATTTGACCAGATATAGCTAAGAACCACCGAGACGATGCCACAGACAAACATATTATACAAAAATACTAAAGCACAAAAACACAAACATATATACACACAAAAACAGAAATAGGATCAATCTTATAAAACCGCTTTTTTTTAACCGGGTTAAAAGGCCGCGCCGTACCCGCCCAGCTGCACAGCGGGCTGCTGGCTGCTGGCTGCTGGCCGCTGGCTGACACCTGCAAGTGCGGTGTACCTCGTGCGTGTGGAAGTGCGCCTTGAGCTCGGGCAGCGGCGCGCGGCTGTCGGGCGGGCGCGCGCTCTGGCCGAGCCGCTCCTCGGCCTCCAGCAGCCAGGCCAGCGCGTCCTCCATGGCCGCGCCGTACCCGCCCAGCTCCACCGACGCGCTCGTGGCCGTCGACAGCGGTCTGCTCGCTGACATCTGCAAGGGGTGAACAGCTGTAGAACTTGTCGCTTCCCTCCCAAATATAAGCTAGCATTCCGACCAAAGCGACCGCCAGTCAACGACTTACGTTTGTAGGTAGTCTTCAACGTGACGCGACATCACGAGACGTGGACTCGTCACGTTGATCCGAATGTTAGTTTAAGACTGAGAAATTCAATCGATCGTGAATTTCCAAATGATAGCAAAAAACGCTAGCGCAATAGTTAAAATCATGCTGCCTCGCCCTCCGAACGTATGTGAACCTATTTCTTAAAAGAAAGAGACTCGACTACAAAACGTATCTAAGATGTTATGATGTATGTATGGCATGGAATCACAAGCAAGGGCATAATGTCAATACATTAAGATTCACATATTTAACAGCTCACCACAATTCTACAATGTGGAATACCTTAATCCTTAAATAATATCTAACAATCCCGAGGATTGATATCACATATTTGAAAAGAAAATTGTGGCTGTCGTGAGACATAAGAAAAATAATCAAGGCTTTTGGTGTTCTTGAATAACTTTTATTAAAATGTGATATAGAATAAAAATGTTTTCTTCTTCTTCTTCTTCTTAAAATACAAGAAAAAGAATAGTCTAAGGTTTCGATCCGGATTGCACAGATTGTAACATACACATCACGGTCATCATGATCGACTTCTTTTTCGGGTGAAGAGAGAAATTGCAATTTTAGCAATTGCAATTTCTCTCTTCACCCGAAAAAGTTCAGCCTCCGGTTTCTAGCTGAATCCAGTATATAGCAATCCAGCTGAATCCAGATTTAGCAATTTGGCTAAGTTCAGCCTTCAACATTCTAGCTGGATCCAGCCTCTAACAATCTAGCTGGATCCAACCACCAACATTCCAGCTGGTTTCAGCTTAAGCATCCTAACTGGATCAAGCCAATAGCAATCCAGCTAAACCTTGCACAATAGTCTACAAGCTGGATCCGTTTTAGATTTGCGCCGCCCTGGATTATCTCGTTCTTTGACGTGTTCAGTGTGACCTATTTCGTGGGAGCCAAGAACAAGCCGACTCACCTCAGGCTGGTGCTCAGGCGCGTCGGCTCGAGGCGTGCCAGGCTCGGACGGCAGGCTGTCGATCTCGGCGACGTCTTCGCCGGAGTGCGGCAGCGATTGGAACATGCACATCACGTACATCATGATCGACTTCTTGTCCGGGTGCGGGGTGTTTACGTCTGGGGAAAAAGGGGGAAATTAATAGGTGCTATTCTACTAGTATAATAAAGGCAAAAGTTTGTAAGTGGATCTTTGTAACTCTTTTGCGTCAAAACTACTGAACTGATTTGTTTGAAATTTGGAACATAGATTATAACCTGGAATAACACATTGGGTACCGGTTTCCGGTAAAATTTCGCAGTTCCTGGGGGGTATGTAATAAAGGGTTCCATGCGGGTGAAACCGCAAATCACAGCTACTCAATTATAAAGATGCATAAGTTTGACGCCAGTATTAATTCCATGCAAACCATGACAATAGTAGGTACTGCACGAATAATTGTTTGATACAATATAAGAGAAATAAAACAAAAATCTAACTTTAAAATCGACACTCGTAACTATTTTCACAAGATAGAGGATATCTGAAAGTCGGTTTTGTTCGAACGCTGCACTAGCGGCCTGAGGATCCAGCCCTGGCTTCTGCTGGCTGGTAGACACAACCAGCCTGAGAGACCTGTTTGAACACATCAGGAGCACGTAAGCCAGGGTTTAGAAAGCGAGGGATGGCCAGGTGAGTTCGGCCTAGGTTATTGTGGCTAAATATTTTCGGTTACAAACGTCTTGGAATTCAGTAACGAAAGAGACTCGGTTTAGCTGGTATACATACCCTCAGGACAGGGAAGGCGAAGACTGGCCACACCAGCTCGCGGTGATCTGTCAGCTGTGGCCTCCTGGGCATCCAGCCTATCTAAAGTCCTGGTTCAACTGGTACACGTACCCTCGGGGTACAGTACGGTACACGTCCGCAGCTGCAAACTTTAGCAGAACCCTAGGTTCCAGTATCGGCAGAGACCTAGAAGACCACACAAAGCAGAAACACATACCCTCAGGGTCTAGAAGCCGCGGGATGGCCAAGTGCGTGCGGGCGAGCGCGAAGGCATGCTCCAAACGTGCGGACGCCGGCCGCCGCACCAGCTCGCTGTAATCGAACAGCTGTGGTCTCCAACGATGAAGCAGCGCGTTGAAGGCGAGACCATCGCTCCACGAGGATGTAAAGTTGCGCACGTTCACGCCTACGTAGTTCTGTGACAAATGAAAGTAATTTTAACAAACTTTAAAAACATGAATCCTCGTAAGCGTTGTGAGCTGATGGTACGAGTGTAGTTATTCAATTGAAATTATAAACTTTTTCAGGGGCGGCTTCATGGCATCTTACAATAAGTTTAGACACTCACAAAAACACCTCTCAATCAGGTATCATTGATGACCCAGTCCAAGTATCTTTTCTATGCCCAACAGAGGAGAGTGTATGACTTTGAATTATTGCCATTCGTTACAAATGAGACTATCTTTTAACATTCATACTTGTCGGTAAGTGGGAAATAAGGAATGATATAAATGAGATATTTTAGAAAATCGAAAAAATACCATGTTAAGAAGTTCTTCATGAGTTAATTCAAAACAAGAGAAAAAATAACACGAACTGACCTGCGTATGAGTTCGGCACCAAGCTAGCAGTGTTTTCTCGAGGTTGGTCTGCTGCAGCTCGGACATCAGGTCCTTGAGGTGGTAGTGCACCTGCCAGTGCAAGATTATGCTCCACACTAGACCTGCAACAAAAACCAAATATGAGAATCGAAAGTTATTTACAGCAATGACTACAAAAAAGGTTTATTTTGTGACAAAGCAACTTAACGCAACAAAGTTTTGTTAAGTTGCTTTGTACTGGGTAGAAAAGTGCTGTCTCTGGATAATACCGAGGTCTTCGTTTTGTCTACATCGAATGTCAGTTTCATTAAGCCAACCCAGATTATATTCCAGCCTACGTGTTTCACGGCAATTGTTTATTAAGATAGCAAATTCTCTTTGTGGATGTTCCAAAATAGCCTTAAACTTGCTTTAATGAGATCTTGATAAAGAATAATGCCTTCACACGCTGCACCAGACACCGAGGGTAATCTTCAGGTTACCGTCGACGATGCTGCTGATGTTGACGGGCTTCACGCACTGCGGTGTTCACGTTGTTGCTCCACCTACATGAGCTAACACATACATCACGCTACACGAACCACGTACCGAGGGTTAGCTTCGGGTTCCCATCGACGATGTCGTTGCTGCTGATGTTGACGAGCTTCACGCCGTTCGCGTCTAGCACCGATAGCGCCGTGTTTACGTTGTTGATCTGATGCACGCGCATTCGGCCGCGCTCGCGCTTCTGTTAAGGAACAAAAATTCAAATGGTAAAATCAAGTGCTAAGAGACTTCATACTTTTTGGGATTAGTATCCTGGAGGGTATACAACGGCAGCAAACAGTTAGTTGATTTCCTTTTACGGTGTCATCGGTCGCATTGCAGCTAAGGAATGGAATTCGCTGTCGGCTTAAGGGTTCCCATTCAATCTTTTAAAGAAAAGAGAGAATAGGCTACTGCTAGACAGACATGATCCCACGTCGGCCACGTCAACACTTATCATTAGGTGAGACTGTGGCCGCTGTGGGGACACCGAACAGCAACTTAACTTACGTACGTAACTGACGAACGCCACCGATATCAGCGTGAAAAGAAATCAAGGCTAATCCTCCGCGGTCTTCATCACCAGAACTACAATATAATAGCTCGCATCAGTTATAGACAGAATAGATTCACAGTTTTGCACCGAGCTAATTTTTATAACCTGGCGTTTAACCGAGTTGCACTGATTAGGACTACGGATCAAGTTGCGGACCTGCAATATTGCAATATTTTGAAATTTTGAATTGAATCGATGCTCCCCGGTATATAACCTTAAGGGCACCAAATAATCGCCTCACTGTGTAGTACTTATATGGATATCTCAATGGATTTAAACCATACAAGTCAATCCAATACCTTCATAACATAACGGTTATTGTCTCATAGACATCATTTGTTAAGTATTATTTAGCGTTCACAACGCAATTTTTATTTCGAATAGACATAACACTTAAAAAATCTTTTCCGCTCCGGTCATCGGGGAGGAATCGAACCCCCGACCTTTGGAAGTCCGGTCCAATGCTCTGACCACAGAGCTACCGAGTACCTTGACTTGTCTCATAGAGACAGATTAGGATATGAAAAAGGATTATTAAAAAACCAGCAAATTATTACTATAGCTTACATATTGTTGTGCAGTGAGGATTTCCAGGAGTGAGAGGAGCACTTCGCCGTCGCGAAGGTCCAGAAACAGGTCCTCCACCAGCGGTTTGTCATTCTGGAACAACAATAATAAGATACTTTTTATTCACTTTAAATTAGCTAAGCTAATTTTAATAATTATTATTATTATTAATTTTTTAGCTAATTAGCTAAGCTGAAGAGGTGCTTGTGGCGCAGTGGTTGCAGCGCTTTGGTAGTGATACCAGAAGTACAGCAACCTTTGGCGCGGTCATGTTTGGGATGGGTGACCATTCTGACCATTTAAGTGACGTCTATTTACAAGCATCTTCGAGCTTCGGAAGGCACGTTAAGCTGTTGGTCACGGTTAATATCTATAGATATCAGTCTTCGAACCTGGTCAGAGCTGGCTTAATAACATTTGACAGTAAGGTTGGTCACTTACGTTACAAACACCCCTCCACCGCACCGTATGGCTCGGACCACCTCATAGTTGAGGTGAGGAATGTGCCCAGCAGTGGACCGTATATACGCTTCACTTACCTTACCTTACAAACAAATCCTCTACCAACCGCACGTACCACCTTATAGCTGAGGTGAGGACTGTGTCCAGCAGTGGGACGTTATAAGCTGATGAGAATTAACTTTTATTGGGAAAATTATCTAACTACATTTCTAAGACTCAGCATCAGGTGTAATTGTGTAAATGTATTATTTCTACCCTTGTACTACCTCATCGTTGCCTATTCCCAAAGTATCCCCTCTATATCTAATATATAAAATTCTCGTGTCACAGTTTTCGTTGCCATACTCCTCCGAAACGGCTTGACCGATTCTCATGAAATTTTGTGACCATATTGAGTAGGTCTGAGAATAGGCCAACATCTATTTTTCATACCTCTAAGTGATAAAAAAAAATAATTAAATGGCAAAACAACGGTTGCCGGGTCAGCTAGTCTAATATATAAAATTCCCGTGTCACAGTTTTCGTTGCCATACTCCTCCGAAACGGCTTGACCGATTCTCATGAAATTTTGTGAGCATATTGAGTAGGTCTGAGAATCGGCCAACATCTATTTTTCATACACCTTAGTGATAATAATTTATATGGCATAACAACGTTTGCCGGGACAGCTAGTATAGGATATATACGAGGGCGTTTTGATAACTCCATGACTTTCAGGCTGAATAGAAACTTTTTTTATTTTTAATGATATTTTCTTAAAAGTAATATTTTTGCGAACCTAAAATAATTCTATTTTCAAATATGGCGCGAAAACAATATTTAATAACAAAAGAAGTTTGGCGGCTGTGAAGGTGTTCTTCGAAAATGGAGAAATCCGAGTTTCGAGTCTTGATTAAACACTATTTTTTACGCGGGAAAACCATTAAGCAGACCGAAGACAAGTTGAAAAAATATTACGGGGATTCAGCGCCGTCTCATGGAATGGTACATAAATGGTTTACTGAGTTTCGTTGTGGACGTATTACAACCAATGATGCCGAGCGCCCAGGAAGGCCGATTGAGGTAACCACTGAGGACATTGTTAACAAAATCCACGATATTGTTTTGGCTGACCGTCGAGTAAAGATACGCGAGTTAGCTGAGGCTGTGCACATCTCAACTGAACGAGTTTTTCATATTTTGCACGATATTTTGGGAATGAAAAAACTTTCTGCAAGATGGGTGCCGCGCTTACTGACAGTCGACCAAAAGCGAAAACGCGTGACTACTTCTGAGGCATGTCTGGCTATGTATAATCGCAATCCAAGTGAATTTTTGCGTCGGTACGTAACCGTGGATGAAACGTGGGTCCACCATTATACGCCAGAGACTAAACAACAGTCAAAGCAGTGGACTTCTACCGGCGAACGTGCACCAAAGAAGGCAAAAACGGTATGTTCGGCTGGTAAAGTGATGGCAACAGTAATTTGGGACAGTCAAGGGGTTATTTTCATCGATTTCTTGGAGAAAGGCAAGACAATAACCGGTGCTTACTATGCTGCATTGCTGGAAAGATTTAATGAAGAGTTGATGAAGAAACGACCGCATCTAGCAAAGAAAAAAGTTCTATTTCATCAGGATAATGCTCCGGCCCACTCGTCTGCAGTCGCGACTTCAAAACTTGTCGAATTAGGATACGAATTATTGCCGCACCCTCCATATTCACCAGATTTAGCCCCCTGTGACTTCTTTCTCTTCCCAAACATGAAGAAATGGCTTGCTGGGCAAAGATTTTCATCCAATGAAGAGGTGATAGCTGCAACCGAGGCCTATTTTGCAGGCTTTGACAAAAAGTATTTTTTGGATGGGTTGAAGAGATTGGAGCATCGCTGGAAAAAGAGTGTAGAGTTGAAAGGAGAGTATGTAGAAAAATAAAATGTTTTTGTACACAAAATATATGTTTTTCTTTTCAAAGTCATGGACTTATCAAACCGCCCTAGTATATACGATCTATGCAGCAAGTTCCGTCGCATGCGATTTTTCCACGCTTGAACTCACAGATTTACAGATAGTAGAATCGTTTTTTAGGTACGTCATCGTAAATTTATGTTAACATATTTCTTCACAGATTTACTGAGGCGAAATAAAAAAAGCGAAGGTTCATGTCTACAGCCAAAATACCGCGTACTGATTACATTACGTAACGTCACAATGCCTTAACTCATTCGACTCGTTCATATTTTCGGGTCTAGCCAGCGCGTTCGCTCACACGTTCATGCTCGTAAGAGTGACGGAGATGGCTACATTCGAAACAACGGACAGCTTAGAGAGTACACGGAGCTGCACTGGTTCAATTGCTTTGTTACTGACGTTTTCATTGACGGCACGGAGAGGTGAGGGGTCGACGAATGCGGTCGAGAGCACCAGCATACCATATGCAGCCGTTGCGCTTTCTTCTGGTCAGTGTCAGGAGCGGCGCAGGGAGGAGGATGGGGAAGGCCGCGGGGACAATTGCCCTTAATTCGCCACCAGCGTAAACAGTGCGATCACTGGGAACTATCGAGACGATCGGTACAAAGATCGCGAAGCATTGAAATCTGATTCGCATGATAACAGAAATGACAATATGGTTGATTTGATAGCGAGTATTTCGCGTTTCATAAATGATTAATGATTGATAGACAATACAAGGATCTTACAGAACACCAGCTGGTTATTTTTAAGCTGTTTAACCAAAGGTGAGTGGTACTCTAATGGACTAACTATTTTTGCAATGGTCTACATTTATCCCAAGATTCTCAGGTAATGGACACTACACCTGCTTTAAAGTTCAAGCTTCCATCTAAGGCCTCCATCTGAAGTCTCGATCTTAAGTGATCATTACTCTTTGACATCATTTTTGGTACCTACAGTATTCTTGTGGAATTCAAAAGAGTTAATAAAATCGTTTAACTACAATAGAACCTTACCTTAACCAGTTGCGAGTTAATCCATTTAGCAAAAGTCTTCTTTTGAACGTCTTCCCGTTCATCTGAAACAAACACAGAATCTGTTAAACAAACCCAGCCATGAGAAGTAAATTATTTTTGTCACATTAGGGGAAAACATAATCAACGATTCTCTACCAAAAATAGTTACTTATTGTGATCTATGAGGCAAGTATGCGCTTTCTAATTAAGGAAAATAATGCACCTCATTAATACCCGCATATGAACTGAAACAAAACGAGCGTACTTTGGTAAAAATAAATTAAGTATCGAGTGAGACTATCCGAGAACACATAAACATGTTCTAACTGCTGTTATCTTACTGTCGTCATCAACTGTAGGCTTGTTGAAGAACGCTTCCCATGTTTTCAGTAGCGTTATCATGACATATAGCCTCCTTTCGAGTCTTGAACACTTAGCACACACATTTCAACTTGTACAGGACGAATAATTTTCAACTAATATTTTTTTTTATTTGGAAAAGTTATGAAAAACTATCGGCTGCGCGTGTTGGCTGAAAACTGCGCAGGAGTGGGTCCCAGTCCCGTTAGGCACGCTCCGCCGCGCTTTACGGCGGTTTGTCTGTCTTGCATAACGAATGCGACCTTCAGGTTCATGCTAATCGGGATCATGCGAGATTGATCATAACTATTTCCCATAAATTTAGTTTAGTTACAGTCTTAACAGAATATAAGGTAGGTCTTTAAGGTTTCATAAGCTAGTTCTTCAACTCAAAACAACAGCTTATCCGATCACATAGATTGACACGATTGACTACGCTTACAAACGGTCTGAATGCAGCCTAACTCTGCTATTTTTCTAAACCTACAAGTGCTACAAATCTACATAATAACATAAAAGTGCGTGTATTATATGCGAATAATTGGAACAAATAAGTATCTGAGAAAGAAGCGATATGAGGATGCGGTTTCTCGAAACCTCTGATCATAAACGCACCGACCTGAGATCATGTTACACTGACACGAACCATGTGTACTGTATTTATGGCATCCGAATTTGCATATGGGCCGAATGTTATTGCATCCAACTGCATACTCGATTATGCAAATGGTTTCTCGTGGTCGCATCGTTGCGTAAACAATCAACGACGACACGTCGCAAACGCCCTACTACGTTAGGTCTGTAGTTTGAATGAGCATGAGTGACAAAGATGGCTTAGGCATCTTTGTCACTCATGCTTGCTTAATCGAGCGCGCGAATGGAATGGATGAGTCAATAAAAGCGAAATTTCCAGTTAAAAACCCCCAGAAAAACAGCTGGTGTGCTTTAACGGCTGGGCGGGTGTGACCAGCCATAGCTAAGAACCACCGTGATTAAATTATCTTGCGAATAAAAAAAACCGCTTTGAAATCGGTCCATCCGTTGAGGGACTACGGTGCCATAGACTACTCTTTTTCATCGGGGATTAAAAATACGGTTAAGCGTTCGTAGTAGGATCCCAGATACGAGGTCAGTTTTTACTTGCATTTCGACCTGCGTATGCGCAGACAACGCGTCGAAGCCGAACTGGTGTGATGAGGTCATGCGTATTGACTTAACATCACTTTGCACCTAAGCTTAAATTGAAAATCCTTGAACAATACAATAGTAGTGTTATCAGCAAAATTACAAATGAGTACAAATGTTATTCAAATCTGGAAGTGACATTGTGACCTCCGACTCCGTATGGACAAAACGGTCATCGATAACTGCACTTTACAAGCCGGCCAGTCTAATCAATGCAAATAGCGAACAATACGCTACCGTGCCTAAAGCGGAGTTGTAAACAAGTTCTATAATATAGGCTCGTAATAGAAATCAGGTTCTATCGATATAGATGATCGATAACGGGGAGTATTTATTGAGATGCGTGATTTGCATAACGAGCAGAGGTAATTCGAGTACATTATCAGAGGCGCCGGGCGCTCGACGCGACAAGTGCGCGCGAGGAGTCCTACTCGGTTACGTTTCGGTAAAGAGAATGGTGTTATTAGATTGCCCCCTATGTCTGTGTGTATACGTGTTTTTGTGTGGCATTAAATATACAAATAAATAAATATAACAACAACATCACATACATTGATCTGACTCTGTGGCAAGTTGATTAAGCACTTGTGTTACAGATATCAGAATTAACAGCGGTATTACAAATAAACTTAAATAAATACATATAACTTCAATGTTACCGAAATTTATTTATTTATTAGTTTATAAGTTAAATTATATTATATACGCATGTAAGAAATACTTCAACTAGAAATGTACATTTGTGGAAATCTATAATTAGCTGTATGCTTATATTACACATTATCATAATATGTCAAACAAAATGTATCGCTGTTGATTTCCTGAATAAAAACAATATTTTGTTAATAAATAACACCCAGACCAGTACAAACAGACACGTTCATGCACACAAATGTTTGTACTGTGCGGGGATCGAACCCGCGACCTCTTGGTTAATGGTCAACTTCTTGACCATTACACCGTGGTCGTCAAATTGAAACTCCCGAACGGATGGACCCATTTCAAAGCGGTTTTTTTTTAATATTAAAAGATAAGTTAATCACGCTGGTACTCAACTATGGCTGGTCAAGATCCTGCCAGCCGTTGAAGCTCACCACCAGTTTTCCTGGCTCATTCGGGGGTTTTAATTTTCCATTTCAATGGCTTGTGACATCAAGCTAGCAAGAGCCGTTGATCTTAAGGTCTGATCTTTCTCTCGGTCATGTGAGACTGCCGTCTCACCGAACTTTGAGAGTGCACCAGATTGTGCACACTCCAATATTTAATTTATTTATTATTTAAAACTTTATTGCACAAGAAATGTACAAAGGGTGGACTTAATCCTAAAAGCATTTTCTGGCAGTCAACCTCAAGGTCATGCAGAAAGAAGGCAATGAATGAATAATGAAGGCAATATCTCCTGGTTGGCTAAATATCTATTCTGATTGGTTAAGACTAGTCAACTTTCGAGCCTATTTCAAGGAGCCCGGGTTTTATTGGTTCGTTACTAAAATTTCTAGTATTCAGTTGTCAGGAAATAGGTTGTGTACCAAAGGGGTGTATGTACCCTTGCTCAGAAGACACGTTGAGCCGTTGCTTTTGTGCCTGATTTCGGTGTTGCGTTGACTTAATATCCCGCACACTTGTTCCGATTTGTTACGTACGAAGCCTATCACACACATATCACAATATTATAAATCCGAAAGTTTATTTGTTTGGATGTTTGCTGTCCGTCAATCACGAATAAAAAAATGTACTGCCAGTCGTCCTGGCGGGCGTGACGTCAACTATTGTTACAAGTTCTCACGTGCTGACACCGATTGAGTATGGAAATGAAGATACGTATCCGTATCCGCGGATCTTGACACAAAATATCCGTATCCGGATCCGTATCCGCGGATATACATTTTTAACGATCCGACACATCACCAGTAAAGACATATTTCTAATACGAGATCAGCTTTCACAGTAGCGTACCAGGCGTAGCCCTACTCGGGCCAACCGCGGGCCCTTTACATAACAGACCATGACTCACCCGTCAACTTTTACATTTTTATGGAACGTCCACCTGATCGCTCTCTCGGACACCTGCCCCATACCGGAGCCACCACTTGCCTGATGAGAGCTTTATTGCATTGCCTTTAGCTATCTAGTCTGTGCTGTGATATGTGACCATGGCAGTGTGGAAGAAACTTGAATAATAATGATATTAAACTGCAAATACTACTGATAAATTGTTTCTTTACGCTACAATAGGTCTCAAATGAATAATTTATTAAAATGCTTGAAATCATCTTAGTCCATGACTAAAAACGGAAGGGTTATTTGTGATTTTTAGGTCAATGTCCGATTGTATACGTAAAAAAAATCATTTTTTGACGTCCTTGAATCCAGATAGATGTATAGCTTAAGCAGTTCATTTTTTATTGTATCAACTATGACACCAATTACCTAGCCCCAAACTTAGCGTTAGCTTGTGCTATGGATAACGGATAGAAATACTTTAATACATTTATAAACACCCATGACTCAAGTACATATGCACGAGCTCTTCACACAAACATTTGCCCCTAGCAGGATTCGAACCCGCAACAGCCGGTTTTGCAGTCTGCACCTCAGACCATGAGACCAAAGCTATCGGCGCTAAACTTAACTAAGATAACTCTAAGAAATGCATCTGTGACAACTCAATAGGATCTATCATAAAAACCACAAGATCGTTAATCGGATAAGGAAGTAATCACTGAAAGGAGATTAATGGCATTACAACAATGTATGTCCTATGAGGCAGAACAGCTCGGCGTCGAGACCAAAACGTTCCGTGTTCCGACGCACAGCGGAACAATTATTCCTACTAATTTCTCTTCATTAAGCCTCGCGGATGACGCGGTGCGCGCGCGCCGTTTTAGCGAGATCTGCGCTGTTCGTAATCCGATCAAAACTACATTGACGCTAGATTTGTAAGCGATTACTTGAACTCAACAGTCGCGGTCGATTACATGTAATCGTCAACAACATTTTGAACGCAACTGCAATTGATCCGATACAAACATCCTTACGCCTTTTTCCTAGTTTATCAGTATGTTTTCGAATCCATACTATCCTATCATTCGTCACTGGATCATGAACTCCTTTCATCCTTATATATTTTTTAATAAGTCCATTCACTTCGATCTTTGATCGACGTCGTCCCCTGTATGTAGCCCTAAAATTTCTCTAAAGTGGCTCTAAACGTGCGTCATTGATATAACTCTCCTCGCCACGTGGTCCTTATTTTGTTCAATTACCGAAAAATTCAGAACCGTAGAACTGTAGAATTAGTTCAAAAACAATTAATGTTTTGGCCTAACTCACTAATGACTAAGCCAGTCTTCGAGACTACTCATTTCGTTTGAACTGATGATGATGACTCAACTGAATTCCTGCAATGGCTCTGACAAGAATTATGCCGAAAAAAGTGGTCAAAGGCTGGCTGACAATAGCAACCCTGTACAGCAAGGTTTGACTATCTTATTATATTATGGTCGTTATCTTTTTAAGGCTGCTGAGAAAAAAAAGGGCTCATCTAAAACAATCTTCATCCGAGATATAATAATAGCGAACCTAAGTAAACGTAACTGACCTTGGTATGCGCGAGTGATTTGGCTCTAATTTTCCACGTGGAAACATAAAAACTGTTTTACGATTTTAGTCTGCAACCTGAATTCGATTTTAGTCTGAAACGAATTTTTAGGCCTACAAGATTGTTTCCAATCTTTCATAAAAGTAAATAGTTGTCATGAAGATATTCCAACAGGATGCATAGTGACAGTTATGACATGCGCACGAGCCTACGAATGTAATAGTTAAGTGGGCAGTGACCGCTACCCGATACTTCCCCGTGGCAAGCGGGATCAGCCGCGAGCGACGGTTATGGTTTATGTTACACCTGTTCTCAAACTTTGCAGCTGCCGCACCCAAGACAGGCCCCTGTTTGAATGAATGAAGACAAAATAAGAAATAACGGGGACCGTATTGCAACAAAGTGCAAGCGTCAGTTTGTTGCAAGAGCGTGAGTTATCGTCACCGTTGACCAAAATCATAATGGCGCTCCGTAAAACCTCCGATCTCTGTAAACCTGTCAGTTAGTAAGCGGTTGAAGAACATTAACCGACATGTCTGTTACCATTCACTGAAAACAGAATAATGTACATGCCATAGTCTCAGCTAGGATTGACTGAACGGTTATTATGAGTGAACATCGACGTACGGTTTGACAGTCAGTGCTGACCACATCACGGTAAACACAGCAGTATCTTAAGCGCTTGTGATACGGGCGATTTTAGAACAAATATGGGTAACCTGATGTGCTGGCCACTTTACTAAAGCTAGCTTAGCCAGTATGTTACTATGTTTCGATTTCAGTTTAGTGGACGTTTTGATGAGCCCAGAAAAGTTTGAGAGTCACAGCAGCGTGCGTAGGTTGGCCCGCGCATACTAAGCGCGGTGAGCCGTCGGCGTCCGCATGCGCACGGGCCGATTACAACAATCAGCCGCCGCCACCGCGCCAGACTCGGCACAGACGCCCGTCTACAAAGAGATTCCAGTGGGGTCTGATTGAGAGGGGTTAGGGTGCATGTTTTAGGTTTAGTGGAGTTCGATAATATGGATGGTACAAATGCCATCATAGATCTTATATTGGAAACAATATATCCTGATCCTGTGTACACACTCTATTTCACAACCACTACAGACATGCTGACTTGTTAGCAAGGTTGACTTGTTACCAAAATTATTTAAAAAAACATTGTTCATAAACATTACATTGTTTTGATGGTATGCTTCTAGGTCTAATAAAACTCAACTCATTCAAAGTAATTTAGCCAGCGCTTGGAATTAGTGTCATGATGACATCATGACATCAGAGGCTCTTCAGAACCACAAATTTTGCCACTCAGTGATGGCATGCGATGGCAGGCCTATTCATTCAATTATAATTTTTTAAATAGCAGAAATATTTTCTATTTAAAATGAAAGACTGGTTCATAATGTGATCCTATTAAGACAGTTTTAAGCTTCAAAATTTAAAACTTCTGAATGTGTTGGTCAGCCCAAATCTTTCCAGCAGCTGAACCAATTTTGCTCATTCAGCTTCAAACTATTCCATGAAATATCGGTTGTTTCTGATCGAGAGAAAAAAAACAATGGGCAGGACAATGGCTGCGGGTCCACTAGTTTGAAATAAAGCAAAATTTGTTGCTTGGTGCAACATAGTATTGGAATGACTTTAACTGTATTTTAACTGATTAACAAATAAATAAATAAATATTTCACAACAATGACACCAATTCTCAAGTCCCAAATTAAGCTACGAGGCTTGTGTTATGGGTACTAGACAATGGATAAACATACTTAAATACTTTTTTTTGTAAATAAATACATATTATTCATAGAAAACACCCAGACCAGTACAAACACACATGTTCATGCACACTTGTGCTTGTACTGTGCGGGGATCGAACCCGCGACCCTTGGTTTTAGAAATCCGACATGTGGACCACTGCACCAAGCAGTCGTCAGACAAGTTATTAACAAGTTTCTATATTTATAGTTAATTGAAATAAGATAAAATTGTATCTATTAAGTATAATTAAAATTTCTAATAACCCCGAAATGAGCCAGAAAAACAGCTAGTGCGCTTAACCTCTGGATGGATTTTGACTAGACATAACAAAGAACCACTATGATAAAATTTTCTTTTGAAAAAACTTAACAAACAACTCCTTTAGGGAGCTACTATGCCACAGGCAAACACAAACAAATACACAAACAGACATAGGGGTCAAACTTACAATCCCTTTTTTCTTCAGGGGTTAAATCACTGTTGACACACTTATGTAGGTATTGCGTCAAGGCAACCAAACCTGTTCTTTGGATGAAATAGATCTGCTGAAAAGTATTACATTTCATACTAGCTTTCTTCACTGCAATTGGTGCATGACACACCGTCTTGCAATCTTAGCCGAAACAGATATGTAGGTAATGCAGGCTTAAGATGAAACTAAATTTATTTATTTATATTTGGTATACATACAGATTAATATAATTGACTGCTTATAATTAAGAAAGGGTATATTCAGATATGGCTGGATGGTAATCCACTATCACCATACAGAGCATGACAGTTAAATTAGTAAGTGGACAAAGAACATAAAATATGATCAACTAATCAATATATATAAAAATGAAACCCGTTTTCCTTGGTCACGGCATCACGCGTGAATGGCTGGACCATTTTCACTAATTCTTTTTTTGTTGAATTTGTTTTTATTAGAAGAAGGTTCTTATGGAAAAAAATATTAAGAAATTCTCTCAGAAACATTGAAAAATATACATTTAATTTTGCATATTTTAAAAAACGCGTGTTACTAATGTCAATGTCATTCGATGACATTGTTCAATCATTGCAACGCTAAGGCGGTACAAAGTTCGCCGGGTCAGCTAGTAACTTATAAAATCTTAGAGTAATAATATTATTTGACTTAACTAATTAAGCTTGTTTATAATTAAATCCTAATAAACTTTAGTTTAGAGTAGAGTAGAGTAGTAGAAAGAGGACATCCCACTCAAAGTAACTTGTAATGGATTTTTTAAATGATGCAATGTTTGTTGTTGAAGACATCAATATCAGTGACTCTACTTTTACCTACCAATTTCTTATAAGATCTGCACAATCTGAACAGTAAGTTAAAAAAGAGGTGCTGTTTCTGTAATTATTAAAGTAAACACTTTTGGAGCATGAGTCCTGTATAGAGTGCTAATGTTAAACTGATGTGAGTAAATTTAGTTAACTGATTGTGTGAACACTGTTTCATAATCATTTTGCTATGAGAATTGTTTCTAAGAACTATAGTTTTACATCACAATTCACTAGTGAACTGTGAATAAAAGATATCAATCTGATTCATGAATATCTACAACGAAAGAATGGATTTGCACTGTTAATGCTAAAAATATAGTATAGATTACTATATTTTTAGCAATAACAGTGCAAATCCATTCTTTCATTATAGATATTCATGAATCAGATTATTCCATTTCAAAAAAAAATACTTGAAAACAATGCATAACAGCAATGGATTTCATAATATTCCCATTCTGGATATATTGACACAACATAGAGATGAGTTTTAAAGACTGTTACATTGTTATCTGCAGCACAACAGTAGTTTTAACTTAATAAGATGCCACAGTTTAGAACTTGGTGGTGTTATCTGTACATCCTTTTATGTTATTAAATGGCACTATGAAGGGTTATGAGTTAAGATCTTTCCCTGATGTCTGCTTAGATCTTAAACCTTTTTTTGTTATCTTAATGTATTTTTTTATTAATAGAGTAGTTTAAGACAAAAGTTTATAATTATGTTTAAAAAAATGCAAAAACAGTGGGCAGGACAGTGTCTGCCGGGTCCACTAGATTCTAATGTGAGTGACTGAGAGTTTAAATTACAACATTGTTATTTTCACATATGCAACTGAGGTAGTGGATGTCAGATCGTCACAGTTTTTTGGTGTTCTACTATCTTGGTGTCAGGGTTAAGAGCATTTTCATTTGATCAAAATTTGGGACCAATTTAAGAGCTCCAAAAAATCCAAGAACTTTAAGAACAATAAAGTGCCCCTAGATTATAATGGCAATGGCATGGTTTTAGTGATATTACATGAAAATGTGTTTAAGAAGCATTCTATGAGTTTAACATAGTATCAAAAATCTCAACACAATTTAGTCCTTATCAGCAAACATGACGGATAATCTTTCTTCTCCCATGTGCTGGGAAAGCAGCAGGCGCTAATTTTATCACGGTTGTGTACACACGAGTGATAAGATAGCCGCGGTATTCGGCCGCTCGAGCCGTCTGCCGTACGACCACGATCACCCCACTCGTCGTGCCGGCAACATTGTCACAACCTCCTTCCCAAAACCACTTTCAAGGCCTACCCATAACTTAAGACAAGTGACACAGGTTTCGTCAACAGACTTCAGAACTTACCTACGAAACTTGACTCCATCTTCTCAATCCACTCAACTTTAACACTCTCAGGCTGTCTTGATCAAGTTATCACTAGTGATAAAAAGTTTTCCTGAGACATGACAACACACGCACACCGCCACTCCCAAGCAAGCGTAAACTTTGCCCAAACTTTTCAAAACACCAAATTGACAGAACGTCGTGCCAGCGGACGAGCCTGCACTTTCACTTTGCTTTTTGCACACTTTTCACTCACTTCAGCACAAAATAAGCACAAAGGCGCATCAGATTTCGATAAAAAGCAAGGAAAACATCGTCTCGCACAGACAGAAGCCTCGCACAGAAACTACCAAATGACAAGACGATAGCGTAGTGATGTACACGTATTTTAAAATACTTATCGATAATAAGGTTTCCATGAATTGTACATGTTGCATACAGTCGCGACTCGCAACGTGAATCGGAGGTTTTTTTAACACATTCGCAGACGTTAGACTGCTATAGCGGTTGCAACAATAAAACTTCTATTGTGTCCGACATAGTAACAGCGAAAGAGTAAAAAAGAGTAGACCACTAGGTCTCATTTCACTAGACCACTAGGTCTACTCTTTTCAACCCACGGTCTTTAAATATTTGAGTATTGAAAAATAATGAGTAACCTTACATGATTATTTAGAAAAAATATGATTAAGATTATAATAATTTACGGACCTTAAAAATAATTTGTAAAGTTGCAAACAGTAGGTAACACTTAAAAATAAGACATCGCAAACAGAGCTTTTAGGTACTGCTTTATGAATCTTAATCTTACTCTTATGTGTGGCAACATGACATTAAAGCAACTTCTACACAAGTATGGGCAAGAGGTGCACATCACTGGCAAAAGGTGCTGGCCAGCCCAAACAGTCTCCTGAGAGTATTTGCTGAGCGCTTACTGGCAGTCCGTACGTGTATCATCTTAGCATGGTGCATGTACTAGCTAATGCTAAAATATTATTTTTAATACATTTTATAACTATTGATTTTTGTGATTTTTTTATTTATTCTAAATGTTTGGTCAATTATTTATTTGTTTGTTGAAAATGTTACATTAAAATTATTATTTGTATGTGGTTCTTAGAATATTGAATTCGTAAATAAGTAATACATAATACTAAGTCACCCTCATATTTATATGGAAAATTGTTGTTTTCTAATTGAATTAGAACTGCTTCTCTTCTTTATTGTCCTAGTCACAATACGGCTGCATTTCGTGGCCGTTTTCGATACTCAGCTACGAAATGCTGGAACAATATCCCTCCACTATTTAAAAAGTGCCTCTCCTTGTTTACTTTCAAATACAAATACAAAAGTTTTCTACTAAATTTACAAAAGGGCATACTCTAGGACAGCAAAATAAATATAAATATACACTCACTTCACCTAAGCTTCTCATTTCACTAGACATGACTGTATTGTTTCAATTGTACGTTTACTGCCAAATTTGTATTCTTTTTTGTTAGGAAAGTAAATAAATATATTTAGATGATTTAAGAATTATACTGTATAAGTACCTATTTTGAATAAAGCAATTGTTCTGCAAAGTAGTGCTATCTTTCTGTCTGGGTGGCCACGGAAGACCAGTTTCGTGGCATTCCTGGGATGCTACGACACAAGCTGAGAGGCCCCCCTTTCAGTATCTTGTGTATGTGATTTTTAAATGTGTTTTTTTCTATTTTGTAAAAATGTGATACTGAATAAAAATGTTTTCTTCTTCTTCTAAATAAATTTTATTATTATTAATCTCTTATTAAGAAAACTATTTTTTTGCTGTAACTATTACTCATCACGCAGTTAATGAGTCGATTGCGGCCTTTATTTAAATTATTAGTCTGAATCGATGTGATTATTTAAAGTAAAATTAAATAATTTAACCGTACGACGAGGACTATTAGAATTAAAAGAACGAGTTATAAAAACATTTATTTATTTCCCGTCCCAACTTATAACGCACATCGTTGTAATAAACCATCACTCGTCATCACATCGTTATGGTTTGTGCAGTATGTAAGAAAAGAAACTATGATAATTTATCGATAAACTTTTCGACTCTTGCAATCCCTAGGAGCGCAACAACTTGACAGATTCTGTAAGTGTGCGAACGAGATGGGTAGAAAAGATAACTTTGTGCTTGCGTGTGTGAAAGGTTGATTTTACGCCCACTATTACAAAAATGCGTTCCGTTTTACAGATTTAACATTTTGATTGACTTGTATGTATATTATTTTGACTTAGAAAATAATATAATTAATCGTTGTACAGTAACTATAGAAGCCTTCTAGCTTGGGAGCTGTTAATTCATGATTATATTCTGTTTCTGAAGCTACGATCAAGAATATAGCATCGTAGTTTTGAAGTTATATTATTATAAAGGTCAAAAGTAAGCGGCATTAGAGCTATTCAATTTTCAAAATGTAAATTAAGTATAAGAAAAGCTTTGAAAAAATGTATTATTCGCTTATACTCTAAGTCATCATAAGCAAACAAAAAAACCGCATAATGGCCGGTTTTAATATTTTAACTATCTTTTCGGTGTGAATTTCTTGTGCAATAGAATATATCTTACGAATACTCGTATATCTTACAATGATTATGATCAAGCACTAAGTAAATAAAAAATTTAGTCTTATAATTGATTAATTATTACATTTTGTTAAATAAAATGTTGAAGTCCCAGGTAACATAAAGTTTTGTACGAAGTAGTAGGCATATAAAAGTAACAGTCGGGGAACTATCAGCCAGTAGTAACTAACTAATGAATGAGCAGTTGGCTTGGCATAGTGTTGGACTTATATTTGTGACAGTCCGATTTATATTGATTACTTACATTTACTATGGTTGACATGCTTTTCATACGGCGCATACGCATAGGCCGGCGCGTCGCCCAGCTCCACAACCCACGTGATTTTCCGTTGCCCCAGCAACGGCGACTGTGACGCCATCTCTTGCCTGTCGCACGCACTTAATCACTTCACGCGCACGCAACTTAGCTGGAACGTTTTAGGAATCCTTAGGCACACTCGCGCCGCATTGTGATAGTTTTCACCGTTTCACTCGATGGCATTTCGAATAATGACGACACGCTTCTAGTCACTCGCTGCACGATAATTAGTAAAAAAAATAACCCTATTAATGGACACGAGCATTTAGCATTAATGGCACACTTGAAACATGTAGTTATTCTCTTATATGTCGAACGATTTTCGAAGAAAGCGAAATGAACTTTTTTCCATTTATGATTCGTAAGCGTACAATGTAAGTCAGGTATAAGATTAATTAGGATAACACATACATCATAACTATGCATTTTAATGAATGAAATTTTAAGTAAGAAGTCAACCTACTAGCAGCTCATCTTATCTTCAGCACTAAAGCGCTGATAATGACGTTATCGCAGCGTAATTCACGAAAATTCTAAATATTTATTTCGGTTTTTTTTTGTCGGTTGGTTTTTACTTTTTGATTTGATTATTAATAATTCCAGTTTCATCTGGTATCGATGTAATTTGAGCCTAGACAAGTGCCTTGACTTTGTGTCGAAACTAAAACGTACAGAGCGGCACTTTCACTTACTGCGGTTTACACCGAGTACCCACATATTTCGCGATTGGTTATTTTTAGGTATGTAGTTCACCTTGACGGCTGGCTTTGAATCTCGCGATAGTGCGCCTGCGACGCATCCTACTGCCCGCCCGCTGCATACCTGCTGTGCAACAAACCCTTGACACATTTCTTTGAATAAATAAATAAATTGCATGTTAAATATTCATCACTGATGTCCAAGTTAGGCTTGAAATATGCTAATTTATCGGACAACTCACATTAAGATGAAGTAGAACTGAAGCTAGGTAAATAAACAGCAAATCTAAATCACGATCAAAAGCTCTTTTATGTTCAGATGTATTAATTGAGTCGATTCAATTTTAAAGACCAATTCGTATTGATATCGTTTCAATGTTTTGGTCCATCACCGTCGGTTCAATCACGGTATACTATGCGGGGTCCGATAGATCAATCAACAGTCATTCACATTCAGATTCCTTTAAATTATAATGTCTGTAAATTTGTTCAGTGGTAATGACCGGTTTTATAGCGGCATAACCATTAAATTTGAGACACACCATTTTCAAGATAGTAGGGTAAAAATAGGACACCGAATTCGCATCTCAATTGAACGGTCATTAACTTGGTGCAGATGGCAGCCCCGCGGCCGTCAATAGCCGCTTTAATAACTAGAGCACTTTAGAGCTCCAGTGGGATTCTCGCTAAAACTTCACACTCCAATGGTCTGCGGTTGAAAAACTTAGATATTTCAGACTCATCTAGCGCTAAATACCTTATCTGTCTATGTTATATACCAAACGTGTGAATCTCGTTGCATATCGATATTAGCCGGACACTAGATGCGCATGAGCAAGATAGTGATACAAGCGGTTACAAACTCCAAGTAGGTACTAGGTACCAACCCACCTTCTCCTTTCTAGGAGCGAATAACAGCAATTTTAAACCTTTACGTACTTATACGCGAAACGACGTTTTGATTAATACGCGCACTAAACTTAGATTAGTCAGATTGCAAGATGCACTCGAGCGCACTCGTTCTGCCACTGCGTATTGGGCTATGTTTATCTGACATTTTAGGTTTATTTTAAACGTGCCATTTTTATCCATTGAGTGTTTTATGGTTAATTTTAATATTGGTGTTAGTTATATTAGACTTTCAGGCAGCTTTGACCATTATTTTTAGGCTGATGATATTTAGTACATTATAAAAATAAGCTTTTTAATGGATTGGACTTGTTACTGATGGAAAAAAGGCAAGTACACCAAGAACTTCACCACCAGAAGATTTGTTAAATTTTCATAGAGATTATGCCCTTGAACCAGCCACCTTCTAAATATGTAAGCAGATCTACGTCTTTACACAAAAAGGTAAAACAAAACATTGAGGACAAAAATTAATATTAATCACTTAAACTTTCTTTGTGCGTCGGGAGGTCAGGCGCGAGCGTTCGAGCTTCGCGCGCGCACTTAGGTAGCCATTGTTTTGTACCGTTGGAAATTGACAAAATACTGTCAGAGCTAGCTTCACAATCACCGCGACCTCCTCGGTGACAAACATGGGCATGGGCGGAAGAGCGCGGGTGGATCAGCAATCAGCGCAGCCATACAACCTTAACTTATGCAAAACATAGATCTCATCGCCGCCTAGCCTAGCTCGAACGGAATTTTAAAAAGCACCACAGCATATTTTTAGTTGTGCGCTATCAAGTTCAAGGTAGCTTAAGCACGTCATGCTCAATGAACACGGTTTGTATAACTAGGTTCGTGCTATTTACACGAGATACAGAAAATAAACCACGGCAAACTTGTCACGGTTTAATGAAGTTTTGAAATGCCTGGAAATTCATGTTTTATTTCATTTTTAAGTTTTTATGTATCAGGTGAAGACCTCTCTGCTTAGTCAAAAGTAGATACTTAGAGTTCCCATTGTTATGTATATCAACACAGATAATCTTAAGTTTATTTATGTGTTTACATTGAAAATACTATAAAGTTTGAGGATCATGTAAGTCATTACAGAAACAACGTGTCACGTAATTGCGATGGATGTCATATTGTTACAAATTACTTTTATCGCCTTTAATTTATTTATCTAATCGGAATAATGTCGGCCCAGTTTCCAATGAAAGGCGAATAGTAATAAATATCTCATATCACTGACACAGTGCACTTTATATCGTTGAGTAATTGGACATTTCACTTTCAACAATTTCGTACGACATGATTTAAATAGATTGAATAGTTACGATAAATCGGAACGCATCGGACGCGAGGGCGCGTGCGTGTTTGCGCCTCTCTATACGACAGCCAACTGTCAAAAAAGGCGGGAAGCGGCTTCGTGGAGCGGCGCGCTTCAGTTGCAGCGAGATTAAGCTATTGTGCACTGAATCTGCAACGATATCAGCATGTGCAATTGTGCATGCCGAGATAAAGCCGGTATAATACCGACACACTTGCCACTTTACCGTGTCTGATAGTTGCAATATTTCCTTGACATTGACGATATGAATAATTAAAATTAAACTTACCAAAGTCTGACGCGGATCAATTTTGTTTCTTAATGCTGCTGACTTCCAGACGGGTTACCTACGTAGAGACGAAGGCCCTTGGTGCGCTCTGTTCGAAGGACGTAGTGTTGAATAATTTATCGGCTACCCCATACCGACGAAATTCCGTGAAGTCGAATACCTACCTGTGGCCTCGAAAAACTTAATTTAGCTAAGGGACAAATAACATACAGAGCCTTTTTGAATAACCGTATTTTTTTGAAAAGAGCGTTGGTCAAGGCGTCCTTCAGCAAAATTTTAGTACTCCAAGTCACGTTATTTTTCCGGAAAATAAAATTTAAGTTTCACGCATTCCATACAAAAATCTCAAATTTGAGATTATTTCAAATCTGAGATTATTTTTCCAGAAAAACTATGTAATCCCGTGTGCTGAGATTTTACTTAAAGACGCCTTAGGTCAAATCCTCTTCCCAAAAATGCGCTTATCAAAACAAAAGGATTTTCTATGTATATTAAGCCATTGGCAATATTAAGTTTTTCGTGCTTACGGGCATTCGGATTCACGGGCTGTCGACGCTACGGGGTGGCTGAAAAATAATTCAACACTAAGTCCTTCGCACCAACGTCCTTTGAGGAGTAAGATGGGCTCTGTTTCTTAATTTTCTAAATTGATTTTTCGTGGCGTATTATTGTGATAGTGAGGTGGAATTATCATCATAATGTGTTACTGAAGGAAAACAATGCAGTAAATGTAACAACTAGAGTAAGGTGCTCCGTACTGATCCGATCGATATTCCCGCGTAAAACTTAATTTCTTGAGCATTGAAATGTGAACCATTCTCACATTTCAATGAGTTAGGTTAGGGCTAAGTTTATAAGTAGTATGTAGTTGTAAGAAAGTAGTTGTAAGAGTTATTTAATTACCTAAGAAATACACCCAACCAATGACTAGGCAGCATGGCTTAAGACCTTAGCCTGTTCCTAATGGAACAAAAAAAAACCAACGTCCTTTGACTCTATGTAGGTAACTCCTTCCAGCCAGCGGCCTCGATACACCTTTTGATCGTTCGTAAGGCGTAAAAGTGTAACATTCAGTTATAAAGGCAGATATACTTACGCATTTAGAATACTTATTCTGGATGATTTCATACAATATCTGTGGCTCCATCTTGTTGTTAGGGTAAGAGAGCAAGCACCAGGATACAATATTTACCAACCCTCATGCCTCGGAGTTGGACCACTAAAAGTCAATAATAGTTGCCAAATCCGTCGTTATCAGATAAAAATTTTGGCGTTATTAGAGTTAATGAGCCACATACACTACAAGCACACCGACCGGGCGGATGATCTTTATCGGGTGTTAGATAGGAGTAATCTGTGATGCGATAGCGCAAGCTGAAACAGGACAGGAGCACTTGGTGACATGATATAAGGAATTATTAATTAATTAAAAATAACAGATTTTTAAAAATAAATAATGCACATTTAAAATGAGTTAATTTTGTTTAAATTGATGGCGCGTCGATTCAAGTCTAATCTAGGCTCTATAATTCAATAATCTTCTTTTGTAGATGTAAGAAAGCCTACCTTCAACATTATTACCAAATCTCCAAATATTTCGAGATAACATAAATAATTCCTAAATACAAGACCTTTGATCACAAGGACACAAATTACAACTAAGAACATGCTTTGTTCGCCCAAATTATTCATCCAAGGTTCTAACTCTCGATTGAATGCCTAGATAGATATCTAGGCATTCAATTGGGTTTTTGAATTTTTTTTTGTGATAAATGGAAAGATCATATATAAGTTTTATAACAAAACTATTTTTATTTTTTTTGCAATAATTCAAAAGTTATTTTAAAATGAAAATTAATTTTTGAATCCGATACCGAAGACGCGCCGACAACTCCCGAATACACCCGAGCACGTGTGACGTCATAATGTTAGTTTTCACTCATTACAGTTGATGCAGACATAATAAGTAGATAGTATTTTGAAATATTCAATTCTGTTGTCATTGTTGAATACATAAGTTTGTATTGAAATATCGAATCTCAAAAGTTATCGTTCTTGTTTTGTACCATTATGTAGGAACACAACAAAAACAACTCCTGACAAAATGTTTTTAAATGTTCCTCAAGATGAAAAGCGTCGAAATAAATGGTTTCAAGTAGTGCACCGTGATAATCCCAAAACCAAATCGATTTTTTTTGTTGTGAAGATCATTTTGATATAAGTATTTGTTAACATCATTGTTATTAATTATTACTTATGTAGGTATATATGTAGTATATATGTAAAATTAATTGCCCAATTTGAGAATTTATCTGCTGATATTGGGCAAATTGAATCACTTCTTCTAAAAATGTTCTGTTATCAGGAAAATTCTGAACAGGAGTATGAGAGGTTTTTTTTGTCAGTTTTTCTGCTTTAATATATTTTATAACTGTACCAATGCTTGATAATCGAGATTTTTTCCAATAGCAAGCAACTTCTGTTGGTGTCGGATCTTCACTTCTACGATGGGTCCACATAAGTAATGCTAATGCATATTTGCAACCACCTGTAGACATAATATAAAAGATTATTATTGTTTATATCATCAAACAACTTAAATTTAATAGGAGTATAAATTACCTGCTGAAGCTGCACAGTCATGACATTGAACATTCTGAATTTTTCTGGACTTTTCATTAATAGTTAAAGTAACTGAATAAGCTTTACTCCGAACTCGATGTTCTGGACATACCCGTCCTTTTACAATACAAATATTATTTTTACGACTAAGTTGAACATAACCTATGGCTTTGTCGCCGTAACTCTCACGCGATGCTCTACAATTTATGAAATAAATATGAAATAAAATTATATTTAATATAATGAAAAATAAATACTTGAATATTTTCATTCATGATATTATTTTTTAACAGACTTACCTTGATGCCTTGGCACCTCGAACTTCAGCAGAATGGAACCGAACGTCATTTTTTTTTAAATTGGTTATCATAAATATATCAACATCAGGAATATTATCAGATTTTGCCTTTATAAATCCTTTATATCACACATAGCTAATTAAAATCAACAAACAAGTCGTTTTTAGCAACACAATTTTAATATTATTGTCTAGTCACGTGTAACAGCCATAAACGCTGTACTGTTATTAAAAAGCTATAACATTATGACGTCACAAGTATGGTGGCCAATCGTGGCGCGTTTATGGTCACGTGATTTTTTTTTAAATTTTTAATTGCTTATAATTAATTGAAAAAAACATTATTTCAAGTTTTTCGCATTAAAATATCAACATTAATAGTAATAAAGTTTTAAAATACATAAAAAAACAATTTTTTTTTTCAAAATCTCAATTACATATCGCCATGTTAAATTGACTTATTCGTTTTCTTAAAATGTGTAGTGTAACTAAAATTCGTTTCAAATAAAGTGAGATACCGAATATGTATTTTATTATTATTAACCTGTATTAGGATCAGAACATTCCTTTGCATTCGGTAAAGTACATACTCAAATCTCATCTGAGAGTCTGGTCCCGCGCATACAGCGCACTGCGCTTACGCACGAGTTCACAACGCATGCGCGTTATCTCCCCAATTAATGCGCGTAGGCCGTTGATCCCGCGCCGGTGGACGTTGTGATCCTGAACAAGGAATTAAATTTTTTTTAAAGATTGACAAGCGAATCTTTCAAACAGAAATTCTAGAATACCTACAGCTTGCGTCAAGTACCTTCCGTGCCTTACTTAGGTACCTTGCCCGACTCATTGGCACATTATTGGACGCGTCCGAATGTTGACGGACGGCAGAATGAGACAAAAGTCAAAATTTCTAGAAGTGTGCATCGTAAGTCGCGGGCAAGTCTTGACCATAGATAGGGTAATCAATCAGTAAGAGTTTTAATTTTTCTGTCAGCAAAACTTTCGGACGCTTACTAATAATATGAACGCACTTTACCCTGCCTGCTAACGGACTGTAACATCATGAGCTACTATTGGTATTAAAATCTCCAAAATTAGGGCCATGAACCTGCTTGATGTCAGCGATGGACGTCTATTAAATGAGTAAGTGAGTAGCGTGAAGCGTTGATTGCCAACTCATCAAAGCGGTGGACCCGCGGTCGCTCTTCCTCTTACACATTAGAATATTTAAATTGATGCCAATTGGACCACTGGAGAAACATCTGGGATGGGGCCTAAGTGCCGGCTCGTTATGGACTCTACGATGTGTGACGAATCTCTTTTCTTGTCAATTACCTTCCTGCTTAAAGTTAATAAATTTAAAAAAACTCAACACAGATTTCCTGTTGAGTCTAGTAAGTAAGTAGGTACTACGACCTTGAGAAGTTCAGTGTTCTATTTTAAAAATAAAGATTTCTAAAATAAGCCACTATTTAGTTCCAAAAGATTATGTTTTTTACGGTACTGAGCCCTTCCAGTGCTAGTCCGGTATGTGCTTGCCAATTTTAAGTTGCGAATTAAAGGCGACATTAGCGCTCTCAATGTAAAAAGGTGATTCTAGCTAGATAGAAAGTGTGTACAGTGACATCTATTGACACATATGCGTGCTAATTTGTAGTAGTTATATTCTAGTAAAGCGAGTAAACTATTGAAACAATTTTTAATACAAGCAATAGCCTTTTATATACACTGAGAAATGCTACTTTGTAGATATTTATGTAGTTAAAATTATTCGATCGTTTTTTTAGTTGTTGGTGTTACTTCGTTACTTTTACGGATTCATTTCGTAACTACTAAGCAGTTCAGAATTCATCCGCTAGATGTCACTTAACTGGAATTAAATAAGTTGTTAACTTTATAGCTACTACTTCTTGCTTCAGTCAGTCAATAATAATAAAAAAGTGTAGGTAGTTGTTTGAAATAGAAAGTGAATTGTGAGTATTGTTGTGACAATCTTACGATTTTATTTTGCATATTGGGTGGAAATTGCGTAGGAAAACCATTATTCATGATTTACGATTAACATTTTGATGGGGACTTGTATTTCAAACCGGAAATGCAATTTCATTTAATGCCTACTTACAACTTTCATTTTTTAATAAAATTCAGACTTCCGATCATAACATAATATTTATTAACATATTATATTAATACGGTAGTTGACACCACCAATCGTTGACGTACTTTTTATCAACTGTCAAAACGTTTTTCTTCATAGAGTTTGTATGGGAATAACACACTTTGACGTCATCGCGTGCAATGCCGACTGAGTGACTAATTATCATTTGAATTCCAATTAAAAATCAAATAATACGAACTGCAGAAAAATATTAGTGTAAAGGCATCTGAAATTATGAATTATTTTAGAGAAAATCAGTTTTTGAATACTTTTTTCATAGTGGAAACAAGCCTATTGCATTGCTCATAGAGTCATATACCTAACTATTTACTAACCTTAATAACTTAGACATCACAGTACCTTCTAACTAGTTATTTCCTTAATCAGACCAATAAACCACAGAACAGCTGTTTAATTAGTTATGCTAACTAGCGCCATGATTCCAACACGGTTTTCCTTTCCCTTTGTGTTTACCTGCAGATGAATAATAAACTTGCAAGCCGATGCGAACCCGAATTAATTCTATCGTAGAATTGGGTCAAATTCGTGATCGTGACGCGTCACGGCGAGCGGTGTCATTAAAAAGGTAATGTTATTTGTTATTTATTTACACGAACGCACCACGCAGTAGGAGCAACAAAGGGTTGACGTGTCGCAGGTCACAGTCGTTTGGGTTGCAGCCGCGTAGATAACCATGACTGAGACGAGATGGCAAAGCGTTAACGGAGGCAGAAATTCACTTTTTTGTTGCTGACATTTAAAACTTTGAGAGACCTCAAGAGACTGTTAACCTGTTTTTTAGATTTTGTGTAGATTGGAATGCATGTTTACAATGAAAATACCTCAGTTTTCAAAATCATTAGCGAATAAAACCATTTAAGGTGTAGTATCAATTAAAATATGAAGGATTCGACTAATGCGAAAATATTGGATTAGGTAGTTTTGTTTGACGTAACGTAACTTAACGTAACGACAAACGCTGTCGACAATCTTTAAAGAATAGAAACGTTGTTGGTCCTCGTGGTCTAAGCTTGGTGCCGGCGACGTCTCCGGGGCGCACCACCATCGCCGGCCTGCGGCCGCCAGGGCCGGGCCCAGGCGGGTCCGCGGGGGCGCCTCGGCGTGAATGAAACCAACAACAATAGAGGAGTCGATGAAATTATTCCGGGAACAATACACTAGGACCTGTTCCTGTTGTGTTTTGGGCCGCTCAAGTAAATTTTTCGCGGGTCAAGAGCCCTTGTATGAATAGGAATGTGTGGAGGCATGTTGTGACTAAAAACGATTATCATGTAAGTTAGCTGCTATAGTTAATAGAAAACATTGTGTGGTCTGGTACATTTGGTACTTTTGTTTGTTTATATTACTTTGCGACACTAACTGCAATTTCAAAGATTTCACTAAGAAGATAGCATCGTTTAGCGTGATTTATCTATCCTAAAGAAACATAAGCCCTCAAATTGTAACAAAAACGTAACTAAGAGAAGAATAAAACATAACGTCATGAAAACTCAAAGAACTCTTACAATTTTCGCTCAAAATCAATTTAATAGCTTAGCATCGTATTTATAGAAATTAACAGAGTTTTAGACATCCACCCAATGTCCTATAGGGAATGCAAAATTAACCCTTTTTTAAGTGGTTGAAGTCACTCAAACGAAGGCAAATCATCAACTTCCTCGTAAACTATGAGGAAGTTGAGGATTTGCCTAAGCGTAGTACTTGATTACTATCACACCACACACACGCGTTTTGAGTTTGTAGCCACAAGATTTTTGGTTTGTTTTGTTTTCGTTGTTTAATTTAAAAATAAGATTTGTTTTGTAACGGTAGAGTGACTCCTTCTGGCATAAGTGCAATGCACTTAAAAGAAAGAGTCTACATCTGAAATTCCTATTAGGTCTTTGTAAAGAATAAAGATTTTTTTATTTTAATTTTTATCCATACTGTCTCATTCTATGTCTAAGATCAATCAAAGCAATCTTGAACATTCATCGCCGCTCGCGTAAGTTGTTAATGATTAAAGTTCAACACCAAACAACTCGGTAGGTCGCAGGGAGAGATCATTTTTTTATAAAAGTTTGCAATGCCACCCTGTGGGGCGCTGTATCGAAGTATTCGTCGTATCGGAGCGCCGCGCGTGCCAGCCACGGCGGCAGTCGAGCTTGTGCATCCACGCCCACGCCCTACAATCCGGACTTCCAATCACTATCAAACCTTCTACAACAAAACCACCAACAAACAATAACCTTTAAGCGTCGTTGCACCCCAAAATATGGACCCTGGAACTTCCTTAACGATAATTCTGAGCAATACTACAGTGAAGTGTTAAAGTCAGGTGAAAATGAATGACCAGAGATCCGATGCATCTACCTCAACGGATGACCTAAAGGTGTGTTATTTAGTAGTGAAACATGCCGTATAGATGAGGTTAGTAGTATTCATGCCTCTATGTTATGCTTTCATCATTCTTGGTATAAAACCGTTCCTACACTCGAATTAGTAACAATTATAATGCGAGAGATAGGAACTGCACAACCTACTGACTATGCAAATCTGCAAAGCCATTATTTGCAAACATTGATTAATGAGACCACAGATCAATTGCTTGTCTCAAACACATTTACCGATATTAAGAGAGGTTGTTGTTGGTATATAGCTGGTGTTTCCACCTGATTCCAGGACCGTCCCCTGTGCCTGTTCTACTTCACGCACCCGTTTGGCGTGCTGTCCCCCGAGCCGCCAACCGTGGCCACTGCGCCCGCGCACGTCGCGCGCGCCTTCATCAACATGGAGCCCGTCTCGCCGCTGCACTTCTTCTCCTCCTCCGCCTCCGCTGACTACGACACGCACACAACCAACTCCACCGACAAACTCAGCTTCGATCTCGGCAACACAAAGGTCCATAAGAACCCCGTCAATTTAGTCAGCGTTGCCAAAACCCGCAAGTGTACTATCGACCTTGGAATCCCGCGAGATACCATGTCCTCCTCGCTCCTATCCAGTGACATTTGGTTCAGCTCGGGCTCGAGTTCCAGAAGCTACGAATACTCACGGCGGCTGATCCCATACAACAGAATACTGCCTCCTCTCCAGCTCCCGGCTCCACAGGATACATCTACGGCCGACAGCTCTGACGACCTGTGGCCAATCAAGTGTATAAACCCCGCGAAGTTCTCTCTACCACCAATAAAAATGCCTAAAATCAAAGTGAGCAAGACCACAAAAGTGAATAGTGCGCGGTCGAACGAAGTGTCCAGTGTCGAGAGTGTCAGTGCGAGGGATGTGAAGTGTAAGAAGATCGTGGGTGTGAGGAAGCACCGGAAGCGGACGCACGCGGCGCAGCTCAGCGGCGTGCGGCGCATGCTTACGCGCCTCATGCAGCGCGCGGTCAAGGGTGAGTTCAGCTTTTCAAGTGGTTACCACATCTGCTACTTCAACCGACGGGTCCTGCATGTATAGTACCAAATGTTCTAAATTACCGGCTTATAAGAGACCTAGTGAATTTTTGGGAATGGACAGGTTTTTGACCTAAGACGTGAGTTCCGTTCCGGGACGTTATGTTTTAAGTATCATGGAAAAGTTTTCGTGTTTTTTATTAACGCAAGAGTCGAAAATGGACCACTGTCATAAACACATATGACAACTTGGTGACAATATTTTGATGTTGACAGTTGTAGGTTAAAATGAAATGATGAAAACAGGGTTCTTATATCATTGTCAACATAAATTTGTCTTAAAGCAGTGTGAATAACTTTAGTACAAAAGTGAGTAAGTGTATTGTATAATGGGGTACGTTTTAGACAGTTGCCCCACGCTGCACTGGTGTTGCAACAGCGTGCCTCTGCGCTGGGCTGTAATGATCATCTCGGTGATTGGGTTATGGTGGGCGGCGCTGTACGTGTTCGCGTTCACGAGTAGCGGAAGGGACCTTAGCGAGCAGCTCGGCGTGCCCCCCACCGTCGCCGGCGCTCTCCGCCACATCCACGGAGCATTCGGCGTCCTCCTCTTCGCCGTCCACGCCCTTCTCTTCTTCGCACCAATCTTCGAAAGCGACACCTTCTGCGAGATCTATGTGTGGTTCATGATAGTCTTCTGGATATTCATTATATTGACCGCTATCGTTACGGCAGTCGCAACTATCGTCGCTCAAAATGTCTTCTTTGGATGTATGTATCTTTTTATAGTTCTTTTGACTGTTCTGTTATCGGTATACTTTACAATTATCGTCGCGAATTATAGACTGACTTTACCATAATTTGTTTTTGTTGCATTGTGCAAGTATATATTATTGCGCTTGGAAGAACCTAAATAGTTGTGCTATTTTTAAGACATCATATATTTTAAGAAGCTTTAAAATAAAACGCTGAATTATATTTGCTATTTATTAATAAAATTGAAAAAACAAAAATTTGTAATAAAAACTATGCAAATATCACAACAAAAATGATGAACCAAAAATTCTGCGAATGCACACTACCCATTGTTGTTGATTCCTGTGCGTCGTCACGCGAAACCCGTCGAGCGGGCGCGGTGCCGGGCGGGCGCGTCGCGGTAGCGTTACACCCGCTGCATTCAGCGTCGCCCGCTGTGTGTGACACGCCCCTGCTCTAGCAAATAGGTCACCCACTTACGAGCTACCACCGTCTTTGTCTTCAGCGAGTCATCAGGTTTTGTTTTATACTAATCGGACTCGTCTTCAGCGCCACTGAGATAGTTGAAGTCGCTTTCAGTACATTCGAATTCAGCACACAACTCTTTCTTTATTTCAACGTTGCCTTTGTCAGTACCTCCATTTTGCCTGTGAGCGTCGACTAACGGGTTCTTTTTGACCGCTTGGATCGCTTTCAGTATTTCCAATTTTACAGTCAACTTTTCGTCATCAGTCATCCTTCTAAAGGATGGTATGAGGGACATAAGGAAGTGCTTGTCCTCGTCTATTTCTTCAAGATAAACAGAACTGTAGGATGGTTCTGGTGCTGGATGTTCGAGGGGTTTTCTTTTTGTTTGCGGTCTTTCTTTTAATTTGAGTTTTCGTTTCTTGGGTATTTCGGCTTCTTGTGTCGTGGAGCTGTCATCCGGCTCGCTGTCGTCAAGGTGGGGTAGTAGAAACGACATGTGGTTGTAATAGACATACACTTTCTTCTTAATTTTTTGCCCCTCACGGATCTTCTTCTCTGTCTCCACTTGCCGTTTCCACGTATCTCGTAGGTTTCGCCATTTCTTCATTAGATCCATAACTAAAATATAGAAAGGCAATGTTATATTTTTTTTAATATCAAAGGAATGCGTTGTCTAATCTCTATAACAGATCGATTATGCGACTCATGCTTATTAAAGTCCAAATTTGAAGTACCTACTTAATCAGTAAATAGTAGTATTGACTAATTTTAAAAGCCAAACGCTACTTACTTTTTTTGCTTTTGTCCGATTCAGGATACAAATCCCAATTGGGAAACAATTCCTTCGCTATTTCATTCCATATTCTTACTTTGAAGTGCATGATTCCTCTTTCAGGCGAGTTTTTTGCATACAGCGCGGGCCGCTTCTGAACTTCTCTGATTATATCGAGAGGGTGGATTTCTTCTAGAATTTTCTTTGTCTTTTCTGACATGCTTAAATAAAGAGTTTCTTCAAGGTAGTTTCGTTCGCGCTGTGTCCTATCTCGCCACAGATCTCGCAATGTAAACAGCAGGCTCAGTCACATCGGGTGCCGCGCGCCGGCCGAGCTCTTCCGATTAGTTCCGATCGCGCACGATGACGCACGGAGCGCCACTT
Organism: Pyrausta despicata; assembly: GCA_963921415.1. Classification (NCBI taxonomy): domain Eukaryota; kingdom Metazoa; phylum Arthropoda; class Insecta; order Lepidoptera; family Crambidae; genus Pyrausta; species Pyrausta despicata. Next base: position 14,870,956 of record OY992864.1, read on the forward strand.
CCTACTGTACACCTACAACGTACAAGGCAGCCCACAGAAGTTTATTTGCTTCAATATTTCACTTGCTACAACATTAAATATCAGTGAAGCAAATACACACTTACTTTCAGACTTTTGAAAAGTAAGTACATTCGATTTACAAAGATAAAAAAGTCAACAAAAATCCAGCGTCAAGCCACTTTGGCGTATAATAGCGAAGTCGTTACGAAGAGAATGCGATGCGACGCGGACGCGAGGCGGGCGCGCGGTGCGGGGCGAGCCGGCCAGAGGGCGCCCGGAGCCCTCGAACCAAACTAAATTTTAATATTCTTTCCTTTTGTAGGTAAAGACAATGAATGACTTTAACTTTGTGTAACCTTGAAAATAGCTTTCTTAAAAACTTTAAAATAATTTTTAGTCAAAGAACCCTTTTCGTAAACTTTGTATTCAATAGGTAAATTGTTATGAGTATGGCGAAGTTAATCAATTAGGTGTCAATGTCATAAATCAGTAATTCATTATCATTTTTTTAACTACTAGAGGACCCCGCAGACGTTGTCCTCCCCGACCAGTTGTTTTTTTTTAAATCATCCTATAAACCTTCCCTGGAATTGCATGAGTATTATGAGACTAAAATTATTGAACTCGGTTCGAGTTTTAGTGAGACTAACGAACATCAATTCATTTTTATATATCAGATTTGCAGAGGAAAACCAAATTGTAGCTTATTTAATTATTATTTAAAAATTAAAAAATATTAAACGATTGTTACTTTTTTGTGCACCAATAAAAAGCGGACTTATTATTACTTCATTGATGTAGGTAAATTATTTGCTCAATTCCAAATCAAAAAAATAACTTATTATTACCCACATTACATGTAAACTTTTAGAGGCATTTGTCCTTCTTGACTCTTATTTTGTAAAGAATTCTTTAATAAACACCGGACGGCAGTGACATCTATCAGCACTTATTAGAACTCGTAGTCAACAAACCGGATCCCCAGGATTGCCCAATTACGCGTGATTATTGGTAGTATTTTCTAAGAGGTTTCAGAGATGGCGCTTGCGTAGCTTGATTCTTAAAATGTAGAGTAGCTCTAAACGTAATATTAAAACAAAACAATCACTTTCTTTTTTTATCTTGCAAGTGTTGAACAAATTAAAAATTTTAAAATATTTAATGAATTTAAGTTGAGGGGTACCGTAAGATTAAAATTAGTAACAGGATCATTGGAATTTATAAATAACTCAGGCGCGGGCGGATTGTGGGCGGGCGGGAAAACTGAACAACTTTCATTGACTTTCATTTGCAAGCTCGTCGTAATTATCATGTTATAAGAAACCTTTCTACTTGCTTTGAATTACGCTTAGATCTGTTTGTTCTTTGTTGTCTTCTAGTTCCAAAACTGTTTGAAAAACCTACCTACTGCAACTGGAGAAGTAGAGCCCTCAACAAGTAGTAGGTACTTTCACCTTATAATAATAATATTCCTTCTGGACCACGGCGGCCAATCTCAACAGAGGTCAGCCAACGCAGGAGATGCATAAGTGTGAGCGCAATACACAGGAGCACTCACTGTTTCATCTCATCACTATCAAATTTCGGTGAGACAGCAATCCGACATGACCGGAGAGAGATCAGGCGCAGGACCAACGACTTAACGTGCTTTCCAAGGCACGGGGGTGTAACACCGCCAACTTCCCGACTCCGAGCTGTTTTTTGAGAAATTCATGACAGAAAATCTCAGAAACAATTTTTGCTCGACCTGGAATTTGAACCCAGGACCTCTACACTAACGAGGCAGTCACTTTCACCTTACCTAAGAGATTGACGATTCCGAAAGATGTGCTCTTCCATCAACAGCCTTAACTAACAATTAGTATTAAATATAAGGTGTGGTGTAATTAATGCGAAGTGCTACTCTGTAGTGTGTAAAAAAGTATTGATATTTCTGTATTGTTCTTTAACATCCATACCGCGTAAATATTCGTGGTGCACTGCCATTTCGCAGCGATGTTGAATAGGTAATGATATTAACGATGCATTTTCCGGAAAGGTCACGATAGTTAACTCGACCTAGTATTTGGTATTCTGCCTGGATATGACAATAACAATTACAATGCTAATAATATGTGAGTAAAGCAAAACAATTTTTTTGTCTTTGGTCATTTAATGGTCATTGATCACAAATTATAGTTAAATAATAAATAATTCGAACACCATGCAAGTAACAAGCCTAGATAAGGCTGTTTAAGTCAAAAGTTTTGCAGAAATAGGTGTTCTTTGAAATCAACACTATGAATCTGATTTATTTTTTTAAAAGGTGACAATAAAAAGGTAAAAAGGTCACATACGTCGCTCTCATAGAAAAATAAGTAGCTTAAGGTCCATGAGCTTAACAGAAGTGTAATATAATGTATGGAAACTACAAAAAGGAAGATACCTACGACTACCACGAACATGCAAAACAGCGAAGACATCAACATTTCGTTTGTTTTCTTCAATGTCACCGTCCGGGGATCGAACTTTAGAGAGATGGCGGCTCCATGTTTTTCTTATCTTCTTAACTTTTTGATTTTAATAACTTATTTAGATACTTTCGGTATTGTTGTTATGCACGGTACGTACGCTATGAGGTAGGTAGCAGTACCTAACAGTTTACGACGGAGGAAGTTCCAATCAGTAGCGAGCAAATCTCTCAGACAGGAGCCCTATGGAATGCATTCAATTGGGTCATCTGCGGCCTCACAGCGTCTGGATGTGACCCTGTTAGTTTACGAGGCGGATAGATTGACGAGCAAAAACAAACTAGGTACCTATTTATCGTACTTTTCAGAACGAACAGTGCAAAGTCAAACTTACCAAATTACTAAAAGGTTAACAAGCTTCTACATTCGTTCCTACATCGTTTTAAATGACCCTTTGTTGAATTGATTGTTCATAATATAGTACCTACCTACACAAGTAGGTACTCTAGTACTCAAAGGATCCAGATGAACTAAAATCGACATGTCAGGCAGTGTCGTGCAGGTGGCACTAAAATTCTACAAAGTTACTGCAGAAAAAAGGTCCTAACTCCATTCTACCCATAAAAGAATGTAACGTAATAGTTCAACACAAGACATACCTAAGTATCGTTTTTTTTTAGGTATCTAGAACGTAACTACATAGATGTCGCCCATCTATAAAGATACAGTATAATACAGGAGAAGCAGGGATGTGGATAGGTGAGTTTCAAATATTACGAGCATTATTAGAGGTTTGCATTTGACCTAGGAGTTAGAACAAAGGTTTTAGAGCAAATTTTGATTAAGCCTCATGACATTGTACACTGCGCACAATTATCAGGTACTTTTCAATAACTATCCAAAACTTTTCTTAATCCTGTAAGTATTTTCTAAGCTTAAGGTCCATCTTATTCAGATTTGTTCAAATCTGAAACCAACAAATTCAATGTCGATTCGATGCGTTGGGCCCGCGGGCGCGAACAAGTTCCTTCCGCGGTCAGGCCAGAGCCGCTGGAGGCCGCGGCTCCGACCGAAGCCAGCCAGTGTCCGCCGGCCGTTGCGCGGGCCGCACGCGATCCACGCAGTTAGAGCCTTCGGTTGAACTGCCTTTGCGTCGCGAAACTACCTTATGCCAATAAACTTCCACCCGGACCCGCGTTCCTTAATCCCCCTGGGAGACGAGCGCGATCCGGCGAAGTCGCACAACCCTGCCGCACACTTGACACACTTCTGGAACTTCCCGACTGCTGCAGCGCCACCACCACACCACGTTGGTATCGATTTTTATTTACAAGCTTTTATTAGTTTCACCTGACCCGGTGTTTGCTTGTTTGTCATCAAATCCGGCAAGCTAAATTTAACCCACTTCCTAGTGTCCCATAGAGCTGACATTTCGTTTACGGTTACGTTTGTTCGAATGACAATGCACAAATAAGTTTAAAAGCTTGTTAAAAAAAGTAGTTTATTACTTACTTTTCCTTAGTATTTTTACCCGCCCTAAACTACCCACGTGCACTTCAGCTACCCTTAACTTGGTTTTCATGGCTCGTCGTGGAAAACTTTTTTCGCCTATATTTCCTCGTTTAAAAGTAATTTGCGTCGGACCGCCAGATACCGCGTGTCCTCGCTCTTACGGCCATAAACCCTCACCTCGACTTTATCTCTGGAAAGGGATATTACGTCTGGATGGCATACTAACTTATTCACGTACATCGATTCGACGAACTGTGTTGTTCGGCTTAAGAATTGTAGTTCCAATACTCGTAGAATCGATACAACTCTATGTAAAATTACCATCTCAATGCCGCGTTAAATGTACACTCCACTTATAAGTACACTTACGATGACTGATGAAAGTCGATGCAACTTGTTTCTGCTATCATTGTACACAAATCAACATACCTAGTCTAGGACACACTTACATTTTGTCGCCTTCTATATTCATTGTAATAATTTATATTGACAATGTTATACACTATAAAGCGTTGTTTAAAGGACATTTGAAATGTTAAATAAAATTTGTATCAAAGGAACAATAAATAAAATTTTCAATCTTAGTTTAAATTACGTAGGATTTTCAAGGACAGGATAGACTGACTGATTTTTAGCATACCAAAACAATGCAAAGTCTGTGCCGACACATAAGAAGATCCAGCCAAGTAAAAACAATGCCTTTACAACATGACTTTAATGTTTTTTCATTATTAAAGTTAAAAAATTCCTATAGTATTTTTTTTATTTTTATACTTTTTTCTTCCTTATAAATTTTGTTTTTTTTTTTCAATCATGAGATACGAATTTAATTAATGTTTTTTATTGTCCATTAAATAACGCTTAAAATGGTATATCATTGTCATTATAAAATATCAAAATTTAAAGAGAATGTAATCAAAAATGTGAGTGAGTCTTAACCTTTGTTGATGTGTGTACACATATGCAATGTCGTTCAATATCTTCCGGCTTGCGGTAGTTTTAAACCAATTTTGCCCTTACGCCATTTGTTTAGGTTTTAGAGACACTTTAATGCAACCTCACATGCCCTACAATAAGGTAAAACATGTGTACACCCTGCTAGAAAAAACTTTGAAATTCCATGTTTTGTGCAAATAAATATATTTATATTTCAATTTTCAATTTTAAAAGTCAACATTGTATAAATAACCAGTTTTAGTTACCTGCTTATCTGAGGAGGAAAAATGATACAGTATTCTCATTCGTCAATTACAATAACAGTCATCGGAAGGAAGTAAACGTTATTGCTTGTCAATTAAAGGCCAATTTGTCTAAGCTTCATGTTCATGACTCATTTGTCGGTCGACAATGATTGATTTAAATTAAGGCCCCAGTTCACGGAATTTAAAAGGACCGATTTGGACTTAGTTCTGATTTTACTTAGATATTTAAACCGGCGTTTTAATAAACAGCCGGTTAGCGTATTTTTTTTGTGAAAATTGACACTGAAACCGTCAAAAATTTACTGCTAAAGGCCAAATTGCTGCAGTCTTATCGTATATCTGTGTGCTGCAGACTGAATGGCTTGATAAATGTAAAACGTATAAAGTACCTTAAGATTCGATAATGCGAATGACACTGGGTGGCGCTATGTCCTAAAAAAGATTTTTCAAATCCGTGAATTTTGCCTTAATTAGCCAATTTTTGACAATATTCATTCTAAAAATAAACTAACCGTCTTTTTACTTAAACCGTCGGTTAAATTGCTCCAATGTAATCAGCACTAAGTGCTCTATTTATCGCAGAAGTAAGCACACCAGGCTACCAATTTTTGTTGGACCAAAATCGCTAATATTACAAATGCATAAGATTCCCCTGTGTTTACTGTGACGTGTTAGCCATCGTAAAATTTGTGGACTTAATACTAAAAGCAATTTCTGCCAGCCAACCTCATGGTCAAGCAGTATGATGGCAAACGTTCTACTGGGAACAGGCGAACTGACTCGGTCACCGAATTCATGTCTTTGTTGGATACCTGGAACTGAGCTGTATCCGTCTGCCGCGGTGCTGGGGGTAATGCCAGTTCGCAGAAAGCGCGGGTCGTTACGCAGCAGATTACTTTTTATTGCGTGAGAAAGCTTTGTCCTAGGCTACCTTTAGGAGTTTTTTTTCTTATTTTAATGAGATGTTTCTTTTTGGTAATAGTTGAACATTAACCGGTCAATTAAACATCACGAACATGATGTTCTAATGTTGCGGAGCAACATAAATGGGTTTAAGAATGAAGGCTTTTTAAATAAGGTATACCTACTTTGGTTTTGAAATCGACTTTTTTTAGGTTATTTTTGTGTAGTCAAGCATGCACCTCAACGTTGCTTGCGGAATCGTTAACTAGAAAAATTCATTATTGTTTCCACAACAAAATCGAATGATTGAAGAAAGCATTCTAATTTAGAACCTTCATTTACCTTCTCGTTTAGAACTGCTAAACATCATAGGCCATCCAAAGAATTCCCTTTTGCAAACAAACGAGCTCCGCAGGTACTGCACCTAACTCATACATTTTGCTAGCATTTCAATATACTAAACTTGCTTTACCGGTTTCTTTACAAAAGAAGGAAGTAGGCACTCAGTGTAATGTGCAGTATTATGCTCATACGAGTACCTACCGTACGTTGCAATTACATTAAGAGGACACATTAGTAGAAACAAACACGGATAATTACTTAGATTTAGTCTTCATCACTTATAAATTCAATAGAAAATGGTAGATTTACAGATTCAATTGACACAACAGTAAATTATAGATCAAAGCTAATAACAAATCTCCACATATGTGTAGTCAGGTAACTAACATGAGGTCTTATTTATTTATTTATTCAGATTAACATGTAAGCTCACAGATTACTCCAAAGCGCATACATGCAACACAATACCAAATGCATAATTAAAAACATGGTCATGGTACACACAGAAATTTATATATAAATACAAATATACAGTCAATAATAGTAACATTACAATCAAATCAAAATCAATTAAACACATCTAAGTCAAATTTTTGTTAATTAATTATTGAGGCAAACAAAAGCAATAGCCAATAGATGATATTACCATTATAGACTAATGCGTTTACAGGCGTTAACATAAATCATACACGTTTGAAAATCTCAAAATGTGATTTAATCAGTAATCGCTTCATAGAGGTAACACCGGTGAAAAATAGGTCAATGTCAGTGGATAATCTATATATACTCGTATAAAAGAAAGTGGTGTTAGTTACACTAATTATAACTCAAGAACGGATGAACCGATTTGTCTGAAAATTGGTGGAGAGGTAGCTTAGAACTAGGAAACCGACATAGGATACTTTTTATCCTGTTCCACCGCGATTGGAAAACAAAGGGATTACACGCGGACGAAGTCGCGGGAGGCCACTAGTTTAGAATATTTTCCGATTCCTTACCTTAAGATTATTGTAGATTATGTTAGATACGATTTATTATTCCTAAGGAGTTTCTTACTTTCTTCTTTAGAATCATCGTTTGCAGACCCATTTTTTATCTTTTTGAGCAGCGTGTCTATTGGTAGTAGATACCTTAAGAACTTTTTAAAATCCGATCTGAGGATCCATGAAGGTTTGATAGCATTGGTATAGACGACCGCTTGGTGCAGTGGTCCGCATGTCGGACTTCTAAACCAAGGGTCGCGGGTTCGATTCCCGCACAGTACAAGCATAAGTGTACATGAACATGTGTGTTTGTACTGGTCTGGGTGTTTTCTATGTATAATATGTATTTATTTACAAAAAAAAGTATTTAAGTATGTTTATCCGTTATCTAGTACCCATAACACAAGCCTCGTAGCTTACTTTGGGACTAGAGAATTGGTGTGATTGTTGAGAAATATTTATTATTTATTTATTTATTGGTGGTCAAGTCTATGTTCCACTAAGTCGCATTTTGTCCCTAAACCCAGTCCCGGTCGAAGCTCATTATACTGACGGACTCTAGTTGACTTCAGCTTTCACTTATCTACCGTGAAACATATTCAAATGAATAAGCCTGTAGCGACACCTATAAAAATACAAGCTTTATAGCTAAATAAATTACTGTGACTTGAATGCTAGAATCACCTAGGGCAATGTAAGGCATACGAGTTATATACCCGTATTCCAGAGTCAGTTAAATGTATATTTACATACATATCGTCGTTAATCCATACTAATATTATGAATGCGAAAGTAACTCTGTCTCTCTGTCTGCTACTTAATCACGCCTAAACTACTGAACCGATTTGCATGAAATTTGGTATGGAGATGTTTTGATACCTGAGAAAGGACATAGGCTACTTTTTACCGGGGGAAATTCCTATGGGAAATTTCAAGTGGGCCGATCGCTTTTACGCCTAAACTACTGAACAGATTTAAATGAAATTTGGTAAGGAGATAATTTGAGACTTCAGTAAGACATGAGTTATTTATGACCTCGGGAAAACAACGCATTCCCATGGGAAAAATTACTTTCCGGGGAATCTGATAGCTTTCACTCCTAAATTACCAAAGAATTGAATTATATTTGGAAAAAATTGTATTACGGGAAAACAAGGCATTCCAAAAAAACTACCTGCTAGTGGGATAATAATGGAAGTTTCAACGTGAGGTATATTGACCGGGCGACATAATTACCGCCGGTGCTATAACATTACCATAGGGGTAATGTCTGTATTTACTTACATGTATACTATAACTGACATGTTTTTGCTATTATAAGCTAATTTCAAATTTCCTTTGTGTGACTACCAAGACATTTGACTAGCGAAAGAGCTATTGATCGTAGAGGTAGCAACATTGCGTCACGTCTTCACAATTTTTCAAGGGTACAACTCAAGTTTCAGTCCTTTCTTGAAGCCTAGTTTATAAATATATTACACGAAAGAGCACTCTAAAGTTATGAACAAGGAGCACTTGATATTTCACTGACGACGTTATATTGTAGGTTTTGCAATGCAATTCAATTGGTGCTCGTACAAAAAAAATATTATTATTCGAGTTGTTTTAGGGTCAGTATAATGAGCTCAGCGTTCTTAATCCAAAGTGTCACCTTTTTCCCTAAAAAGTTCATATTTTCATCCACATACAATTGGAATGCAGATGCTATAATTCATTGTAGTCGTTGAAAATATTATGCTCAGCGTTTGCGTGTCGCTTCCTGCAGCCACGAACGCTTTGGACGGACAGGCGTGATGTTGTACCTTGACTTTCTACCACTCAGGTCAACAAGTATTTGTTCAAATCCATGTATATGGATTTAACTATTTTTAGATGATTGTACTGACGATGTATGTAGCCAGGTTCACTTAAACCAGGTTTACCTCAACCAGGTACCTCGATTATTTATTTCAAACGTCATTTGAGTGAGCGTATCGCACCCGAATCCGAAACCACTCTACTCAAATAGCGTTGATTTTTGGTTAAAATGACATGTATAATGACATACAATGCAATACGCTCACTCAAATGACGTTAGAAATAAATAGAATGCATTGTTAGAGCCCCTAATTTAAGTGCTCAACGATAAACACTCAAATTGTATAAGTGTCTCAAATTTTCTACACCGTAGATCTGCAGTTTTACATTTCGTTAGTGCTTTTATGGCGGATGCTTTTAGGCAGATCGCCAATTTGCTAACAGGCAATTTTCAAGTGTTTTAAATTGCTATCAAAAGCCTCGATGACGAGGTTCTATTAATCCATCAAACATTAGCGGTGGGGGTGCAATGGTGGTGGTGGGGCACGCCATCGATCCCACCCCACAGCCCTACAGCACGAAAAAAAGTTATTTTTAGACACATCGGTACAGTACAGGCAAATTCTTTCAGTCTACAAGCCGCGAATGCTTCTTTTACGAAGTAACACTTCTGCTACCACATAATAGATATTAGCAGAACGGAAACTAATAAGTAATAACAAATGCGCAAAATATCAGTCGAACATAACAGCAAGTTGCTGCTCTGCGGTACACCTTTATCCAGTAGGAAACTTTACAAAAGTTTTTCGTATATTCGCGTAGGAGGCACGCATGATACCTACATTACTTATAACTCCTGTGACATGTTACGACGAAGTAATATTTTATGCACAATAACGTAGAAAGTTCCTCGTCCCACGTATTAATAAGTATCTCGTATATTGAGTCCCCGAAACTTTGCCCCTAAATGTCAAACTTCTTTAACAAACTTGCAATCCTTTCGTCTTCATTTCATTTTCTGAATCATTTTTCTTAATAGGAATACTACGGTGTTTATCCAACTTTGCCAATCACGAAAATTTGTCTAAAAGTCTCCGGGTAACAGAGTAATTTAAAGGATCTCTTCGAAATCAAACACTGTTTTTAACTACTAACTCGCTTCTTTATTTTTCCTCTTGATTGCACGTATAGCAGGGAAAGAATGATCCACGACGCCCTTGTTCTTCCTAAACTCAAAGCGGTTTTGCCAGAGGGCGCCTCTGTTTCCGGTTATTTTTTCCCGCCTATTTGTACTTTAATTAAATTCTAATTAAGATCACTCAACATAAAATTCTATATTAAAGATAACTAAATTAATTAAGTATAAAAATTATGCATTTATGACTTTTACGTACAAAAATTGATATAATAAAAGGACAATTGACACTTAAGTGTTTCCGTTAGCCAGACCAAAGTAAAAATACGTTCAGAAACTTAATATTTTTTTAATTACGTAACAAATCATATATATATTTTTAATACTTTTAGTCAGAAATCATGACAGTAATTAATACTGTTAATACGATAATAATATTATCTGCGGGTCAGATTTTTTTCAATCGTGCACTACATGGTGCATTTTCCGATTTGAATATACGAGTGGTAAATAATGGTTTGACTTTTTTTTATTCATGGCGCATCATGGAGTTCCTGTATTATATTTTGTTAGCTTTGTTTACCTATAATGACGAATAAATGAATTTGAATTTGACGATGAAGAGAGCTTCCCTCAAGAACGATTAGCTTACGAAAGGTACCTGGCTGTTCATGTTCCTTTGTGTTAAACCTGTAGCTTTAGGCTGTTGATTCCGATGTAAGTAGAGCTTCCCTTTTTGGAGGCAACGACCGACCTCCGGGTCAGGGGGTCGAGCACCTCCTGAATAATGAATGCATGTGCTACACAATTACAGATGTCTATCTACCGTCTATCAACATTATCTTTTTGATCCCCGGCGAAAAAGACGGGGGTTTTAAGCTTGACCTGTATGCGTATAGATATATAGAAAGATAATTTAATCGCGGTGGTTCTTAGCTCTGGCTGGTCGTTAGCAAAATCCGTCCAGCCCTTGAAGGTCACCAGTTTTTTTTCTAGCTCATTGTGGATATCTTCAGTCACCATAACAAGGATACATTTTCATGAATTATCGCCTCGGCCTTGGTGTCATTTAGTCGGAATAGACGCTGTAACAGCAAAATAGTAGTAAAACGTTTGTGTTTCAATAACAATTTTATCACCTGACGCCATTTCGCTCGTTTTATAGCAATACAAGACTACAATGTTTTCTCGTGGAAGTATGTTTTAGTTTGTTACCTTCACGTTCCTATATTTTTTACAAGTTCCATGTTGAGATGTTACTGCCAACATGTTTTTGAGGCAAGTGACCAAAACCGCTGCCTCTCCGGCTACCGGTTTAAACTCCTTCCTTTCCTGCGAAGCCCAATTCGCCATTTAAGTTGAGTGCTTCGGTTAAAACGAATGCTTTAATTGAATGCAAGTAGCGCTATAAAGATTTACATTAAAGTTAATTGTAGCATAGAGGCGGGTCGGCGGAGGTCAGGCCGAGGTCCCGCGCGTCGTGCCCCGACAGTCGTATGCTTAAAACGGATTTACATCCAGCGATTTTTGTGAACATGCTTGAGGATATAGATGAGACTGGTGTAACACTCTGATAGAAATACCGTAAATATTAACGGTAACGGTTGCCATACCTATTGAATAGGTAGTTTGCCCGGGGATATACAACGGGAACAACATAAAAATGTTTAAAAAAAAAAAACTTAAAAAGTATTTTCTAGCTAACTTAACTTAGTATTTAAGATTTGATTTGATATGTTAGAGACTCGAGATCCCACAGACAAACTATGTGAATAGTTTTGTGGGACTATTGTCATTTCACTGTAAAACGTAGTTTGTTTAATAAATAAATAAATAATAATTCATTACGTTCACCAAATTATGAAATGGAATCAGGACAACGAGTGTTTCCTTTTAAGCTCGGCAGATACGCATGAAAGTTAAAACGTAAAAAATTGCTCTTTGATATTTTTGAGATTAACCTTGCTGTTTATTATACCGGCTGTATTCGTAAAGTGTGCACAGACGATTATTCCGAAACTATAAGAGATATCTAACATGTTTAAACTGATTTCGAAAATACTTAACCTAAGGTTTTAAATGCCATTTAACTTTTTTTTAACATAACGATAGATATCGCAATAAATGACTTACAACGTCCCCATACATGAAGTATAATTTTTTAGTCAAAATCTGTTAATTATTTAAAAAAATTAAAAAATCGCTGTGACACGATCTCGTCGTCTGCAATGGCGAGTGAAGTGGGGTGTTGGTCGGTATGGTGACTCACCGCACCACAGCTTAACGAGTCACACACAAGGTACACGAACTTAAAGGTACGCTTCCGAAACGGTCGGCAGACCGCAACCGGCAATAAGGTTGTGCCATTGTTCCTAAAGAAAACACGCGTAGTAATTGGCAAATAGCAACGGGCTAATTTTATTTCATAAGAGACACAATATATCGGCAACTAGATAGGTAACAACAATAAATATAGTTTACGGCGGGTATCAAGAGATGGCGCTAGTGGTTTGTAAAATGCATAAGTAATACAATATTTTGATGTTCATTTTAACCGTTCAATGAGACAAAATACGCTACAGCTGGTCGCACGTGCAGTACCATAGAGATTTAAAGAAACTATTCTCATAGAGATTTAAAGAAACTATTCTAGAGTTGGGCTGAGTAATCGGTTAGTACTCGTTACTCTTTTTTGGCTCTACCGCGATATTAACCAAGTATATCGCTAGCAGTCGCAAAAGTCGGAATCACACCTTAAGTAAGCTTTCAACCGTGCTCGACTTGGCCGCCAACCAGTGACCTTCCAAGGATCCGCGACTGCTCCGCATTTGGGCAACTTTTCAACTTTACATAGTTTGGCTTTGGCACTTCAAAGCCAATGTCAGCGGGAAGAATAGGGTATATAGTTTTGCTGCCAATAATGGGCATCACATTTGATTTGTTACGTTTTAAATCCTTTATACTTCCTGAACAGAGCTTCTTCAAAGAAACATAAGGTAGATAATTTCGGTAATCTCGCGTAAAAAATAAAATAACGTATTAATTATGCCTACCTGAGTCCTAAGAAAGCATAAACCTTGCTCTCTCTAAATAGATACATTGAGCAACAAATAACTCAGAATTGGTACAGAGAAAGTATACATTTTAACAGTTACAGTACTATTAACTAGAATCAGGAGCCCACACGCAAATGACTCACGGATAACCAGAACATAACTTTCTACCCAAGACAAGAACAAACTACAGAAAAAGAGCGTAACTTTTGAAGGTGCTAATTTGTATAATAATAAGATACCCTCTATTATTAAAAGTGTAAGCTCGTTTACTGCATTTAAAACTAAACTTGCTCAACATGTTATTGAAGCATACACATAAATCACCTTCTGTATTAGCGTACAGTGGATGCGGTAAACGAGTACCTACGAAAACACGGATGACAACTGTATTATTTATTTCTTTAATTCTCTTCTCATTTAAGTGACTTTTTAAGAATAAACGTCTTAAACCAACATACAATATTGTACAATCTAGTTATCTAATCCTCTTGAGTTTTAAGACGATTTATAAATACGTACTGTTAACAAAAACTTGGCCATAAATCGAGTTATACGAGTAGAGTTCATACTCTTAATTCTCTTAATCATCATAATTAACAGCTTTACGTCAAAGCACACGCAATTCAAGAGGACAGATGAGTGATGACAGTTTATTTGGAACAGTGCGAAGCTATCTATCTTTCTAACACTACATAGGTACCTTAAAGCCACCGGTGGTCATTTAAAAAGTTCGACAGGTGCGTGTGTCTTCTCATAAACATCAAAATGAATCTGAGCGAATGCTTTTGCGTATTGCATAAACGCCACAAAGTCATATTTTGTGTAATTTGTTTCGCTTTCATGTTTATAGCTTCAATTTCTTGGTAGAATCTGTTCTTAGACAGTGAGTTTTAAACTATGAAATACCATGTCTTCAAGAGCAACCTCCGGGTACACATTGGGCGCTTTCGAACGCGCGTTTCGAGAACCAGGGAGACCTAATTGAAGTGTACACATGCTAATACGCCTGTAACGCTAACGCCAAGAGCCCAATGTGTACCCGCTCTCAAAGCCTTTGTTCCTTCAAGCTTTTTCTTTCCTATGCATAAATTATGTCATCATAAAACTGTTTAGAGATAGCTGGTTTTTTTGCCGCTGATAATTTAAAAAATGCAAATCGGTACCTTTACCCCTAAGGCCGCGGTAATGGTGTCAAGTGTCAGAAGTGCCAAAGCAGGATTAAGCAAGCAAGTGCCAGGAGCATGTGCGTACAAAAGTAAGGATTCCGAAGCAAAAACTTAACCGAAGACATTGCTCTGTTGATTTTTGGGGAGTTCCCTGGAATAACTTTCCATATAAGTAACACCTTGGTGACGCCTAAATTCACACAATTACGGTGCGGGTGGAATATTTGAAAAAAATAGGGTATGTTTCGAACCCTTAGGCTGGGTTATAAAAGTGGACTGTATCTCTGCGGTTTAATTGTGAAATTAGCAGAGATACCACTTGCAAAACACCATATAAAAAGGACGAAGAAAAGAAGAAATGACACAAGGAAAAATTTGGAAGGAACATGCACACTTACCAAAGTCCGTTGGCACGTCCAGCACCAGTCGAGCGTTCTCCAGGGCAGTTTTGCAAGGTGGTTCGCTTTATTTCACAATTATAAAAATGTCATAAGATTTGATCACGAAAAATATCACAAGAAGTAATTTGTCACACGCGGATGCGTCCGTCTCAGAGTAGGCACAAATTCAGAAGAGATTTTTTAATGTCCGATGCACCGAAAGCAGCCGACGCATCGACAAAGACGGCCATATACAAAAGTGTACATGTTGGAAAAGGATGGGCGATAGACAGGATTAAGGTATTTTGCAAGTGTTAATCTACCCTAAAATATGTAATAATGAAAACGCAAGATACGAAATCCACCACCCCCCCGGCCTTGAAGTAACCCTTCAAAACAAAGAGAAAGAAATCGCTCCAAAAGTAGAAACTTTAGAGCGAAGCACTTCAATTGTGCAAATATTTAAAAGTAAAGAAAATTAAAAAAATTACTAATTCTAAGTTGTGTCAACTTTGTCTAAAGTTGACAAAAACAAATTATAAGAAACGATTATTGAGTCGGAAGCGGGCATAGCCGCACCACTGGGCGTTTATACGTGCCAGTTTTCGTTTTTACTTCCGCAACGCGAGTAACTCCATCCTTTCCAGGATATAATTTTGTGATTATTCCTAAAGGCCACTGTAAGGGTGGAGCGTTTTCTACATTTAGTAGAACCACGGTACCAACTTTGATTGGATTTGAAGGCGTATTCCATTTTTCACGCAATTGCAAATTATGTAAATACTCCGATCTAAATCGTTTCCAATATGACTGAACAAGCGAATCCATTAATGAGAAGCGGGTTAATAAACTGGTTCGTTTTTCAGTTAAGTCAGCCGCGGGAATATACTCAAGCGGAGCGGTGCATAAAAAATGTGAAGGTGTAAGCGCGAGCGGCTCCGACGGATCAGAGCTTAAAACATAAAGAGGTCGGCTGTTCAACAGTGCCTCGATTTGAGTAAGAACGGTCGACATCTCTTCAAAAGTGAGAATTTGATTTCCAATAACACGAAATAATAGCGATTTAGTGCTCTTAATATTAGATTCCCAAATTCCGCCGAAATGACTTCCCTTGGGAACGTTCATGGTCCAAGATATACGGTTTTTCGCGAGTTCTTGACTGAATGTTTGGTAGTATTCATCAGTTTTCAAAAACTCGTAAAGTTCATTAAAATAAGTTTTAGATGCCACAAAGTTTGTGCCATTGTCGCTATATAAGAACGTACAAGGGCCTCGTCGCGATATAAATCGTTTAAATGCGTCAACAAAAGCAATAGAAGTTAAACTAGAAACAAGTTCAAGATGAACTGCCTTTGTCACGAGACAAATAAAAAGACATAAGTAGGCTTTCACACTACGAACGCCGCGTTTGCGATAAGGAGTAATATACAGCGGGCCTGCGTAGTCTACGCCCGTGTGTAGGAACGCCTTGCATTGTTCCAATCTACACTTTGGCAAATCAGCCATCAGCGGGAAACTTGACTTTGGGTTTAACCGAAAACAAGTATTACATTTATGTATGCGCTGCCTTACAACGCGTCTAGCGGAAATAATCCAATATTTAGATCTTAAAATGGCAATTAATAGCTGAGGTCCAGCATGACAATTGTCGCGGTGATAAGAATCAATCAAAAGTTCAATAATATGTCCCTGTTTAGGTAATAATATGGGGTGTTTAGATGAATAATCCAATGTCGAGTTCGATAAGCGACCTCCGACGCGTAAAATACCGTCACACACAAACGGGAAAAGTTTTATGAATTTGGGAGAACATGATTGGCCATTAGAAATATTTTTAATTTCTTCCGAAAAATAGACAGACTGCACGGCACGAATTATTTCTAACTCGGCGGCATTCAAATCATCAGCGGTAATTATATTATTTCGCGGTAGTTTTTTCATAAATTTCAAAATATAAACTGTGGTGCGAAGAAGCTTGTTCCACGAAGAACAGCGAGAAGCGAGAATCAAAAGTGGATTTTCCACATTATCAACATTTTTAGTTACGTGAGAAACAGTTTTTTCCTCAGGTAAAGAAAATTTGTTAGGTGAGAAATTTTGAATAGGCCAATTATCTATAGGCAAAGAAAGCCAACACGGTCCTTGAAACCATAGTTCATGCTGAACTAATTGCGAAGGTGAAAGTCCGCGGGACACACAGTCCGCGGGGTTCTGTACACCAGGGACATGATATAAATTGTCAGGCGAAATATTTTCCTGTATTTGCGAAATGCGGATCGACCAACATAGGGCGACTTCAGAGTCTGAGAAAATAAAAATGTTATTAATTTTGTGTCTATTTGACATAGTGTCATATACTTCTTTAAGAAGCCGTGAAAGTAAAAGGATCCCGTTAAGTTCCAAACGTGCGAGAGTAATTTTGGGTTTGGCGGATGCCACTCGCGATTTTGAGCATAAAAGCGGAACAATAGGAGGCATATTGCCGTTTACGACGTGTAGGTATATAACACAGCCGTATGCGGATTCGCTGGCGTCCGAAAAACCAACTAAAGAAACATTAGAATCAGGATCTATGCCAATATGGCGCGGAAATGCGATGCGAGATATTTGCGGTAATTCAAAAATATATTGTTGCCATAAATTAATAATGCGGGAGGGGGGCACATCGTCCTAGTCAAGATTGAGAAGCCAAAGCTCTTTTATGATTAATTTTGCGAAAAGAATAATAGGCCCGACGAGTCCTAAAACATCGTACAGACGTGCGGTGGCGGATAAAATGGCGCGTTTAGTACAAATTAATGGCGGACTCGAAATTTCAAAAACAAAAGTATCTTGTGCGGGTAACCAGCGCAAACCTAAGATCTTAAACGTACTTCCGTCATCAAAGGAAATAGATTCAGACTGTCGGTGCGACTCAGGTATATGCTCGAGAAGTTCGAGTGAATTAGAGGTCCACTTGACCAAGTCAAACCCACCAGATTTGAAAAGCTGGATTAACTCATGAGCTATCTTGACTGCTTCATTCAGAGAAGAAGCAGAAGAAGCCAGATCATCCATATAGATGTCTCTTTCCAAAACGGAGGCTGCGTTCGGCCAATTGTGCCGTTCGTCATTAGCGAGTTGACGTAAAGTGCGGAGCGCCAAAAATGGAGAAGATCTGAGCCCAAATGTGACGCGAGTGAACTCAAAAACTTCTAGCGGGTCAGTATCAGAAAATCTATAAAGAATTCGCTGATATTTGCGGTGCGGAGAATTTGTATGAATACACAAATACATTTGTTTCACATCTGCAAAAAAGGCAATGCGAAAAATGCGAACATTCAAAAGAATGTGAAAAATATCAGCCTGTAGATTGCAACCAATATGTAAGATATCGTTTAGTGACAGGCCGGTATCAGTTTTAGCGCTGCCATCTAAGACGGGGCGAACTTTAGTAGTCGACTTGTCGTCGCGCACTACAGGGTGGTGCGGTAAATAAAAACCTGGGCTGTCACATTCCTCAGGTGCGGTGCGGGAAAGAATGCCTTTATTTTGGTAATCAAGAAAAATATCATCGTATTTAATTTTTAAATTTGGATCCTTAGCGAACTTCCTTTCAAGAAGTAAGAAGCGTTTCTTAGCGGTTGTATAGGAATTGCCTAAATTTTGGGGGTCCTCTTTAAATGGGAGATCAACAGAATAACTGCCGTCAGAATTACGTACAGTTGTAGAAGTGTAAATATTTTCGCATTGTTGATCGTCAGGACTTAAAAACTTGCGCGAGGGTACCTCCTCAACGGCCCAAAACTTTTCGACAACCTGATGTAGCGGGTCAGAAGTAAAAGCACAAAGTGTGCGAGTAGCGGGTTGCGGAGAAATAATAGGAGCGTCACCCATAATTAGGTAACCTAAGGTCGTTTCAAAGGCGGAGGGCATTTGATCATTTGAGCTTTTAATTTTGTCTGAGAGTAATATTTCACAATAAAGTTTAACACCTAAAAGCACGTCTATAGGTCCAGGCTGTGAAAAATCGTCATCAGCGAGCGGTAGGTTACTTAAAAAATGCAAAGCCGATGCGTCGACTCGCGAGTCGGGCAGCTGTGACGTAATCTGGTTCACTATCATGGGCTTTATAGAATATTCGCACTTGCTATCAAAGCGAGAAGTGAATTTAAACGCGGTGATACCTATAATGTTTTGCGAAGCTCCTCCTATACCTTGAACTTCCGTATAGCGGGTTTGTTTACAAATAGGAAGCGATAATCGCTTACAACAATCAATAGAAATATAATCACTTTGAGAGCCAGGATCCACTAGGCATCTCAAGTAATGAGCCTGATTATAGCAATCAATAACTTTAATTTTAGCGGTTCCTAATAAAGTCGTCGTTTGAGAACGATTAACACGATCATACGAAACTGTACAAACAGATGCATTATTTTCAAACGAGTGCGGGGGTTTGATACCGGCGCGGGAGTGAGTCATATTATGTAACTCGACATGACTGCTCGGCACATTGCGGGCGGAGTCATGGGCGGTAGCGGAAATAATAGCGGGGTCGGACACCACCGCTGCACCAATATTGCAGTTATTCGATTTAACGTTCATATGGAAATGCAATAAAGAATGGTGTCGCATAGAACAATGAGAACAATTATGTTTAGAGGTACAAGAAAAGGTTTTATGTTTTACACTTAAACAGTTGTTGCAAAAGTTATTATTTTTAATAAAGGTAAATCGATCATGCGGGGTCAACTTCATAAAAGAAGGACACGAATATAAATGTTCGTGTTGTTTATTGTTACACAAAGCACATTTATCGCTTACGCTTGTGTTACTCGAGCCCGACCCTAACTCCGTATTCACAAAAGATTTTGTACAAGGTGTAGGGCTGTGCTTAGAGTGCGGTTTATTTTGCGGGTGCGAAAAATTATTAACTGATTTATTGTTAGGCACAGAACGAGACAAAACTTTACTTTGTTCTTTAATGAATTCAACTAAATTATGATATGTAGGTATTTTATCTTTGCGATATGTTATTTCAAATAATTTAATAGTTTCCGTGTCTAACTTTTGGAGGGCTAAATGTAAGAAAATAAAATCAGTTAAATCGTTAAGCTTCAATTGCTTGAGTGCTTCGACAGAAGAATCAAAATTATTTATAAATGAATCTAAACCGTTTGAAGTTGTGTTATTTAGCGGTTTAAAATGTAACAACTGATTAAGGTATGCGCATGCGAGTGAGCGAGGATCGTCATACTTCTGCACGAGGGCGTCCCAAATAACAATATAATTTTCAGCGGTAGGAGCCAACCCTGCGCATACGCACAACGCCTGCCCGGTTAATTTGTTTACCAAGTAAAATACCTTTTCACTATCAGTGAGCGATGCGTTATCATGAATCATAGTTTTAAATTGTTGATAAAATAAGGGCCAGTTCTTGATGTCTCCATTGAATGACATCAAGTCAATGGGTGGAAGACGAGGCTGAGATTTCGTAGGAGGTGGCGGTTGCGAAAAAGAATTTAAATTACATTTTTCAATATCGAGTAAAACTTGTTTGATATAGCAATACATTTCTTCAAATGTAGTCCAAGAATCATAATCTACATCTGACTGCGGGTTTATTTGTAAATTCAACATATTATAAGAATCCAAAACTTCCTGAAAATCGTTGCGTAATTTATCGATATTTGAGGCATTTGCACAAAATACCTTACGAATTTGAGGGTTTTGTTCAGCTTTTTGTGCGAGATTGAAAATATTTTCCAAACGTTTATAAATTACATCGCGTTTGACAATAAAAATAGTCAGTTGATTTTTATTAATATCAACAGATTCTCCTACGAAAGGCTCGCTTTCTCTCCTCTTCGCTTTGCCCATTGTAAATAGTTACAAAGAAGTGTAGCGGAAAAATAAATGAAAGTACACAAGTTACGTGTAAGAAGCGGGTGAATAAAATTGGCGGTCAAGTGAAATAAAAACTGGCGGTCAATCGAAGATAAGAATTGGCGGGTTAGTAAAAATAAAGTTTGCGGGTAGCGAACACTGAGACGTATCACGCGTGGATGAGTTGGCGGAAAATGACTCAACTGAATAACGAATGCAATGGAATGCGGTAACTTATACGATATAAAATCCAATACAAAAAGCGTTATAGAATAAATGAGTAATTTAGGAATAACCACGATATGTTGCAATACGCAATGCGGGGTGCGGAAGTAAAAAGAAATAGTTGCCGATGCGGTGAAATATAAAGAATAAATCAACAAACTATTAATTTGCGTATCACAATGAACGTATAGTTATATACCTAAGGTGCGGGTTTTTAGAAAAATATGTGAAATTACGTATTATCGCGATCGAAAAATTAAATTTTATTTGAGAGTGCGGCCAATATGGCCAAAAATAATTCAGATTAACTTAAAAATTCGGCCGAAGTGACCAAAAATAATTGTGGTGACGCCTAAATTCACACAATTACGGTGCGGGTGGAATATTTGAAAAAAATAGGGTATGTTTCGAACCCTTAGGCTGGGTTATAAAAGTGGACTGTATCTCTGCGGTTTAATTGTGAAATTAGCAGAGATACCACTTGCAAAACACCATATAAAAAGGACGAAGAAAAGAAGAAATGACACAAGGAAAAATTTGGAAGGAACATGCACACTTACCAAAGTCCGTTGGCACGTCCAGCACCAGTCGAGCGTTCTCCAGGGCAGTTTTGCAAGGTGGTTCGCTTTATTTCACAATTATAAAAATGTCATAAGATTTGATCACGAAAAATATCACAAGAAGTAATTTGTCACACGCGGATGCGTCCGTCTCAGAGTAGGCACAAATTCAGAAGAGATTTTTTAATGTCCGATGCACCGAAAGCAGCCGACGCATCGACAAAGACGGCCATATACAAAAGTGTACATGTTGGAAAAGGATGGGCGATAGACAGGATTAAGGTATTTTGCAAGTGTTAATCTACCCTAAAATATGTAATAATGAAAACGCAAGATACGAAATCCACCACACCTTATTGTAACGTGTGACTTGGCAATAAATATTATGATTATGAATATGCCAACTATACTCTACTCTTTTAGATGTAAAATAAATTGTTTTAGATGTAACAGCCAGGAGATGTCATACGTAAAAAATAATAAAAAAAACCGGTCAAGTGCGATTTGGACTTGCGCACCGAGGGTTCCGTACAAACCTGTAGGTATACTATAAGTAAAAGTTCACCCATCACGGGTATTATAGACTTAAGTATTTAATATAAATTTTAATTTAATATCTCAACGCGCTCATGAGATAAGGAGTACGAGTAGTAACTTTGAAATTTTCAAAATTGACAAAAATATTTTTCAATAAAATATTTTTTTATATGATGAAACTGAAAATTTACGGTTATCGTAATTTTTCTGTACTATAAGACGTACGTCACTCTGTACTATAAGACGTGACTTCGTACTAAATTTCAAGATTCTAAGTTTACGGTAAGTACCCTGTGGGTTTTGATTCTCGTGCGAGTTTCGAAAATTTGCGGCCTAAATGGCTGTATCTTTTGATTGCGTTAGCTAGCTTATTGCTCAGAAGGTTGATTTTTCTACAGCTTCCAGGGACAGTAGACCTAAGTATCATATAGAAATTTCAGTTTGATACCTCCACGCGTTCCTGAGAATAACGGTCTTGACAGACGGACGGACGGACGGACGGACAACAAAGTGATCATATAAGGGTTCCGTTTTTTTCTTTTGAGGTACGGAACCCTAAAAATACGGTTGATTGTACCTTTTTTTTTAAGAACAAGTTTTAAAATTTCACAAACCGGCAGGTCACTACACCGTTGGTAAAATTACCTTGGTGTAGTCAGCACTAAGTCATTTGAATCAGCTGATGCCTGCGGGCTGTCACGTCACGTCGGCTGTGTCAGCGTGTCGGCTATACGTGCGGGCGGCCGTGAGCTGCTGGGCACCTGTTGCACTTGAGGTGTCACCCTTCCCCCCTCGCGGGCGCCGCTCACCTCAGAGCCGACGCGTGTCAGTATTAAGAGCTCTACATGACTTCTAATTTTTATTCATTCAAGACTTTACCTGCTTAAAATTTTATGTAGGTAAACAGTATTAGTCCCATTTCATTCCAATACATGTTTTGAAACACATCTGCTAATTGGGCGAATTGTTAAAAACACCAATCGTTGACGTACTTTTAATGAACTGACACAACGCCAGTCTTTCATAGATTTCTTATGGATAATATGACGTCATTGTTTACACTTTTCAACCGAGGTACTTTTAGTAAATTTTTGATCAATAAAAAATCTATTATTGCGAATAATAGGAAATGGCCAATTAAATTACGTGTTTTGGGATTTTATTGTTTGGTATCATATACTTAAAGCCTAAACGAGAAGCTGTAATCATGAAGTACGAGTGTGGCCCAGTCCCACCCAGACTTTTTGGAGTTATTTATTAGACTGCCTCGTTGGTGTAGCGGCAAAGTTTCTGCCTTACATCCGAGAGGTCCCGGGTTCGTATCCCAGGTCGAGCCAAAATTGTTTCTGAGATTTTCTGTTATGAATATCTCAAAAACAGCTTGGAGTCGGGAAGTTGGCGGTGTTACACCCCCGTGCCTCGGAACTGATCTCTCTCCGGTCATGTCGGATTGCCGTCTCACTGAACTTTGGGAGTAATGGAACAGTGAGTGCACCTGTGTATTTCGCTCACACTTGTGCACTATAATATCTCCTGCGCAGTTAGCTGATCTCTGTTGAGATTGGCCGCCGTGGTCGAAATCGGCTAGGAGGACTATTATTAGACTTAAGTTTAATTATCTACTTATTAGAATTTTATTTGTTTCTCTAGAATTAGGTCTTAATTCTATTTCTATCTAACAACATATAACACTAATGGAAATATTTCGTAATTACACCTATTTTTACAATCGACGAAATGCGTTTCTTTTCAGTGTAACGAGTGCAATATATTTAAAGGCCTATTCGTTTGGTGTTATTTGTGATTTCATAGTTTTGTTAATGGCCTGAAGCGCACAGGAAATGAGAGAACGATAAAAGAAAGGCCGAAGCGGTCGATTTGCATACGGCGGCGCGCGCGCACGCAGTTAAAAACACACGAATGAGCCAGGAAACCAGCTGGTGAACTTAACTGGCTGGACGGATTTTAATCAACTATAGCTAAGAACCACCGCAATGAAATTATCTTTCGAATAAGAAACACCGCTTTGAAATCAGTCTATCCGTTCGGTAGCTATAATGCCACAAACAGACACTCTTTTTTGTCGGAGGTTAAAAACGAAATCTGTCAAAAAAGTACTAGTTCTTTCGTTACATGACACACGAACACGTGACGGCACTTCAATCATGGTAAAAGCAGTAGCTTGTGTAGTATGTCACGCGCTTGATATAAGGGCGATTTTGCAATAAAAATTCGTAACTTGATGTGTTGTCGCATGTTTCGATGGATTTCGTTTTACATAGTAGGCCTTCGGGCCGTACTCTGTAAGCCAACTGCCGTAGTTTGCCTAGTGGCCGTAACTCGTCGGTCAAGTGGTCAACTTACTGGCGGAGTGGTGGTGTTTGTTGTTGAGATTTTGTTGAGGCTTCTTAAACGCTACGATACTCACAGCTTGGAGTCGGGATGTTACCAGTATAAAACCCTGATTGTGACGAAAAACCGAAAAGCTTTAGTCTCAACGGACGCCCTCTATATGCCACCGGTAATGTTTGGCACAAAAAATCCTCATTTACCACTTTTGGCTGTGGTTGGCAGGCAATGAAAATTCCTATTTTCCAATCTGGTATTTTTATTTTATTTTATTACAAAACTTTTTTTTATTATTTGAGCTTTAATAGCAAGAATAAATTATAACAAACGGTCAAGTTCCTAAACTTGTTCAATAAGAAAATGCTTTATCCCTTGCACTATTACCAACAAGGGGTAAATGAGAGTAACGAATTCCACACACACACACACACGCACGCACGCACGCACAAACACACACACTAAATAAATAAATAAAATTACTTATTAAGCGTTTGAGGAGGAGCCTGACTCTCGTAGCACAGGGAAACCTTATACGAGAGCAGATAGAATTTTGTAAACTTATATGTGTGTTTTTAAATAAATAACATTTTCATTTTCATTATTTGTCACCGGGGGCATTTGGGATATTTTAGTGCCAACCCCGTTGGCAAATAGAGGGTGGCAGATGGGAATAAACCAAACAGAGATATTGCGTATTTGATTAGTCGCAGTAATCGGCTTGGGGACTATTATTATTAAAATTTCTGTTCTATTATTAATGCCAGCATGATTGTGCGTGCGAGCGGGATAGAGAGTCAAAAATGCGAACCAATTATCACGGAGTAGACCCATATAAACCGCATGAATAGGCATGATCGAAACGATACAGATTTGTCAGAGAAAACGGAAAGCAAAAATTTTATGAAAGTTAAGTTTTATTACTTTGGAGGCACGAGATTTGAGTTCGCAATAGTCAGGGTCATAAAATAATAATCGTGTGTAGTCTGCTTTGTATTTTGAATTGAAAAAGAAAAAAACATTTATTGATTAGGGAGGGACGTCACAGACACAGAACAACATCAGAAATGGCAGACAAAGAAAATGACAAAATATCACACCAATATTATAAATGTTTGGATGTTTGTCGGTCAATCACGCTAAAACCACTGAATGGATTTTTATGAATTTTGGTATACAGACAGGGTATGAATGAGCTTACTTAAGAGATATGATACTTTTATCCAGATTAAATGCTCCCTTGGGATAAACACGTCGGCGCGTTTGCGCGGACGAAGTCGCAGGCGGGCCACTAGTAAGATTATAAATGTGAAAGTTCGTTTGTTTGGATGTTTGTCGTCTAGTAAAAAAAAATTGGTTGCCTGTAAAGTCGGTATACGGGCGAAAGTTTTACGTGACAACGACTTTGAGTGGTAAAATAATTTTAATGTGAATATTCATTCGTATAACATGAACCGGTGTGTATGCCTATCTCTCTCACTCTCTCTCTCTCGCTCTGTCTCTCTCGCTCTTAGGCGGGTTAACTGTGCTCGAGTGGAAGGGACGCGTGCCTTTCACTTTTTATGTCTGTCTCACTCGCTCTTAGGTGGGCTAACCATGCCCTAGTCGAAGGGACGCGTGCCTCTCACTCGCTCTCATTGTGAGCGCGGAACGTGAGCGGAGCGTAACGCAGTTTCTTGAAGTGTCACCCGGCAAACCAATTTATAAGACGTTGTCACGTCAAAAAAATAAAAAAAAATAGATGGAAGTCTACTAAATAGCCATAATATATTATTTTGTAATCATATTTTATATTGTACTAGTGGCCTCCCGCGACTTCGCCCGCGTGGAATCCCTTTGTTTTCGAAATCGCGGTCGAATGTAATAAAAAGTATCCTCGCCCGTTTCCTGGTTCTAAGCTACATCTCCACCAATTTTCAACCAAATCAGTTCATCCGTCCTTGAGTTATAAAAAAGTGTAACTAACACCACTTTCTTTTATATATATAGATATAGATTAGTAGCTATGTTATTATTTTAAGTACTACACCTAAAAAAATCAATCGCCTTATGCAAAAAATACTCCTATGATTTTGCAGCCATTATTTAGTTTTTTTTGTTATCCATTGCAATTGCAGCTTATCCAATCACACCAAAGTGTTCGTTCGATCTATGGGATAGTGATTCTCTCGCTGTGGTTATAATAAATCGATCTTATTCTTGTTCCAGGTCGCAAAGAAGGCAGCTCCTCGTCTCCGGCTCTGCGGGAGGTGCTCGCCGTCATCCGCCGCGCCTGGCCCGAGCCGCGCTCGCTATTCGATCACTGGTCAGTATAACATATTTTCACCATCAATTTTCATCACGGATATCCCTTTTTTGACGTGACAACGTCTTAAATTTGGTTGTGGCTCGGAGTCACTCATGAAAAAGTGTAACGCCCGCTCACGTCTGTTACGATGAGTCACCGAACGAGAGAGAGGCCTGCCGGACCGGCGAATGCCTTGCGTCTCTCTCCCACTCAAACATGATCGGTGCCACGTAAAATCTTTGCCCGTAAAACCGACTTTACAGGCAACCTTTTTTTTACTACAACTTCACATACATTGACTATCACTTTAGTGTAATGGTCAAGAAGTTGACTAATAACCAAGAGGTCGCGGGTTCGATCCCCGCACAGTACAAGCATATGTGTGCATGAATGAACATGTGTGTTTGTACTGGTCTGGGTGTTTTCTATGTATAATGTGTATTGATTTACAAAAAAAAAGTAATAAAGTATGTTTATCCGTTGTCTAGTACCCATAACACAAGCCTCGTAGCTTAATTTGGGACTAGAGAGTTGGTGTGATTGTTGTGGAATATTTATTTGTGAAATATTGATCTGACTCCGTGGTAAGTAGTTTAAGCACTTGTGTTACATAAATCTGGATCAACAGTGGTTTTAAAAATAAACTTAGTAAATACATAAAGCACCCAAACCAGTATAAACGGACATGCTCATGCATGCAAGTTTGTACAGTGCGGTAACGAACCCGCGACCTCTTGGTCTAACTGTCAACTTAACCATTATTTGACAGCATCAACACCAAACAGCTAAAATCACGAACTCACGACCTTAAGATTATGAGAAACAGCTAAAATCATCTGCCACTAAACACTCGTTGATTCATGACATTTTACATTTTCTTTGACTGTTGTGCCTTGACATCGGAACGAGCTAAGTCGAGACGACTTGTTATAAATAGTTAGCTTTTATTGCTTCCATTCTTATCACTAATGCGCTTTTCTTAGAGTATCTATCAATTAATGGCCACTATCGATTCAAAGTTTCACATTTGGTGGCAAAATGATTACGCTATATATTGATTGGCGGTTCGTGCGTGAGTCAATTATTTAAAAATGAATCCAAATTAAAACTGCTTACTTATACCCAGAAGCAAGAGCAAGGCAAAAGGGGCACTGACTCCGGCAATTTACGTAAGAAACATAATTTCTTTGCGTATTTTTTACCGTTGGCCTGTCAAGCTGTTTCCGCAGCCTGAATATCGCGAGTGCTTTTAATTACGGTCCAGAGTTCTCACGCCCAATTGTAATTATTACTTTTAAGTGACTAGCTTCCCGCCAGAGGCTTTGCCTTTACTTATTTAATATGCATGCTATTATACATATGAGCCTTCCTCTTGAATCACTCTATCCATGGAAGAAAACTGCATCAAAATCCGTTGAGTAGTTTTAAAGCATACAAACATTTTACATACATAGGAACAGACGCGCAGGAAACGACTTGTTTTATACTCGTATTAGTGAAGTTTTGACACAGCTGAAATCGTCTTGTTACGTTGCATATTCTTTAACTTGGTTTGGTAATTATTCTGTCTCATTTTTCACAACGGTGGCTATAGAGAGCGATAAGAAAAATCATGGATCAGCGTTTTATACCACATACCTACTTAAGGCCAAGGTACACCTGCAGAATGCTATCGCCGCGACTCACGATTTTCATCCATTTGGCCGCGGTGATTGATTTGATATCACACTGATGTCACACTAAGGTCAGACCTTAGGCTAATCTGTTTTTACGAAATTAATTTCCTTTAGTTTCTGATTGTAAATGAATGTTTTGTCTTGTAATTCTTGTTTGACTAAAGCAAATCGTTGTTACCATGATAATGATGATAAGACAATATATATTTATTAATGATGATAATAACAAAGTTCATTGGCCATTTTATATGGACCTATCTATTTTCATTAAGCGAAATCTGTGTTCTAGTAATCTTATCAGGTCTCTAAGTGTAACACAAAATTATCAAGGCTCATTACGGCAAATATTGAGGTTAACGCTTTATCGTTATCAGCGTCTAAGTGCTTTTCAGCGGTAACGATCGCCAAGGCGAACGAAAATTACTTACAAAACATATCGGTGGTCGGTACCCGTAGCACTGCGGTTGCAAGATCGATATCGTATTTATGATCGAGCGGATCCTTTCCGCAAACCGATCTTGTCGGTGTCAGGTCTCTGAGGGTCTACTGCAAAACTCGTTCGTATTTCCAAGTCTAACCATTCCATTGGCAAGGCCTGCTCGCATTAATAAATACAAATACAAATTATTTATTCAGTATCAGGGTTGTTACATGTCTGGGATACGATTGAGGATTTCTTTTAAGTAAAAAATTACTTGTGGCAAAAATAATAAATAAAAATGAAATCTATTTATTTCAGACATAGTCATTAATGCGACTAGCTGAACTATTAAATAGCCTATTATGGGTACATTTACAGCAGAGTGAAAAAACAAATTCTTGTTTACTCGAGTGAACGAATGTCTGTGAAACCACAGATGCTCTGGAGTCGGTCGGCCGTGCTCCCTAAATTTTCATATTTTGAATGTAGCCAGCGCCTTTTATTTATTTTAAAACTTCTTGCGTTCAATGGTGGACTGAATGCTGGAGGCATTCTCTACCAGTCAACCACATGTCCAAGCAGAAAACATACGCCTATGCTCGCACGGTCAAGTGCGTGACAGCAGGCTATAGCCGAAACTACTGACAGCGGTTTAGTCACAGAGTAGCTGAGCAGAGTAGGGCCCGTACTGCAAGATGAGACTGCTGATGATCTGTACAAGCGGCCAATGAGGTTATATCTGACTTCAATGGCCGCCTGTGCAGACGGCAGATGCTGCAATGTTTGTGCAACCGAACCGAACGCATCGTATTTGCGCAATAACTAATGCCGATCTGATTTAATTGAAAACACTCGATGCTTATTAATTACACTGCATTAGCCACATGCGAGACTTCCGTTGCTTTGGGTTCGTGATTCCAATCTGGGTTTTCCATCGGGTGTTGGCAATCTGAAAGAAAGAAACGGTTACTTTGATTCGGAGCTTTTGATGTTTCGATAACAGTAATATCTCAATTTATTTAACGTTAAAATTATTTATTTGTTTTTTCGGTTTAGTAGTAGTAGACATTGAAATGATTATTGACTTAATATTTTGCAGTGATAGTAGTTTTCATTTTTTCAAAACTATGTAATGACAATTTACACCATAGTCTACCTGTGACCACGGACGCTGAAAAGGTAAGCTAAAACGTTTAAAATATCCCAAAACAAAATAAATAATAAATATTTCACAACAATCACACCAATTCTCTAGTCCCAAATTAAGCTACGAGGCTTGTGTTATGGGTACTAGACAACGGATAAACATACTTAAATACTTTTTTTTGAAAATAAATACATATTATACATAGAAAACACCCAGACCAGTACAAACACACATGCTCATGCACACTTATGCTTATAAGTCCGACATGTAGACCACTGCACCAAGCGGTCTTTAAAACTTTAGTGAGTCGGCCTCTAGCACGAGTGCACGTGATGACGTGTGGGCTCTTTAACATGTGTCAAAAGTAGTATGACACGATGTCCCACATTTCGGTCCGACGGTAAATAGTTCAAAGCCGACTTGGGTGGTCGGCGACTCGGCAGTTTAGCGTGAATTATTTACTAAGCAGACTTACTGGACAATATGAAATTATGTAAGTTTTCACAACGCCTACACTTAAAGCTTTAGCAAAGTTCACTTAGTGAAATGCAGAATTATCATCATTAACAAATTCACCACATCACAATTTTCAACAAAAATGCAGTTCGTTAACTATTTTTATTTTGGTTTTAGTTAATGACTCATCCTCAATCAAACAAGCTAATTCTACTCAGTTAGTTACTCTATACCTCAAAACTGTGTCACTGGCAAACCTTTACGCGCAAAAAGTTCACACGGAGCATTTCTCTGAAAAAAATGTTGTGTGGGCGTAAATGTGACGGTTCATATTCGCTCACATCTGCTAATGAGCGCCCCGAATACCAGAGCTGGTGATTACAGCCGCAGCGGCGCCGGGGATTCTCGAAAATAATTATCAGCATAACTATTATTGCAGTAGAAAAATTAACTGTCTAAGACAGAAATCGAATCTGAATCAATTGGGGATCCGGCCCGTGCGAATTCGCTCTGCCCCTTAGTCTATATTTAGGTTATTTGATATTAATAATATACCTCTCCTCTGAATGTACGAGTAGTTCTCGTCATAAAGTTAGTAAGTTCTTCATGCGTAATCTAGTTTGCTGTGACATAAACAATATCAATCTAATGTTCTTATAGGCCCTAGAAATGTTGGGTATTTTCCAATGTCAAAGTAGTATACTAAATTCTCTTAATTTAATGACTTTTTAACTGTCGTTCTATCAAATATGACTTGTTATTGTTCATCTGCCCAGTCATTATTGTGATCTTATTTTTAAATTTTGACCATTATTTTCTATCACTTTATAACTTTATAGTATACATTAAGAAACATTTTACTATAATCTTAAACTTTCCATGAATGATGATCTAGAGCTTCACTTAAAATGGAATCAAGGAAGATTTTCCAGAAAAGGGATCAATGAGTCGTAGATATGTTTGTTGACAAAATATTGCTTTTCCTTCGCCATACGTCGGGACGCGGTTCTGCGCCAACTCAAACATATTCTTTGTGTACGTTTCCGGGAATATGTTTCACGGTGGAATTCGTTCGATTTCGGTTACTTAACAAATATGAATCCTTTCCAACAAAAATATTCCGTTTTATTAAGTTTTTGTGTATTATACCTTATGAGTTATAAATTTATGATGATGTAAGACGCATGTTGTTAAAATTATATTATTTCCCTAGACGATCTTACGAAAACATTAACTTCTGTAAAATATTTGGCCTGTGTTTCTAAAAATTAAGCTGGTTCCTAATAACGGATCATTGAAAGGTTTTTATTTATATTCCATTTGTAAGGTTATGTGATAAACTAAGTCGCGTAAAATCAGTTTTGTTAATAGGCTGATTTCGGCCGTTGTCATTCAGGGCTGGCGGGATGAGGGTGTCGCGAGTACGTATCCGTATGTATACCTATGTCCATGTATTGTGGAAGTTGCGTAAAGTCGTTCGTCGCGGCCGTAAAAGATCCCTCAGGAGTGAGTGACGCGGTGTTTATGTCCTCATCCTGTCAGACACGTAACACACACCTAA
This sequence comes from Pyrausta despicata, assembly GCA_963921415.1. NCBI lineage: Eukaryota > Metazoa > Arthropoda > Insecta > Lepidoptera > Crambidae > Pyrausta > Pyrausta despicata. The sequence goes on from OY992864.1 coordinate 14,902,966, forward strand.
CTCCAAAACTAAGTTACATGTGCATTACTACTTTTAACTTCCTTACTTTTATTTACTCTTAAACAAACTTAGATGATCCTATACCTAAGTATGGGATCCTATGATCCTGATCATAAATATCATAATCCATGATGAGTCTTAGTCATGAGATGAGTTGCGAGATCACATCTCATTGTTCTGTCTATCTATCTGTAGAATTTTTCTATCAGTTTGTAGCTTTTCACACAGTAACTGAACGTGTAAGTATAAAAAGTTTTTCTTATTTGTCGTACACACTAGAATCTAAACTTATAGGATAGGGTCGGATATTAGTCGGTGTTGGACTTTATGAGAAGCCCTCAAGCGCTTGGGTTTGGCTCCATCCAATAATCATTCAATTGAAATTCAAAGACACAAGTGATTAACAATAGGTACTTTTATTGACTGTATGGAATCAGGAAGCTGTGTTTTCGATAGAGGTATCACACGACAGATTATAAAGCTATCGAACAAACAGTTACAACATGGTTGCGGTTAGTGCGGTCTACCAATTAGGAATGACTTCCCAAGTGGTGTAGTATCCTTCTGCGATTGGTTCTAACGTTTGAAACATTTGATCAAAACTATTATTTTGGTGAGAAGTATTAATTTTTGAATCCATCAAGGGTTTTTTATTTCGATTTGTTGTCGTGGATTCGAGTATTTTTCTAGAAAGTAGAGGTATAATACAACCTTTCTAGAAATTATAGGACCTAATCCTTGCGATTCGCCATGCAGAATGTCATGGTCTGCGCTAGTGAATACTTGATAAAGGAGTAGAAAATGCGTTGTTTCTATGCATCTTTAATCGATGAGTGAATTATGGGCAAAAAATAGATGGAAAAAGAAATGATCAATGGAAACGCGGTCAACGGTATATAAATTATTTACCGTTGATTATCATGTTCTAGCGAAGGAATGCGAATACTCGCGCAAGCGCGACCGACGATGCAAAAACGACGATAAAAATGAGCAATCGATGGACGACATGCTTTCTTCATGACCACGGGCGATACAGAAATGATGTTGTAGAGGCTATTAAGTTGTCAAAACGATCGCTTCGTCCGCGCATGGTGATTAAATAAGAAAATCTTTGCATAATAGCGGAAGCTACGTGCATGAAATGGTAACACCGCCACCAATTACACTTTCATTTGAGTCATTTATATTGCTGGTTCGATCAAGTAGAGTATTAATTCCCGAGTATTGGTAATTTCTTCGAATTTATCATTATCATTTCCAATAAAATTTTGATTCACCGATTATTCTCCAAAGTACCTCCGTCCCATCATTTACTTACTTATCAATGTCTTCGCGTAAAATCACAAATTAGCTAACGATGGCATACGGATACGACACTCAGAAATTACCTAATGATATTAACATGGTAAGTGCGTTGACTCAGACTCAAATCTGCGGTTTTGCCGGCTGTGTTTAACGTGGTTTTATTTGCCTCATTACATTTAATGAGCTGGAGCTCCTGCTCTGCGAGATAAAGTCCGTAGTTCTGAATATAGCTGTCCCTGTCACTCGTGTAAGCTTCAGCGTGAAGGGGAATGGCAGAGTTGAAAATACGGACGAAATGATACGTAGGTACTCGGGTTCCACATGTGAGTGAGTGTATTCATCATTACAGTGCGAAGATTCATTCGACGCGCGCGCTCGCTCCGCGCGCATGCGTCTTACGCGATAACTATAGCCCGCTAACGTACGATAAACGAAATTAGTTACCAATTTTACGATACTTTTAAAAGACAACGACTACGATTTAAAAAAATAATGTGACCGAACAATATTCGAAATAGTGTATGAAAATGTTTAGAACGAGCAATGAGATGTGAAGTTTGACTTTCTGCCATGGAAAGGTGAGATTCCAAATTAATATGTTAAATTGGTTCAATTGTGTGTGAAAAATATTTTTATCTTACAGAACGGGAATTTTGATACCAATCTGTAATGTTTTATTTCTCTTCTAAATAATGTTTGTTGTTTTGTGTTTCCTCGATGTTTCGAGATAACAAAAGAACTACTTAAGTAGGTGTAGGTATTATTTACTGGCTAATTGCTTATTTTCATGCTTCTTTGACTCTTTAAATTCAAATAACTAAAAAAAAAGCAATAACTTACTTTGAGACTTTTATATTTTTCTGCATTGGTAAGCTCTTAGGCACCTACGTTCATGAAAACAGTTCATCTCGGTCGGAATTTGGGTGTCTTATTTTATTTTATTAGACACTCCTGAGGTGAAATGAAATGTGGAGTCGGTGGCAAAACTCCCGATATTTCAGGGATTTGATATCTCTGAGCTCAGCCGTAGAGCCGTAAAGATTGCGGATAGCACCGGGAGAGATTGGGAACGTTTTTGCGAAGGGTCCCGGCGAGACAACATCGGCCGGGAACGAGGGATCAATGGGCTATTTTAGCACCCGGGACTGTGACCCCGACTCCGGCATCCGACGCCGCGCCGTCTCGGACTTAGCCTTAGAGGTCAAAACAATACGCACACATCTACCAAACCTTTGATTTCATTGATGGAATTCAGGAACCAAAATACATCCAACTGTAATTACCTGAAAAACCAGTCGCAGGACTTACTATGGTAATAAATGTCATGAATGTCAAAAACATTGAAAAGAAAACGATCTTTAAGTACTTGATAGATTCTTACAAAAGGAAACCATTGGCATGGTTAACTCAATTTTAGATTTCTCGACATTTATGATATGACTTTAATTTATGATATGACTTTAAACAAAATAGATGTGATCTTTCGTTGTTTGCGAAACACTACTTGCATGTATGAATTGCATGTATTGTAAGGACGTTGCATATCTTCCGTATTTTATTATTGAAAAAGTACCAAACTTAGAGAAGTTGACCATGACATTGTAATAGTCGTGCTGGCCGATTGCTACCACGGCGGCCAATCTCAACAGAGATCAGCCAACTACGCAGGAGATATTATAGTGCATAAGTGTGAGCGCAATACACAGGTGCACTCACTGTTCCATCACTCTCAAAGTTCGGTAAGAAGGCAATCCGACATGACCGGAGAGAGATCAGGCGCAGGACCAACGGCTTAACGTGCTTTCCGAGGCACGAGGGTGTAACACCGCCAACTTCTCGACTCCGAGCTGTTTTTGAGAAATGCATGACAGAAAATCTCAGAAACAATTTTGGCTCGACCTCTCGAACCCAGGACCTCTCGGATGTAAGACAGAATCTTTGCCACTACATAAACGTGGCAGTCAAGTCCAAGACATTATCAATATCTTGTTTGTCGAATTGCCTGCCTTGTAAGTGTTTGTTTGCTTATCGTAATGAAAACATAGGAACAATACACGACAACATAGAAAAACAATTGAACATTGTTAACAAAAAAGGAATTATAGATGCTACTTCGATCTCTATTCCGCATCTCAGTTGCGTTTTTGTGTCATAGGAGTGAATACAGATGAAAGCACGTCAAGGTAAAACACTGCAGCATCTAATGCGCTGGTTTTAAGGGCGGTTTTCCAACGGAAATGGGTAGCCTAGGTGCAGGCCACATACATTATCACCATGCGCGATTCTTCGCGACGATTTAAATTCATCAGTCGAGTTTCATTCAAGGAAACCACGAGAGGTGCGCGATTTATATTCCCCGCTACAAAAGAAGAAAATCCAATGTTTTAATTATTCTAGCATGATTCACTCACAGTAGATTTGTGTTATGGCTCGTTTGTGGAAGCCCAGTCATTGTAATCCATCTGTATACAACAGCTGCAGTTAGCAACTGAGATGATGATTCAGACATCAGCGCAAAGTGTGAGCGGTACTAAACACTTTTATTAGGTATTCAAAAGCCAACTATAAATTAATTTGCGACAAATATCTTTCATTTTACGTTTCGAAAAGAAAAAGGTAGGTTTCAAAAACCAATCCGCACTGAGCCCACATGGAGTATAGCTCACACTTACCATCTCATAGTTGAAACACAGTATAGTTGAGTTGAGGCCTATATATTCATACATGCAGTGGTACGTTAGAATATCCTAATATTTTACTTTAATGGTTTCGATAGTTACTCAAATAATCGTGTCGGTCGTAAGCGTAACCGGTTCCTTATCGATGAAAATATTGAATTTATTACACTTATTGATTTATTATACTCGCATTCTTACATTTATTTATTTAAGCTTTATTGCACAACAATACTTTGTACAAAAGGTGGACTTAACGCCGTAGGGCATTCTCTACCAGTCATACCTTTGGGCTAAGCAGAAATGTTTACAAATTTACTTGTACATCAAATTTACTTTCATCAACCACACTCCGTATTGCAAGATTAGAGCTTTGTTTAGTGTTTCAACAGTTTGTGGTAGAGTCAAGTGTCATTTCCATTCTCATAACGATGTGTCATCTTCCACCGGCTCCATATAGAATTGCAGTAGATATAGCGAAGTGCAGAGAAAACAGTAGTTTTGTTGGGATGCCCGCCGCAAGGGCCGCATTCTATTTCCGGAGCCGAGGAGACGTGTACAGTTACTGTTTTAGATTGAGATATTCACATGGGTCGCGGGTGTCGAAGCAATGCTATAAGAAGTCGTGTTCGCCACGTTTAGAGGCGGGTGGCGTAAACAAATTAATTACGGATAAAATTAACCTCCAACTTTGGCGTCACCTCATACTCATCTTATAGGTGTCCATTAACGCTTAGAGGCAAAATTGTTTGTCGTAGAGCTACAGACATTATTACATTACATTGCGACACTTCCTTCTAACATTATAAACGCGTAAGTTTGTCTGTATGTTTGTTGTAGCAAAAATTCAGACAGTTTATAACATGGAATAAAACATATGTAGAGTACCTTTTATCCGGTAATACTTCACGGTTCCTGTGGGATACGTAGAAAACCGGTTCTATGCGGGTGAACTCGCAGGGCACAGTTAGTCTTTTATAAAAATAACTTTTGTTTAGCTTCTCCTTAGAGTTTAGAATGAAAAATCACCAAACTATAATATTAGTTCAGTTAGTAACTATTTATTTAACAATCCTACACGGAGGCAGAGCCTAAGTAGATATCGAGCCAGTTAAAATATGCATGAGCAGAAATCAGAAATTCCGAATCCGATTGCATCGGGAGCGGCGTAGCTTATTGCCGCTGTTTATGCGCGTGCGCACTGTCCGAGCTCTCGCTGTCGTAGCTCCTTTGATAAAATTGAAATTCTACCGATATTATAAACGCGAAAGTTTGTAAATATGTATGGGTGTTTGTTACTCTTTCACGTAAAAAATACTGTATGGATTCTGATGAAATTTTATAAAAATATATCTTGATACATCAGAATAACATTATACAATTATACAGAACTAGTGGCCGCCCGCGACTTCGTCCGCGTGGAAAGCCTTTATCTTAAAAATTCTTTATGAATTGTAGCCTATATGTTATTCTGATGTATAAGCTATATTGTGGTAAAGTTTCATTCAAATCCATTCAGTAGTTTTTACGTGAAAGAGTAACAAACATCCATACATCCATACATCCATACTTACAAACTTTCGCCTTTATAATAGTAGTAGGATTGAGAAGTGTTTTGTTGGGACAACAACTCAACCCGCGACTCCCGAGTCGCGGGCGGATTGTTGACGGAAAATATGAAAGAAAATTGTAAATTGATCGCTAAAATTGTGCGATTGTGTGCCTACTTCGAACCGAATGCAAGCAGCGATGCTTCGTTTTGCTGGCTTGCCATCTGATAGTTTTAATGTATCTCTTTCATTGCTTGTGACTATACGAATATGAGATGAGAATGCTTATTGAAAGGAAATTACATACTCTGCCGTTATTGAATTTTCATCAAAGATCAGTTCGCATGTTTTCTTCGCTCCGCTTGTGTTCAGACAGAATATTGAATGCGCAAGAGCATGCGTGGTCCCGTTGACGTGCTACTAGCCGCAGATAGGTATGGTGGCCAGTACGTCATGGTGTCTTATGCCCTTGTGATACGGGCGATTTTGCAACAAAAATGGGTGGTCGGATGTGCTAGCCACTATGCATCTCACACATTGTTCCGATTCCGATCTATTATTAATAGCTTCGATGCATTCAAAACGGTCTATTTACCCCAAACGCGATTTGCAATTTATCAATTAAAATTGCGTGTCATGATTATGATTACTGTAAAAATTGTGACGCTTTGATCGCTTCAAATATTACAATTCTGCGTACGAGAGCAAATACCTACTCATTTATGTAGCATCCAATCCCCTTTCAATAATATAACAGTTCTCCTGGCCGATTTCGACCACAGCGGGCATTTTCCACAGTGATCAGCCAACTACGCAGGAGATATTATAGTGCACAAGTGTGAGCGCAATACACAGGTGCACTCACTGTTCCATCACTCTCACAGTTCGGTGAGACGGCAATCGGATATGACCGGAGAGAGATCAGGCGCAGGACCAACGGCTTAGCGTGCTTTCCGAGGCACGGGGGTGTAAAACCGCCAACTTCCTGACTCCGAGCTGTTTTTGAGAAATTCATGACAAAAAAACTCAGAAACAATTTGGCTCGACCTGGGATTCGAACCCAGGACCTCTCGGATGTAAGGCTGAAACTTTGCCACTACACCAATAAGGCAGTCACGTCAAAAATAGATAAGATAAGATAAGATAAGATAAATTTATTTACGAAAACATGTGTGGACATTACATAGCATGAGATACACAGTAAAAGTAGATGATAATTTGAACAGTTAGTATCAACATGTCTTACCAAAAGTTGGCATGTAAATATTGGATTTATTGTATCTATAAATTAGGAACATTAATAAAATATTAATTCATACAAAAACATACATGCAAAAAATAATAATTATAATAATATGTTATAGTGCTCATTCTTCCAAAAAGTCATTAATGTCATAAAAGCATTTGTCAATTAAAAAATCCTTAAACCTAATTTTAAATGTATTAATTGTCATATCTTTGTAATGTCTCGGAATCTTATTATAGGTGTACCTCACGTGTTCAACTTTTGTATTGCAGTCGTTATAAATGGTCCGCGATTGCCTCCTAACACGCGTGGGTAGGTTATGTAGGGAACACTAGATATACACAACAGCTCATCAGGGTGAACACTTCGGCATCTTATACAATTGTAATAAGGGTAATGTTTGCAACAAAATGGGTATCTTGATGTGCTGTCATCTAGACTGTACTAAACCATCCTAGGAATTGCCGCAGTGGCGAATGTAGGTGAATGTAGGTGTATGTATAAATGTTACAAAACAAACCCTCCGACTGCGTCCGAGCGGCGCCGGGGGACTAATAGGAGAAGGGAAGGGGGTTTACCTTAACGATTACTTACGTCGCCGTTATAGCGGGTATCGTATTACATATCACTATTTCAAGATAAGCTAATTTGGATAGAATGTTATTATTGATTGTTGTCATATACGTGAAAGTGCCTACCTAACTATTAATAAAACCCATAACATTAGGTAAGCCCTAAGCCTAATTGCTTGGATTTATTAGTATTATTATTTAGTAAGAAGTCGTCGTAGTATACTTGTTTCGTCAGAGCCATCAAGAGCTCGAATTCTGGACTGATAATTTTACTGTCATTATAAGAATGGTATTAATACTCCAACCTGAAAAGCATGGTACCTACCTATCTTGAATAACTCCTCAGAAAGTTTTTATGCTCATCATGACAGACAATCGCTTATTTTGTATCAGATGTACGGTAACCGAGGCACGGTTACCGTAACCCTTTTTACCCTCGACGTAAAAGACCCCAATATCTGTTTGTGTTGGTGTGTTTTTGTGTGTGTCTACCTGTGGCGTCGTAGCTTCCGAACGGAGTGACTGATATCAGTGAGGTTTCTTTCACTCGAAAGATAATTTAATCCCGGTGGTTCTCAGCTCTGGCTGGTCGTAACCCGCCAGCCGTTGAAGCACACCAGCCGTTTTCCTGGTCCATTCGGGGTTTTTTTTAAACTAGAATTGAGTTAATGCACATCATAATCTACGATGTATTGAGTTTTATAGACATTGATCTGATTGACACTATGCGCCTGAGTTTGATTTCAGCAACGAAGGCTGACCTATATTTCTCTCGTTCCAGCCGCGCCGTAACCCGCATGTCGTACACCCGCGCGCCGGGCGCCGGGGCGGAGCGCCGCGAGGAGCCGCGGCTGGCGCTGCCGCCGCCCGGCGCCTCGCCCGGCCTGCTGCGCCGCCGCTACTCCGTGCCAGAGACCATCATGAGGAAGTGAGTTACTTTGCCCTATTCACTGTAACTAGCGGCCGCCTGCGTCTTCGTCTGCGTTCAAATTGGAACAAATAATAAATGTTGAGTTTTGGCCGAGTCTACTCTCTCTACTAGCTGAGATCTTTAAAACCTTAATCATATTTTTAGGCCCTAGCACCGCGACAGGCTAGTGGGAAAGGAATGCTCTTACACAATTAATATAATGTGCAAGTTGTTCTGTTTGGCATTATTTATATGTTTATTTCTCAACTTTCAGATATCGTCTCGCCCAACAGCGGTCGGATTCAGAGGAAACAGGGGCTGCCACAAGTCCTTCCCCGGCGTCGGCGTCGCCCCCGCGCGGCTCGTGCAACTCGCTGTGCGACGCCCCGCAGCGCTTCGCGCGGCGCGACCGCGAGCTCATGCGCAAGTCCGCGCTGCTGCGGCGGCTGTGGGGCCGCGCGCCGCCCTGCGCGTCGTGCTGCCGCTGCGGCGCGTGCGGCGGAGACTTCTGCGACGGCGCCGGCTGCGGCCGCGAGACGCGCTCGCTCGACGGCTCCCGCTCCGAGCTGCGCCCGTTCTCCGCCAGCCTCACTTCGTCCCGCCACTCGCACGCCGGCTGGGCCTCCCCCAAGCGCCAGCGCCTCGAGTTTCCGCGCGACATGCGCAGCAGCGAGGAGATGCTCCGCGCCGCCATGCGGAACAGCTACGACCGCGCCGAGGAGTCGCGCTGCGAGCGCGCCACGAGGCCCGACGGCCCCGACTCCTGCCCGTACCGCGGCCCCGACTCCTGCCCGTACCGCGGCCCCGAGGCCTCCTCCTATCTCGAAACGACGACTGACGTGATGACCGACAGCTACACCTCCAAATTCGATATAAACAGCGAGAGGAATGCCTATGTAGATACGCAGTACTCTGATAGACTGTCGTCGGATGCCGTCACGGTGGAGATTAAATCCGCTGACCATCACACGGACGTCGCAGATAGCGAGAACTCAGCATATAACCCGCACGTAGATGACAACTCCTACGCGGACTCGTCGGACACGTTCTCGACCTCTATGTCTACCGCGAAGGAGACTAATGGATCGGTCGGACCGAAGTTCCCGAAGCAAATATCTAAAAGCGCTCACATAGACGGACGAATCAGTGAGAGGTCGGTGAGTGTCGAAAACGATGACAACAATGTGCTTCCGTACGACACGCCACTCACTGTGGAGACGCCGTCGTACGAGCTGCTGGAGATCGTGGTCTCCGAGACCAGCAACACCGTGCCCGCTCTGAAGAGCACAGCGACGGAGCAGACCACGAACTCAACCTTGAAACCGCCACCTAATCATAGGTTTCCACAAAATATAAATATCGACGAATACGTCTCCAATATATTAGTAGAGAGCTTAAATTCGCTCAGCGATCAGCTCGAATGTATGAACGCCTCCATAGGCAATGATCGTAAAATAAATATAGTCGAAAAAGAAATCAAAGTAAAATTGCAAAATACAGGAGTGAACACTATTGTGCACCTCAGTCCGACTTCTAATAACCAGATAATTTTTGGTAACGAAGAACTATGTAATAATGATGGACGGAAAGATAGCTGTAATAACCCTCAGGATGCTCGCGACAGCGTCACCATACGCGAGGAGATGATCAGCGTCGAGTCCAACAACAACCTGACGTCCGCGGGCAGCGCGCCCGAGCCCCCCTCCCCGCCCGCGCCCTTCTACGAGGTTCCCTTTACGAACGTTCTTCATCACGACAACGTTAACAAAGCCGTGCTGCAACAGATACAGAAACTGTTCCAGGACGAACTCCAGAACATGGACTCGGACATCAGCTTTCAAGTCGGCTCCATCCCGGGCGTTTCCCATATTGAAATATCTAACGTCGACGTTTACCTGGACGATAATTCTGATCCAGCTGTTGCGAGAAACCAAACAATTGAAATGCACACACAACATAACGTGGAAATATCTGAAATCATCAGTGGGGTTAACACCGGCAATTACTACGAGGATGTGGAAAACAACGTCGTCGTTCCTCGCTTCTCGGCGTTCCCTAACACTGACTCTATGGAAGTCAACACTTCATCCTCAGACGATGCCGAGTTGATAGGTTCAGACTGCACGAGTCTAGTGGACAGCTTAGACGACCCAAACTCACCCCGATCTCTTCTACTACGCCGTTCGTTTAACAATAATAACAACAAACGAAGCGAACTCGTTCGGTCAGCTATAGACGTTCTAGATTTGTTACCAGAAAACTCACCAAAAGATGATGATGCGCAGCACAAAGAACGTGGAGAGGCTTTTTTCATTCGAATCAAAGATGACGACTGTGACTGCGAGAAAGAGAACGTCATCGTTGCAGATCACATGCCGGAGAAGATAAAGCAGCGTCTGTACCGGCGCCAACGCAAGCGCGAGATGCGCATGGAGTGCGCGCGCCGCTCCAAGGTGAAGCAGCTGAAGCGCGAGCTCGAGCGGCAGCGGCACTCCGACCAGTGCAAGTCCAGGAAGGAGATCGAGAGGGAGTGCATGGCCATCGTCAACGCGCTCATCGACGAGGTCATAGCGAAGATAGCGCAGGACGAATACAAGTGCATGCGCATCAAACAGAAACCTAGCAAAATGGTCGTATCCAAATCAGATGAAAACCTTTCTAAAAAGACATGGAGGAAGGATATCGATTTTAGTCACAGCAAGGACTCTTTTAGAACGAGCAGAGGTGGAGGTCCAATAGTTTACATAGACAAACCAGACAGGGGTCATAAAAAGTCAAACCGACATCATATACACGGAAAACTATCGCTACTGACGCACACCTCGTCAGACTCACCTGAAGAAAGGGGGCCGAAGAGGATCTACCAGAAATCAGAAATACACGACGGCAACAAGTGTATAGAAATCCTAGAAATTCTTGAATACGTTAACGGTTCACAGAGTTCGCCAGAAACGACTACATCCGATGAAAATCACAACCACAAAAATAAAAAGAGTCGGATACCGGTGCCGGTCTACGAAAGAATACAGAAAACGCCAAAAAGAAGCTCGCATCAAGCCCATCACTCGAGTAGCGAAAGGTTAGTGAGCTCGCCGGTGGCGCCGCCCCGCGATAGAAGCAAAAAGTCAAATAACTCGCTCGCAAATATGCTAATGGAAGTGCTGGCTGACGAGGAAAGTCCTGAATCAGCTCCTGAGCCTGCGCGCCGCGCCTCCGTGCCTCTCGGCGAGCCGCGCTCGCGCTCCAACTCATTGCGATTCAAGCGCGTGTTCGACAGCATCCCCGAGGAGAAGAGCAGCATCAGCTTCGACTCCTCGAACGAGGACGCCAACCACACCCGCCGCGCCTCCGCGCCCACTCTGGTCGACACCCTCAAATTGCGGCATAACAACTGCAGCAGTGGGACTGCACAACCTCTCGAGCCGGCTAGGGCGGAGGAAGTCGCCAAGTCGTCGAACCCGGCACGGGTGGTGAAAGATACGAAAAGCGCCGGGACGTCTCCATTGGTCGATGTAGAAGCAGAGAAAAGAGCGCAAACGTTGAAAAGTCAGACGACGATGACCTCCCCTAGCCACAAATCAGCGGCGACCAGTCCCCTGCGCAGCTCGAACGGCGCTGCGGCCCCGGCGGGCGCGGCGGCGAGCGGCAAGCGCGGGCTGGCGTCGCGCGGCCGCGCCTGGCTCGGCTTCACGCGCCCCGAGGCCAAGCTCGAGGAAGGTATCGCGCTCGCTTGTGCATCCCCGCTGGTTTCGCACCGCACGCCTTCGGTATTCGTAGAGTAGTCGCCGGGCGCACACTTCTCACGACCGGAGTAAAACGATCCGCTACGTTATTATTTTTGTTAGCGTTTTTTTTTGTATTCAGTAGAACTTACACGTCACCGTTGAACCGGCACACTATTTATTTTGTTATATTTTTGTCATAGACTGCATTTATGTATTGTAATGTACGGTTGTTTGAAATTGAGTAATAAACGATTGACGTTTACGAGTTTTGTTTTATTTAACGAAGGTTCGAAGGAGACGAGTCTCGACGTAGACGCGCCCGGGGATCGGAGGTCAGCCGCTACCCAGTGCGGGCGCGAGCGCGACTGGCTGCGCACCGTGCGCACCATCCAGACCGAGACCTCCGACCCCGTCATCGTGGGTGGGGACCGCGGCCGCGACCGCTCCAAGTCGCGAGCGCGCGAGGACTCGAAACGCAAGGATACCAAAACCCGAAAGGCTCGGGGTAAATCTGAGTCGAACGAGCGCCGAGCACCGGACACGTCCGACGGCGAGCCGGTTAAATCTCCGCCCGCTCGGAGAAGGGAGGACGTGGCCGTGCGAACCGACAAGCGGAAAATACGGACGATATCGGTGGAGCGAAGTGAGGAGGAGATCCGGACTAAATCTGTGAAGCTTCCGGAGTTCAAGGCTGCGGGGACGACAAGTTCGAGCGACAGCAGCGACTCGGGCGGCAGCCTGCTGTGCTCGCTGGCGCCGAAGTGGCTGTCGGCGCACGCGCGGCACAAGCGCGGCGCGCGGAAGCGAGACGCCGCGCCGGCGTCGCCGCGCGCCGCTGCGGGAGCACCGCCCGCTGCAGGGGATCAGTGGACAGAATCCGATGGTAAGTCTAGTCGGAAGTTCTGTACCTGTACTAAATCAGCATTTATTCCCCATCGGTTCTGATGATTACCACCAGATGGCGCTTTAGGTTTTTACTTGTAATTTGAAATAATAAAAAAAAGGCTTCCTCTGAAGCTAGCAATTCGGTTCTATGATGAATAAATCTGTCTGTGCCATAGATGTTTTATTTATTATGGATAAAGATATACTGGAGCCCTTCAACTGAGCTGAACTGTACAACTTATTTTTGACGTGACAACGTCTTATAAATTGGTTTGCCGGGTGACACCTCAAGAAACTGCGTTACGCTGCTCCGCTCACGTTTCGCGCGAGAGAGACAGAGCGAGAGAGAGAGAGAGATATAGGCATACACACCGGTTCATGTTATACGAATGAATATTCACATTAAAATTATTTTACCACTCATAGTCGTTGTCACGTAAAACTTTCGCGCGTATACCGACTTTACAGGCAACCAATTTTTCTAAGATGTAAGCTGTAATGTCCTTCGTTCCTAATAATTTAAGTTAACTTAAGTTTTTCCCAGTGGACACTATCAAAGTAAACTTCGCCCTAAACTGGAGCCGAATCACGATCCTAGTTCAAAATTTTTGAAATAATAATGCTGCCAGTAATCTCAATCCAAGACCGTAAGGCCCGGGTTCCACCAGAGCAGAGAAGAGAGGAGACGATAAGAGATGTGTTTTGAATAACTTATCATTTCGATCTCCGCTTGATCAATTTCCACCGAAGCTTAGCAGAAAGTAGATATGGAAATAACGAAATCTGATTGATTATTCAAAACACATCTCCTCTTTTCTCTTCTCTGCTTTGGTGGAAACCGGTCCTATTACAGTTCCTGATCATATTCATATTATTCATAATATTTATTGCAAAGTCACACGTTACTGTAAGGTGTTACAGTCTCATGAGTAAACTAGTACAGTGACGCTCGGCTAGGGCACGGCAATTTAAGTTTAATTGAATTACAATATTAGATTAAATAAAATTATTAAACATATCATTAAATTTAATTATACTATCAAGAAAAACTATTGAATATAATCGAATATAATTAAATAATAATAATAATAATATAATAGAATATAATCATTTTGGCTGGCAGAGCCGCGCTCGTCTACATCGGGCGGGTGGTCGGTGACGGTGGCGGGCACGTGCCGCGCCGCGCTGCCCGCCGACCTCGAGATGCGGCTGCGCTTCCCGCACGAGCGCCCCGCGCTGCGCCCGCAGCCCCCGCAAGCGCGCGCGCTGCCGAGAGACGGGGAGCGGCGACAGGTACACTAGCACGAGCACACACACATTGCAAGATCAATATAAATTAGGCATGATTTACAAACATGGCGTTTTTGAAAATCGACCTCTATGAAGCTCTCGCGCTAAAGATAAAACTAATTTATTTCCAAAAAAGATTCTTACAATTACACAAAATTTAAGAAATGTCAATTGCTTCTGATTCCACCATTCAAAATCTATGGCGGCAAATTATTTTGACGGATGAAACTTGAGAAGGTGAAAAAACAGTATACAGTCAACCTTTTGTGGTGTCATGCATGTTGTGTTTTTGCTACCTAAACGATTTTCGAATAACGTTCTTAAAACCAACTTGCAGGAGTGGTCGTGCGGCGAGTGTGCACGCGCAGGCTGCTCCTGCGCGTGCGGCTGCGTGCAGCACCCGCCCCTCCCGCACCCCGACACCGGGAAACTCAAACTCACTATGAAGAAGGAGGCTTTAGGTATGCTTTAAAGACAAATCGAGCATCCGGCGGTAATATAGACTAACAAACTTTTAAAGACTCTTAATAAAATTAAATTTAAAAAAAACCCCGACCCCGAAACGGCTCGAAGGATTTTGACAAACATAGCTAAGAACTACCGTGATTAAATTATCTTTAACTATCCGTTCTGGAGGGGGTTAAAAAACTGGATGCAGGCTGCTGATAACCGATCGACCGAGAAATATAAATATGTCTGTGGGCTGATTATGATGATGATTAGCAGTCAAATGAGACCACACGATTCAAAGACCGCCTATTTACTTTGCTCTTGCGACAACCGCGTTAGCTGATTAAATTAAGGTCTTTTCATAAAAAGATGTCATACTAAGTCTGTAGATGAAGTAAAAAGACGCGTAGTACAGTTACTCTGCTCTCTCGATTACACACAAACTGAATCTCTGATTTGCAATAGCTAAACTTACTTATTCATTAACTCTATCACACATACACACACGCACACACACACGCGCAAACACACATACACCACGCTGACACATACATCACATATAAACTCACCACACAAACTCTCATCATAAAAGTGCCACACACCCCAGATTATTAAACTTAATTGGTCTCTCAAGATACAGGCATAGCCTAGTTTTAGAGCCTCTGGTAACTCTGAGATTTTATGGCTTTTTCTTTATATTATAATTTATATGATATACATGTATGTTTTTAGCTGTCAATAAATATATTTCTATTCTATTCTATTAGGTTCCCATAAAATACTAGTACCGTTATTACTTTCAGATTCTTCTATTCTTGCGTCAAAGAGTAGAAAGAAGTCTGCTGAGCCGCTGCCCGACTTGGAGACGTTCCGCGCATCGCGCAGCAAGACCAGGAGCTCCGTGAAGGTACGCCCCATTCCATCACTCACCAACTTATATACCACAGTCACCATCAACATGCCTGTGCCTTTTTAGGGTTCCGTAGCCAAATGGCAAAAAACGGAACCGATTAGCTAGCGTGTTCGGTTCCACTGTCAAGCTTGAAAAGTGACAAGGATGGCTACATCTGTGTAGCCATGAGTAGTGTGGTAGAGGGTGACTCTGTGACTGTGACGTTATTAACCCTAATGACTGAAGTCATTTATGCCAATATTGTTCAACTAGCGGCCGTCCGCGACTTAGTCAGCGTTCAAGTTCGAACAAATGTTAGAGTTTGCCCAGTCTACTTGCCGAGATCCTTTTAAACGGTACCTCAATCATATTTTTAGGCCCTAGCACCGGGACACAGACTGGTGGGAAAGGAAGGAATGCTTTTACACAAATGATATACAATAAGAGATTAAAACTATTCAAGACAGCGTTTAGCTTTACGCATAATGCAGTATAGGAGCCTGTATACATATTTACACCCAGAAGGCGGTTGTTTCAGACGCGACGGGGGTACTCCCTGCACTGCTGGCTGCCCGACGACGCGCCCGCGCCCCTGCGGTACGCTGCTCATTCTCATACCCTATATTCAGACGTTGGGCGAATCTATTATCCAATGAGTGGGCCTCAAAATCGTTGGCCTCAACGGTGAATTAATGCTTTATTGGTCTTGTATTCTAATGGCCAATAACGTTAGTTTTTGGGACAACTGTTCGCCTAACGTGTGGAGCCGGCTATTGGCTAAACTTGACTGCATACATATTTTTTTCTGTTGGCTCGAAAAGCAATGCTATTGGTTTGCAGAAAAAGGAGCAATTAACGAAGAGGCCAATTCTTTTCTTGAAATCCACCCATTGGGTTACATATCACCCAATGACCCTAACATTGGCTCAAAGACATATCTTTGAGCCAATGTCAGGGCCAGTCTATGAATTCAGAAGATAACACAACTCACAGGCACTTAGATATTTTTACACAGGACTCTGAGGGTCACATACATACCTTAGATTGGCTTTACAAGTACTATAGCTAGTCTCCTGACAGTCGCGAGTCGCAGCCACAGTATGCCACGTATTTACGCTGGCTGTGAGCCCGTATTCTTCGATACTAAATGTCTTCTCCCACAGGACGAGTAACGGGCTCTCAGTGCTGGGCTGTGCGATCATCCCGGAGCTGAAGCCGCGCGTGCCGACGATGAGCGAGCGCGACCTCACGCGCGCGTACACGCCGCGCCACTACCTGCGCTCGTAGCGTGCGCCGGCGCGCCCTCTGCGCGCCATCTAGTGAACGCACACGACAAACTATGACTGCCGCAAATCTGACGATGCTACTCGGTTTGAAACTTTGTTGCTAAGAGGCATATCACAAAATTTGATAATCGAAAATGGACGCCGCTACGACGTAATACCTTCCTACTGCGTAGCGGCCTCTGATTTTCGATTTATCCTTTGAAAACCAAGTTTTTGGTAAAAAAGCTGCTTAGCGGTCAAAAGTTTGTGACATGACCCTTAAATCAGGCTGAATGTTAATAAAATTATCGTTTTGAATAATAATCAAAATAAAAACGTCTCTCTTTTGTTCCTACTAGGACTAAGGCGGTCTTCGGCGGTTCTTCACTGTTAAATGAGTTTTTTCCGTTGAGTTGAATACTTAATATTTTCAAAGGATAATATTCACTCACAAAAGAGAGTAAGCTATGATTCAGTCAGCGCTAACTGATAGCATCGCCAGTTTTGTAACCTACCTAGTTTGAGTAGGAGTCGTGCAACACTGAAGAGAATCAGCCGCCCTTACCCCAATACTTGAGAAGTACTTAACAATATTTGAAGGCAAAAGATATTCAATAGACAATTCAGTAACTGTGGATTTTTTATACCACTTGTGCTGTAGATGGTCGAATTACGCAGTGAATCGCCTTGGTAATTAATTAATTAACTACGAGTACTCGTGGTTGGCACTAGTGCCTCCCAAATTCCCACCACGCTTAATGTAGATACAGATAGATAGACTTGCACGATGAACAATGTAAAATTTTTGTAATAAATTTATATTATAACGTTACATTTGACGATTTTTTTGGGTTTTATTCATTTACACCATACAGCGACATTGTCTGGAAACAGAAGGCCCACTATTAGAATCGATATCCGTCAAAACGACAACGTGAACAAATGACAGCACATCACACTAAATATTCCCCTGATCACATGCGCAGAAGCCACAGTTTTTACCTTGACGAGCTGAAATGTACCTGTGCCGAATAACGAACAAACGATTATCGTTTTAAAGGCCTCTGATTCAACCATCGACGGATAAAACAAACAAAAAAATATCTGATCAGACACAGATAGACCGCTCCAAACTTATTTGCGCTTAACACCCCTTAACGTGAGCTCTACACCTAGTATGTTGATAAGGAACAAAGCTTTGGTACCTGTGACGCTTCTGTCATAATAATACAAAGAAGTATCACGTTCGGCCTGTACGTAGCCTCTCCGCCATTGGCAAAGTATGCTGAAAACAGCTCATAATTCACTAGTAGATGGCAGTCAGTCAGTTCAAGAATGTCTTCACATCCGATGATTAGAGCTTCACATAAACAATATCACCGCGTGTGTAGTTATCACAGAGCGATTAATTGCAGCGGACATGCCGTTTCAAAACGCTGAAACGTCACAGAGGCGGCAAAAACTATACTCGCAACTGTCCGGCCGGGCGGACAGTTGCGAGTATCTCCGAGCGGGTATCATCCGAGTATCATTTGCCGCGAACCGGTCTGAACACAGATACGACGCGGAGTGCACGTCGCTTGTCGTCGCGACGCGCGAATTTGCTATCGGACACTGCGGTGCTATTATTTGTTGTTTGTAAAACATAATGATTTATAGGCGGCACTCCTGCCCCTCAAGATTCGTATTCCTGGGTTAAAATTATTTATAAGTATGCGCATAATAATCCCACTGTTTGTGGACAATCGGTTACACTAAGTTTACTTACTCCCGTTCCTAAAGTCGTACGAACCTGCGGTCACTGAATAGCCTTAAATCGCTACAAGCAGCCTGCTGTGTACCTAAAAACCCGAAATATCGGTGACTCTACATAGAGCTGAACAAGCTTATGGGTCCGATAGACTGATCCTTGAGGTTCCCTATTGTGGAAATTACAGACCTCTACGGCCCCTGGGGCCGGAGTGATTCCTAGTTTAGATTGGACCCCCAAAAACATTATGACCGACAGAAGGGGTTCCGGGCTTAATATTTTTGTTTGGGGCCCTAGGAGAGCGCGATTTTGGGTTCGAGGAGGTAGAGGGGATCTAGAAAAGTCAAATTTGACCCGACGTTTCAGAACAAACAAACACCTGAAAACATGCTAGCTCCGGCTGTGATAGCCAGTTGAGATATCGCGCTGAAACAAGAGGCTGACGTTGGGACTCTACAAGGTATTTAATTTGTAATTAAAAGAATTTGTGTAACAACCCAGTAATGGGTTCTCTAAATTTGTGAATTTTACAAAAAATCATGTAGAGTCTGAGCCACCTATTTCGCGTGGGATTTGATAAGCGAAATATGTAGAGCTAGATAACATGCACAACATAAAATATATAAGAAACACACAAAAATATAAAAATGCATAATAACTTTTAACTTTACAATAAGGTTAGGTTAGGTTATTCTATCTCACCATAAATCAATTGTTACCCTTCGGGTATAAAATGTGGTCATTCGAGGGGTAAAACAGCGGCCATACGAATCACTTTTCTATTTTGCCTCGTTGACGGTAACGACATTTCTTTAGCCTTTTCCATATGGAAAAGGCAATATTGCCTGCTGATAGTGGGAAAACAGCCAGTTACTTTTGCACGGGGGTATATTTCGCTGACTGCGTTCATTACCGCCACTTCAAAGTCGCATTTGAAGTTCCTTATATTTAGTACAACTGGTAAAACTGGCGTGGCTCAAATTTAAACGTGCCATCTCCATATTTTTAGCGCGCATAACTTTTTTTTTACATTTTAGAAACAAATACTTATATTTTTCTGCTTCATCGTCGTCTGCCACGAGAAAATTTTAGACAAGTCAAGGTGGTACGTATGAGTCTTCTAAATTTCGGAATGCTAACTGGCCTATACCTTTATGTATATACCTTTTCCGCACTTTATACAAACTGACCTTTTTTGTATGAAAGGCAGGCAGTTTAGACGCACTGACATTAGGTAATTCTCTGATAGGCTAGGTTTTTTTTAATTTTTATTCTGTGCTATTCACCCGGACGTGGTCCAGGATTGGCTTGCTATTTTTCCTTTCATTCCAGTTCTATCATATGTGCTTCTCGCATTTTCTTTCTACATACTGATTGTCGTGGCCTGAGCTTCGGTGGATGTGTTGGTCGAGTGAAAGATAAGAGTTTATGAACGAAAGAGTTATATTAACAGTTCTACAAACAGTACTTAATTATAAGAGTTAGACTTATGCTAGGATGAGTTGCGAGAGTTATGATGATGATGAGTTTTGAGCGCGACCGCACGATTAGGCGTCCAAGAATGCACTAATTAGTAAAAACATATGATGGTTTGACGGCCGCAGCGAGCGACCTATTTACCGGCACGTGAGCCGAGTAGGTGTTCGATTGCGATGCACCGAACATATTCCCGAGCGGGAGAGGTAAGAATGATACAATAGAGAGATGATAGTTAGTAGATGCGACAAGATGATACCATTTTTTAACTTAAAACTAATGATCGGGTTAGTGCAATTGTTTGATGATGAAATACTAAGATCTAATCAATGGTGGTAGCACATTTATTTAATTGCACTAGACACTTCACTTATCACTGAATTGTAGTTTTTTGATAGTTGGCACTTTTAAAACACTTTCACTATTAGACTTTCGCATTTGCGCACTATTGCACTCACTTAATTCACTAAGATGACACATGCTGATTGACCTGGCGACAGGCGTGGGCGCCACGGGTCCCGCCGCCTCCTGCGCCGGCATGTCGGCTACCGCGGGCGGCGCTGCCGAGGCTGTGCTCCGGCGCAGTCTCGCCCGCCGGCCGACGATGATGATTCCTATCACTGTTGCAGCTCCCAGTATAATGTAAATTACAGTATAGTGGTGTATATCATGGTAGGATACTGCGCCAACATCTTCAGATAATTGTGCATCCTTTAACTCTTGTATTTTTCTTTCAATTTCTTTTGATAACGAAGATTGATTAGTCAAAGATGGAGCTGCTTCCGGTGCGTAGTGTTCTAAGCTTATGTTTATGATGTGGTTGATCGGAGCGATTGAGTTTATACAGGGTGAATACGAAATCGTGTAATTCCTTTAAACGACATGTTCAGCTGCTTATATAGAACGATTCTGCAAGGGTCAATTGCCCATCAGAAATCACAAGAATAAAAATCAATTTAAGATCGCAGTAGAGAAGATGAGTGCTTACTTAATCATATGATATCATTTAATGAGAAAAAAAGTAAAAAAAAAACTACCTATCAAACTAATTCAAAATTATTCTCAATTTATTACGCGCAGTGGACGGTTACCTTTTCAATGACCTTGGATTTCAATGCACTCGGGCGTTTGACAGGACGCGAGGTGCGGGCTGCGCGCGCAATGATTAAAACAGTCTTCAGATCTTTCTTTTTATGTGTAACTTATCGATACGACTAATGACTAGTTCCTCAGTTAAAAAAGCCACAAAAGACAAACAATACCATAAACTTGCTTGATTCCATTAATTTATCGTCAAGCTAGAGTCCCAAATTGTGTTTCGAAACAAGAAACTCATACTGAGAGGCAAGAAAGAACGTCTGTTTTAATGAAATGTGTAATTCCAGCTTGCTTAGTAAAACAATCTCTAAACATTGCTCACTTAAGCTAAACGTAAACTCCTAAATAAACCTAGCAGGAATTAAAGCTCAGCTCGTGATAAAATAAGACTGATTGATTGAGCACGTAGGTACACCACAGACCAGTCCCTAGCTAGTCACTGAGCACTACCTACTGTGTTGTTTACACCAAATAAACTAATCGAAAAAAAAAACTTACATGTAGTTCCATGGAATTAGACCTGTGTCAATTGATCATTTTTCGTAACCCGGGTCGATCATGACCCACTTGTATAGTGATCGGGTTAAAATGACTCGATCTTATCGATCATTTGGGTCACAGTTCATTTGTTTGTTTGTACGATCGAATGACGAATGCTTTGTTTAGCATTAACGAGCAGGTTGTTGCTGAACACACGGAGTCAGATCAACCTACCCAAAACTGTCAAATTTCTCTAATCTTTATACCGAAATCTAAAGGCTCAAAATTTATTGCATAAATATGACAGTTTCAGGTAGGTTGATCTGAAGCCGTGTGTACATGCCGTGTGTAAACTATGTTGACCAACTAATTTGAACAATTCATAAGTCACCCGATCGACAAATTTTGGTCGCGGGTCACGTGTCGCGACGCAAACAAACCGGTTTATTTCACTCACAGGAAAGAGTGCTAGCGAACGAACGCGGTTTGTAAGTACCTAAACGAAAGAGATAGACACTGTTTGTTACGTCTCATTCAATTGACGACGAAGACTCGATCATTTGTATGCAAGCAATTTGTTACGGTAACTACATAAAAATAAAGTGCAATTTGGTTTGTTTTGTAATCGGGTCAAATGATCGAATCTTTTAAAGATCCGTGATTCGATTAATCGTGCACAGGTTGCGATCGAATTGAAACGATTCGATCAATCGCGATAGACACAGGTCTACATGGAATATTCACTTACACAATCATCACCACACGTGCACGTCCTTTTGTGACATACCTTATGATAAGAAAATACACCACACAGCACTAGCTTAACAATAATGAACTAGGTATTGTTACAGTATTGTAACAACCTCTAAAACACACAAAATTTACGTCGACTGCGCAAGCGACGCGGGCTTCCGGGTGCAGTGCAATTTCAAACTACGACATCCACGACATGTTAATTAAAATTTAACTAACTGATAATCTCCATTAAACAAAACCTCAAAACGCGAGATGCAACGCGACGCGGCGACGTTCCAATCTGCACTACTGCATGCATTCACCGTACTGAACTTTCACATTTATTATTAATAACAACAACAAACCAGTAACAATTTGAGTTTATGCAAAAAATAGCAAAATTAACTCTTATTCCCTTGACATAGGATAGTTATGGACGCTTTGGCGGCGAAATGCTTTTATGACGGCACGAGTATTTGCAAGAGTATTTTTTAGGCGAAATTATGGCAAGGCAATAAAAGTGATTTCAGTTGTTTCTTATCTTACTCATTTCTTCAAACACTTGCTCACACACAGGCTTTTAAGTATTGCAAGGCAATAAAAGACCACTTTTATTGCCTTGCAATAAAAAATACTCTTGTACAAAGCAGCCGCCTCGACACGTGCTATCATGAAGGCATTTCGCCGCCATAGCATCCATAACTATCCTATGTCAAGAGAATAAGAGCTAGTTTTGCTATTTTTTTGCATAAACTCAAATTAAATTTAAATTGTTACTGGTTTGTTGTTGTTAGTAATAATCAGTGTGAAAGTTCAGTACGAAGAATGCAGTAGTGCAGATTGGAACGTCGCGTTGCGTCTCGCGTTCTTAGATTTTGTTTAATGGAGATTATCAATTAGTGAAATTTTAATTAACATGTCGTAGTTTGACATTGCACTGCACCCCGAAGCCCGCGTCGCTTGCGCAGTCGACGTAAATTTTGTGTGTTTTAGAGGTTATTGCAATACTGTGACAATACCTAGTGGTTTGTGGTGTAATTTCTCTTCATAAGGTATGTCACAAAAGGACGTGCACGTGTGGTGATGATTGTGTAAGTGAATATTCCATGGAACTACATGTAAGTTTTTTTTTTCGATTAGTTTATTTGGTGTAAACAACACAGGTAGGTAGTGCTCAATGACTAGGAACTGGTCTGTGGTGTACGAGCTCAATCATTCGATCTTATTTTATCGCGAGCTGAATCTGTTACAATAAATGTGATTTCAGTTGTTTCTTACCCATTTATCCAAACATTTGCCGACTGGCTTTTTGCAAAAGACCTTATGGACTATGCAATAGGGTTTTTTTTGATATGTGAAGGTACTCTAATGTTAGTACAAATTTTGCACTTGTTTCGATCGGTTGCATAATTTATCGCGATGCCGCTCACGAATCGGGAGCTCGCAGAACTTGTGTTTGAGTACTCTCGCACTCAAAATATGAGCGAGACTAGGGAGTGGTTCCGGGTTCGATACCCAGAGTCACAAGTGCCATCTGCTCGACGAATTTTGAGAATGGTTCAAAATCTTCTCGATTTCGGCCAACTAACCGTCCCTGGCCATGCACAAGCGCGTGGCCGTGCACCTGTGTACCCTAGGGCACTTTATCGAGCCATACGCCGATTTTTTATGGCAAATCCAATGGCAAGCACACGGGAGGCGGCACGGAGGTTTAGAGTCAGTCAGGGCTACGTCTGGAAGTTATTGAACTTATCGGGACAGCACCCCTACCATTTCCAGCCAGTCCAAGACCTTACCCTAGCTGATTATCCTGCCCGTGTATCGTTTTTTAAATACGCCAAAATTATGATAAGCCTTATTTCTAAATAAGATTCAGTAGAAAATACTAAGAGTAATAGTTTGTATTTTTTTTATTGACAATTTTGACCGTCCTAAGCCGGTAAAAAGTATGAAGGGAAAGTTGGAATTCAATGTAAACAATAATAAGAAGTCGAGAAGCCCGTGGTTGTAGATTAACAAAGAGACTATTCGTAATTGCGCTTATCGCAATCGAGTTGGTAAGTACCTATCATGAAACCTAATTCACTGCTTTTTTTAATTTCATTCGAATTTTTTACACATCAATTACCAAACCAAACATTTGTACAAGTAAAAAAACCTTCTAAGTATTCTTATTTTTCAGTAAAGCATTGTTTTATTAACTTATTACTTCAAATAAAACAAAAGAAATAGTAGGTTTCCAGTGAGTTCGAACCCATTGTTATTAACTGACAAAAGCCCCAATGTTATCCTCCGAGCCATAAGAACACGTGCGAAAGTGGCTAAAAATGTTCGTTATTAGCGCCTAGTTTTGTGAGTCAAATATCGGCGAGCTATCAACCGTCTGGCAAAAAGATAAGATTTAAATTTGCTTGCGTATTCATTTTGGGTTGGGAGCAGACAGCCTACTCCTAAACAACGCTTCATTCGGCTCTATCCGTCCCTCTCGCACATGTCTGCAGATGAGTGCGAGTGAAGTGCCAGGTAGATCCGACAATAACGCTTTAGGGGTAGGGCCTCACTCAGGAACAAAATGAGAAATTAAAACTAACAATATCAGTGACACAAGTTAACGACAAACAATGGCAACGATTTATGAGCGAGTCTTTATTTCCAAATGTACGAATGTGAGTCGTGTGATGTGATAGTATGTTGCAAGTGTCGAATTAGGTTAATTTATGTTAAGTGTACAACATGTGTTATGGTGGTAAGTGTTATTTAAATGCCCTATTGATTTACTTACATTGGAGTACAGTGATCGTGTTCATTACTCACACATTTGTCTTATTGTGGTGTAAACAACACAGGTAGGTAGTGCTCAGTGACTAGACTAGGGACTGGTCTGTGGTGTACCTACGTGCTCAATCAATCAGTCTTATTTTATCACGAGCTGAGCTTTTAATTCCTGCTAGGTTTATTTAGGAGTTTACGTTTAGCTTAAGTGAGCAATGTTTAGAGATTGTTTTACTAAGCAAGCTGGAATTACACATTTCATTAAAACAGACGTTCCTTCTTGCCTCTCAGTAGGTATGAGTTTCTTGTTTCGAAACACAATTTGGGACTCTAGCTTGACGATAAATTAATGGAATCAAGCAAGTTTATGGTATTGTTTGTCTTTTGTGGCTTTTTTAACTGAGGAACTAGTCATTAGTCGTATCGATAAGTTACACATAAAAAGAAAGATCTGAAGACTGTTTTAATCATTGCGCGCGCGGCCCGCACCTCGCGTCCTGTCAAACGCCCGAGTGCATTGAAATCCAAGGTCATTGAAAAGGTAACCGTCCACTGCGCGTAATAAATTGAGAATAATTTTGAATTAGTTTGATAGGTAGTTTTTTTTTTTTACTTTTTTTCTCATTAAATGATATCATATGATTAAGTAAGCACTCATCTTCTCTACTGCGATCTTAAATTGATTTTTATTCTTGTGATTTCTGATGGGCAAATGACCCTTGGAGAATCGTTCTATATAAGCAGCTGAACATGTCGTTTAAAGGAATTACACGATTTCGTATTCACCCTGTATAAAGATTGTCCTTTTATTTTTTGCGTACTTTTTAAGTTTCTATGGGCAAATACCGTAAAATTGTCTGTTTTGATGATGAAATTATCATTGATGTTTATAATGCTCGATGTAGTCAGCTGATGAGCGGTAACACGATCCCCACACATTACTCGAACTTGACACTGGGTGCAACAAACGTACAAGTATGTCTTAACGCTGGCAAGACTATACCACTTGTTCTGTGCTGCGGCGATGCTCGTCTGGCACTGATTAATATTTTCTTCTCGAGAGTAAATGAGTCTTTCGGTAAACAATCTTGTAAATTTTCTTGAGATAGTGGAATCCTTTTGTAAGTTGATAGCTATTTTAGACGAAATAGGCAGAATGTCGACGAATTTATTTCCCAACTTTTGAGGCAGTGCTATAATGTTATAAACATCATAACTATCTCTGGTAATCAATGGAATATCAAATCAAATCAAATCAAATCATTTTATTTCGACCAACAAAGGATCAATTTGTTAGTTACAAAAGAGACTTAGCCTAATGTTAGTATACAAACACACAGTAATAAATAACACATAAAACAAAGATACATTTTAATAGCACTACCGGTCAGACTGCCACCACGTGAACCATGCTGCAGTGGTTCAAGTAGTGACAATCTAACCTGTCGGCAAATGCTTTTAGGACGCTGCCAGAGCTAGCCCGTACCCTGCGCACTAAGGATGTACACCGCTTTCGCATGACTGTGTAAAAACAGTCCACCCTCGCGTCAGCAAACATTCCAGAGGCACTACAGTAGCGAGGCAACCCCATCAGCATCCTAAAAGCATTATTGTACTGCACCCGTAGGGCGCTGTATTGCTTTTGCGCATAAGAAAGCCACAGGCTGCTCGTGTAAAAAGTGTAACAATTTATTTTTAACTAAATAAAAATAAAACATAAAATTAAAGAGTAAGAAATACTTATATCTAATTAACACTAATAAAATAAAAACAAACTTACTAACTCAACTTTATTCTAAATACTCCAAATAATAATCCCGACAAAACTAGTAATTATCACTGTTGACTGAGGAGTATGTTATTTGAATCAAGTAACTCCCTAACGCACGTTACGGTCTGCGACATACGCTCTTGCGCTGCCGGTTTGTGAAAGCGATTCTGAAGGTCACGGCTCCTCGTCCCTGCGACACTAGACGACCGGACACGCTCTGAGGAAGACGCGTACCAGTCCCTATAATTCTTGTTTACAATTACCTATATTTGCTACTACTGTGCCTACTCAGTTTTGTGTGAAAATTAATAAAAACTCTTATGTGAATTCCCCAATTAAACGGGTAAGTGTTGCAAGGTGTTACATGTAGTTTTAAGCTTATTAGTTAACTAATTAGATAACTCCCATATTGGGCAAATTGCTCAAAAATGCTGTGTCATGTTAATTAATATCTAGCACATAATTTTAATCTATCTATAATTGTTAATTCACCTTGCGCTTAAGCTGTAAAAATATTGTATTTGCTTAATTTCACGTATTTTAATCACCTATAAGAAAACTCGTCATTTTTTTCGTGACATGACATTGCCGTAACCTTCATTAGTTACCGCAATTTACTTTAGTTGCTTAATCTCACTTTTCAAGTCTTTTCATTCATTTTCCGTTTGTGGAATTTCGTAATTATAATTCGTTTAGTTTTTTTTTATGAGCATTGACGTTACGAAATGTCACAAACATATTTTTTCTTTAGGATCTTAATTAGTTTATTATTTTTCATTAACTATCATGTATTCTGGTTAATTCTTGTGCCTCATCATTGATCACTATTTATTGCAAATCATTATCATCTGTACCTACGCCCCGCTTCGCTTGCTTAAACTCCGAATGCTGCAGTCAAACCACGAAATTCGGATAGTGGTAAAATATTTTGTTACACCATTCCAGGGCCCAACTACCCGGTACCGGACGTCACCACATACTACCCTTCCTACTGTGCGCACTGGCGTACTGCTCTGCCCCACTGCTGAACTGGACCACTACTCAACCTAGCAAGCCGGAAGCAGCCTGCGGAGGGATACTACCAGGACAGTGATAGTGAGAGGGACCTAACTACATCAATTCGGTCAAACTCGGAACCCACCTAATAAATTCTTATCTATTGTTAATCTTTTCTTTTTATTTTGATCCCCTCCCCTACGGAGAGTGTGACAAATGGCGCCCAACGTGGGGCCCACGAAAAGCCGAGCTTCAATACGAAGTTGAGCTTCGTGGTGGTAGTGGTGAGACGGTACAAGATTTACGAAAAGAAATAGTCAAACTTTCACAACTTTTGCCGTCTGAAGACATTCTAGAGTCCCACTTAGAGGCTTCCGATGATTTAAAAGAGGTCAAGGAAACGCTCATTAAATCACAAAATAATTTAGCTAATTTACATACTAAATTTGATAAAAATTTGCTTAATAGAACAGAGACGCTTTTAAATCACTTGTATCACCGCATCAATCGCATTGTGAACGCAACAGAAATAAACGACATATACAAGGTTTGCGTAACAAACTTTAATATTCAATTTAAAGACCTATCATCTTTAAAACTATCTAGCGCCCAGGCAACTAGCGCCCCATCAACAGCCGATACTTCGAATCCTACCACTATATCGGTAACGTGTGAGCGAAGTCTGACGTCAGATATAACTAAACTAAAATTTAATGGAGTTACTTGTGTCCATGCCTTCATTCAAAAAATCGAAGAATTTGTTTGTTCCCGAGGTATACCTATCGAAAGAATACCGTCACTGGGCTATGAAATATTTGACGGCGATGCATTACACTGGTTCCGTTATAACAAGGATAAAGTTAATTCATGGTCAGAACTACGTACCCTACTTAAGCAAGATTTCAGCAGCAGTGATTACGATTATAAATTTACTGAAGAAATTAGGTCACGCACTCAAGGCGAACACGAAAACATTATCATTTATCTTTCGATAATGCATGGTATGTTTTCACGCCTTAATAAGCCTATTTCAGAAGAAGCTCAGCTAGAAATCCTACTGCACAACATACGACCTTGCTACGCTAACACCTTAGCTGCTGTCCCTGCTTCTAATATTAAAACTATTGAAGACTTAAAAAAGGTATGTCTTAGTTACGAGACTGTTAATTCTAGATTTTCAAATTTTCGGGAACCTCCCAAAGCATCGTCTAGCACGATCGCCCCAGAGTTCTCCTATAAACCAAAATCTACATACTTAACTAATTACAAAAATGAACCTACAACGAATTTCAAAAGATCTGATCAGCCAAAACCTAGCACATCTTATTACAACAATAATTCATTTAAATCTAATAAAATTCATAATGATTCTAACAAATATAACTTTGGAACCAATAACACAAACCAAATATCTGAAATCGCAGCAATAAACGCTCAGTCATATAAAAATGTTTTCTGCCCACGTTGTAGAACAGACAAACACTCATTGAGAAACTGTAGTCAAGATAGATTCCTTATCTGTTTTAAGTGTGGCAAAAAAGATGTGAAATATCCAGAATGCTCAGATTGTCACCCTCAACCTTCTACTGAAACCTCAAAAAACTGATTAGGCCCGATTGGAGTGATCGAGATGGAGAATGGAAACGCTGGTTAACGTTCGTTCGCAATTTCACTAATTTTAGTTCGGTCGCTTCAATCGATAATAACGTAGTTGATCGCATTAGGCCTTACATTCAAATCGACGTATCAGGTTTCACCATGATTGGTCTACTTGACACCGGATCATGCGTCACTATTTTAGGAAATAACTGTCACAAAAAATTACTTGAAATGGGATTTCAGCTACAGGATTCCGGAAATCTAAAATTCACTACTGCAGGTGGTGAAGCAGTCTACTCTATTGGAACGCTGTCAATTCCGATACTTTTCCAAAACGAAAAACACACATTGGATGTGCATGTCGTTCCTGAAGTAAAAAATCCTGTTATTCTTGGAATCGATTTTTGGCGTAAATTCAACCTATTCCCTAAACATTTAGATGCAATTCTATTTCACAAAGATTCTGACCATGAACTGAAATCTGATTCTTTGTCCGGATCTCAGGCATTTCTTTGTTCTTACGACCACCTAACTGATACACAAAAAGCTACTGCTGATGAGCTTATATCCCAGTTCCGTGATATATCATACGAGGAGCGGGGATTAGGTAAAACTTCAGTAATCACACACCGAATTGACACTGGGGATGCTGCCCCCATACGTCAACGTTATTACCGTATGTCTCCTGAAAAACAACGGATACTAATTGAACAACTTAATGATATGCTCAGAGACGATGTTGTCGAGCCATGTGAGAGCCCATGGTCTTCTCCTGTGCTACTCACTCCTAAGAAAAACGGAGAACTTAGGTTGTGTCTAGATAGTAGAAAATTAAACTCTGTAACAAAAAAAGATGCCTATAGTCTTCCTTACATCTCGGAAATACTAGACAACCTTCGCGACGCTAAATTTCTAAGCAGCGTCGACTTATCCAAGAGTTTCTGGCAGGTTTTGATCCATCCGGATGATAGGTGCAAGACTGCTTTCTACATACCATCTAGAGGTACATTCCAATTTAAGTCTATGGCCTTTGGATTAACTAACGCGCCTGCTACGCAACAAAGATTAGTTGATTTACTTTTCTATGGCCCTGAATTTGAACACAAGGTCTTCGTGTTTATCGATGATATAATAATTGTATCGGAAACATTTGATCAGCACATAAGCTTACTTAAACGCGTTCTAGATAAACTACGAAACGCAAACTTAACTATAAACCTCAAAAAGAGTCAATTTTTTCGTAGCCAACTAAAGTATTTAGGTTACGTAGTGGACGTAAATGGGCTTCACGCAGATCCTGAAAAGGTAGAGGCTATCTTTAATTATCCCATCCCTACAAACCGTAAAGAGGTTAGACGCTTTTTGTGTACTGCATCTTGGTACCGCCGATTCATACCTAACTTTAGTGCCCTTGCATCGCCACTAAATAAATTAACGTCTCAGGGCAAAAAGAGCCCACCCTTTGCCTGGTCTCAAGAAGCTGACGATGCCTTTCAAAAACTAAAGTCACTTTTATCTTCATCTTCATCCGATCCTTTCGTGTCCAGACTATTCTAAGCCTTTTCAAGTACACACAGACGCCAGCGATCATGGTATCGGTGCTGTTCTCACACAATATCTTAATGACGAAGAAAAGGTTATAGCTTATATGAGCAAATCTTTATCCAAGCAGGAACGCAATTATAGCGCCACCGAACGCGAAGCTCTAGCCGTGCTATCCGCTATTGAACATTGGCGATGCTACCTCGAGAATGGTCAAAAGTTCACTGTTTTCACAGACCATTCCTCGCTCAAATGGTTCTTAAATCTGAACAACCCAACTGGACGTTTAGCTCGATGGGGTGTCAGGCTATCAGCGTTCAATTTTGAAATTAAACACCGCAAAGGCGCTGACAATGTAGTACCTGATAGTCTATCTCGTTCTGTCCCTATTGCCGCTATCAGTGACGCGACTGATTTACAGACTAAACCCTCGGTTACTACTGACGATCCGTGGTACTTAAAAACATATAACGGTTGCCTGACATCGCCAACGTCTTTTCTAAACTATCAAGTCTCTCATGGAAAACTTTACCGTTATACTAAGTCACTTAACCCTCTTACTAGAGAATTTCAGTGGAAAGAAGTCGTACCTCTCGAGCATCGTCAGAACATTATAAAACAAAACCACTGTGAAGCCACATCTGGTCATTTCGGCATTTTTAAAACGTATAAACGCATTGCACTTAAATATTTTTGGCCAAGCATGCAACACGATGTATCTAGTTTTGTTTCTAATTGTGACACTTGTCTTTCTTATAAATATCCTAATCATACTACTCTTGGCACAATGGGCAGACCTAAGGACTGTAGCCGCCCTTTTCAAATGATAAGTATCGATCTAGTCGGACCACTGCCTGTTTCTAGAAAACAAAATACGTTTTTATTAGTAGTTAACTGTTGTTTTTCTAAATACTGCTTACTTTTCCCAATTCGGCGAGCTACTGCCGATACTATTTCCAAAATTATAGAAGAAAAAGTTTTTCTTATTCACGGTATACCTAGTACTATTATAATGGACAACGGAAGACAATTTATAAGTAACATCATGAAAGATCTATTTACTACTTACAATGTACCCAATGTTTTCTATACTCCTCTCTATACGCCACAAGTTAATTCCGTAGAACGCTACAATAAAACGATTATCACTGCCGTATCCACACTTATAGATAATGATCACAGATCTTGGGATATTCATATTCCAAAAATTCAATTTGCTCTTAATAGCGCCGTTAATGAAGTTACTGGATACACACCCTCTTTCTTGGTCTTTGGGCGTGAATTAGTTGATTGTGGCTCACACTATATTGATACGGACTTGGCTGATCAAATTGTTTTCACCCCTCGAGATCCCTATGCGGAAAATTTAGGTAGCCTACGGAAGACATTTGATAAAGTTCAGGCCGCACTCATAAAAGCACATTCACTTAACTGTTCTACGTACAACTTGAGGCGTAAAAGCGTAGACTTTAATGTAGGGGACATAGTTTGGAAGAGAACATTCTATCTTAGCGATAAAGACAAAAGGTTCTCAAAAAAATTAGCTCCTAAATTTGTCAAATGCCGCATTACGAACAAACTTTCTAAACTAGTTTATGAGCTTGAAGACATGTCAGGAAACAAATTAGGTGTTTGGCATGTGAAAGATTTCAAGCTCCGTTAAGTTAATTCAACGGATTTTACTTAGCTAAAATCCTAACCTAAAAAGAGGGGTGTGTAACAATTTATTTTTAACTAAATAAAAATAAAACATAAAATTAAAGAGTAAGAAATACTTATATCTAATTAACACTAATAAAATAAAAACAAACTTACTAACTCAACTTTATTCTAAATACTCCAAATAATAATCCCGACAAAACTAGTAATTATCACTGTTGACTGAGGAGTATGTTATTTGAATCAAGTAACTCCCTAACGCACGTTACGGTCTGCGACATACGCTCTTGCGCTGCCGGTTTGTGAAAGCGATTCTGAAGGTCACGGCTCCTCGTCCCTGCGACACTAGACGACCGGACACGCTCTGAGGAAGACGCGTACCAGTCCCTATAATTCTTGTTTACAATTACCTATATTTGCTACTACTGTGCCTACTCAGTTTTGTGTGAAAATTAATAAAAACTCTTATGTGAATTCCCCAATTAAACGGGTAAGTGTTGCAAGGTGTTACATGTAGTTTTAAGCTTATTAGTTAACTAATTAGATAACTCCCATATTGGGCAAATTGCTCAAAAATGCTGTGTCATGTTAATTAATATCTAGCACATAATTTTAATCTATCTATAATTGTTAATTCACCTTGCGCTTAAGCTGTAAAAATATTGTATTTGCTTAATTTCACGTATTTTAATCACCTATAAGAAAACTCGTCATTTTTTTCGTGACATGACATTGCCGTAACCTTCATTAGTTACCGCAATTTACTTTAGTTGCTTAATCTCACTTTTCAAGTCTTTTCATTCATTTTCCGTTTGTGGAATTTCGTAATTATAATTCGTTTAGTTTTTTTTTATGAGCATTGACGTTACGAAATGTCACAAACATATTTTTTCTTTAGGATCTTAATTAGTTTATTATTTTTCATTAACTATCATGTATTCTGGTTAATTCTTGTGCCTCATCATTGATCACTATTTATTGCAAATCATTATCATCTGTACCTACGCCCCGCTTCGCTTGCTTAAACTCCGAATGCTGCAGTCAAACCACGAAATTCGGATAGTGGTAAAATATTTTGTTACACCATTCCAGGGCCCAACTACCCGGTACCGGACGTCACCACATACTACCCTTCCTACTGTGCGCACTGGCGTACTGCTCTGCCCCACTGCTGAACTGGACCACTACTCAACCTAGCAAGCCGGAAGCAGCCTGCGGAGGGATACTACCAGGACAGTGATAGTGAGAGGGACCTAACTACATCAATTCGGTCAAACTCGGAACCCACCTAATAAATTCTTATCTATTGTTAATCTTTTCTTTTTATTTTGATCCCCTCCCCTACGGAGAGTGTGACAAAAGAAGTACAGTATGCTGTGAAGAGAGTTATTTTCACTGGTGCAGTGCAGCGAGCAAACCTGCGTGCGATCATATTTGCTCTTACAGACAGTGCCCTACGTTCTCGTTCCATATCAGCGTCATCTCTCAAGTCAGACGTCACCACATGTCCAAGATACACTGCTCAACAAAGTCTAGGGAACAAGCCAACTATATGACTTTATTTGTAAAATCTTCTTTAAAAAAGTACTGATCTCTTTGAGGTAAACAGGTAGGCTGAATGTTTATCAAACGTTGTTCGAATTTAAAAAAAAATTAGAAACAAAAGAATTTTCGTAAAAAGCGGGAATCTTTCACTTTGATTGCTGTGTAGTGATACTGTATGAGAATTTTAAAGATAAAAATTTGTTTTATTGTTTTATGATTTTATTGAAAAACAAAATTAACTGTTGTTATTCGTAACTTTTGCGACTACGGCCATTATGTCACGACGTCATTTAACGCGGGAAGAAATGATTCGAGCTGTAGGAATGTTGGAAGCTGGGCTACCCCAACGCGAAGTTGCAGCTGCTCTGAATTCTCACGCGAGCGTTATCTGCAGACTGTGGGCACGTTACAGACTTACTGGCGATGTAGCCGAAAGGCACAGAGGCAGGTATAGGGTTACTACGGAAAGGCAAGACCGTTTTTTGCAAAATGTCGCAAGGAGGCAACCCACCATTACGGCTCGTCAGTTGGTAGAAGACCTCCAGTCGCAGCACCAGGTTGCTATCAGTGACCAGACTGCTCGGAGGAGACTCCATGAAGCTAATCTTCGTGCTCGCAGACCACTAAGAGTGCCCGCGCTGCGTCATGGAAATCGAGGACGTCGATTATTGTGGGCACGTGAACATTTGCAGTGGACCGTAGATCAGTGGGAACATGTACTGTTCTCCGATGAATCTCGCTTCGGATTTCATCCAGATTCAAGAAGAGTGCGTGTTTGGCGGATTCCTGGTCGGCAGATTCGGCTTCAAAACCCACAGGAGGGGTGCATCCCTACCAAGGTGGTACAATCATGGTGTGGGCTGGAATCCGCCTGGGTGGACGGACGGATCTCGTTTTGATCAGGGGAAATTTAAATGCAGAGCGATACTGCGAACCGGTAGTCCAATCCGTGGTTATCCCGCACCGACAAAATCTGGGCGCAGATTTTATTTTTATGCAAGATAATGCACGTAACGCAAACGTAACGCACATACTGCGAGTCAGGTGATGGATGTGTTCCGCGAGTACAACATCGAAGTGCTGGAGTGGCCTGCTCAGTCCGCGGACCTCAATCCCATTGAACACGCGTGGGATTTACTAAAGAGAAGGGCTTTTTGAAATCTCCCTCAAAATTTGAACACAGCAGATGAACTTTTTTCACATCTCTCCAGAGAATGGAGTCTTCTTCCACAAGAGACAATCGATAGTCTCATAATCAGTATGCCACGACGATGTCAAGCTGTTGTTAAGGCCTTAGGGGGTCCAACTGATTATTAAAAAAGTCCCCGCATATTTGTTCTTAACTGTAATGTTTTAATTTTTAAGAAATTTTATTAAATTAAATTTCTTTGTTTAGTTCTGTAATACACTTTCTTTGTTTTTCATTAAAATTACCTCGTAATTCCAAAACTGAATCCTTTATTTATATACGCAACTAATTAAGCATTAAATTGCGCATCGATTGGTATATAAACCTTAAAACAAAAATATATAAAAATAAAAATATTCCCTAAAAACCTCCTGTTCCCTAGACTTTGTTGAGCAGTGTATTTAAACTGTTGTACTCTTTTCAGAGGTACATCATAAAGTTTAATAGGAGGTATGTTTCGCGTGTGTTTTCCTCTGACCTGAAAGACCATACACTCACTTTTTTTGATGTTATACATCAAACCATGTCTGAGAGCGTACGCCTCACAGATGCCAAGTAATTTTGATAAGCCACAGACAGAGGCGCTCAGCAGCACCATGTCATCTGCGTAACTTATATTATTCAGGCAAATGCCGTCAATATGGCATCCGCCGCGGGTGCTACTAAGCTTCTCTATAAGCGCATTGACGTAAAGGTTAAATAGCTTTGGTGAGCTCAACCCCCCCTGCCTCACTCCACACTCCAACCTATACGGCTCCGAGTAATCATTTGACCATCTGACGACATTGACCTGGTTTAGATACCAGTATTTAAACATTTTAATGAGCTCTGTTGGCATATTTAGTTTTTAATATGAATTTCGAAAATAAAATAATATGTATTCATTCTAATTGTTCCGGCGTGAGTAAATGCAAGTTAAAATGTCCTTGAAATATGTCTGTGATAGTATTCAATAAAGTTGATTGAATATCACTTAGGGTTTGTAAGAGGCTTAAAGTTGATAAAGCTGAGGCGATGAAATCTTCGTTAGTAGATAATTTGTTCATTTGCTTTTCTAAAATTGCCATCGATTTGTCTAGACTGTTGATATGTTTGTTAATAATCTTATGTTGTTTAGCAATGATTTCCTCTGTTCTTTTAAGCATATTATATTCGGACTCTACAACGGACGTCTGATTTCTCCATAGTTTGTTGATGTGCGCTTGATTTTGTTTAATGTCGGCGATGTCCCGTGCATATTGTTCCGCGAAACGCTGATCTTATACTCCGAATAGGGAGTTCGCCAGATACCCGACACCGTCTATTAGCCCTCGACGCTGTCTGGAGTGGCCGCCAAACTGCTGATTTAGCAACAGTTGATCGTAGTATTGTAGGTCACTGTACCGATGTTTAATTGTGTCATAATCATATTACACTGATGGCTCGTATCCAGTCGTTGACATGTATTTTCTAAGTAGGTTAATAATTTATTGAGCGCTTCGTGACCTTCCCAGTATGGTGACATGTCATAGTAAACAACAAGAGTCCATTTGTCTTTGCACAGTTGCATTCTTGTTAGTGGGTCAAAGAAGAGTGTTTGATTGTTGGTTAGCTCCAAATGTCATTTTAAATAGTGTTATAAAATAAAATATTGTCATAGCAATCGAGTTCAGTGTTGTAGTTTTGTTTGGTCTTACTTTTCTTTCTATCTGTGGTTTTGAGTCTTCCGTCGATTTTTCGTCTGTTTCTGTTTTGATTTTAGAGTTGTTAATCGGTAAAACTGAGAATTTTATTACTGGTCTTTTGAGACATCCGTTTTTGGTTTTTAACGTGACTACGCGTACGTAGCCATCGGCTCCAGGGTGGGTCTCAATAACTCTCCCCATCGCCCATTTTCCGGCTGCAATGTTGTCTTCATGGATTACTACACTTTAATGTTGTGTTGAGGTTCCATCCACTTTCTCCGCGCTGTTAATTGAGTGAGATATTCGGACTTCCACCTTTTCCATATCTCTTGGAATATTGCGTTACATAGGTGCCATATGGTTCTAGCGTCCTCTGCGGTTTCTATTACATTTGTGTTAGCTCGTCCTGTTAAGAAGTGTGCTGGTGTCAAGAAATCGAGGTCCTCGATGTCTTCGGTAAGGGCACAAAGAGGTCTCGAGTTCAAGCATGCTTCCAACTGAGCCAATATGGTTGAATACTCTTCAAAGGTGAGTTTTTGATCTCCGACGACTCGTTTTAAATGATGTTTCAGGCTTCGAACGGCTCTCTCCCAGAGGCCACCTGCGCTAGGCCAAGATGGTGCGTTAAAGTGCCACTCGATTTTCATCTCCGTCACTTCTTGAATAAAAGAGTCACTGAATATGTGCTGGAGTTCTTTATATTCCTCTTGAATAATTTTGTTAGCGCCATGGAAGTTAGTTCCGTTATCGCTGTAAATGTGCGCAGGTGATCCTCGTCTTGCTGCCATCCTCCGCAAAGCTGCCAAAAATGCGGAGCTGGTGAGGTCCGACACAATTTCCAGGTGAACGGCTTTGGTCACCATGCAGACAAATACTGCCACGTAACCCTTTGTCGTCTTAGCTCCACGACCTTTGTTCATCTTGACGTCCATGAATTCTGTATAATCCACCCCCGTGTGGTGGAAAGGAGGTGCAGGGTTCACCCGTGCTTCCGGTATGTCGGCCATGAGTTGATGTTGTTTCTTTGTCTCATTTTTTCTGCACACGACACAATTACGCAGTTGTTTTTTGATGGTCTTCATTCCCCCGGTAATCCAGTATTCTTTTCTTAGGCGAGCTAAAGTTAGCCGCGGGCCTCCATGGAACGTACCCTGGTGAGCTTCATTAATTAACAATGTCGCTGACGGGCTGTCCTGCGGTATTATTTTTGGGTGTTTCATGTTAAAAGGTAAGTTCGCCTGAGATAATCGTCCACCGACTAATAGTAAGTTATCTCGACTGATGACTGGGTTCAAGTTTAATAATTTGCTATTTGAGTTTATTTTGCCGTGTTTACGTATAGATTTCAATTCTGTTTCAAAGTCGATTTCCTGCACTCGTTTTACAATTGTTGATCTAGCGTTATTAATTTCATGCAACGTGATATAATTTGGCAATTGCTTACGCTGCGGGTTCAATGTACGGAGTAGCCATGCTACAATGCGACAGATTTTTGTTGATTTAATTAATAATAATGTCGTCGATACAGTCCTTTTGTACAATGTTAGCCTGTGTGTAATCCTTTGACCTCAATTCCAAATCTGTTTTAAATGTTTTTTGTTCCTTATCTACTTTTAGTGATGAAAGCCATGATGGGCCCTGCCACCATAGGGATTGTCCTTTTAATTCAGGCACATACATGCCTCTGCACGCGGCATCTGCTGGGTTTTCTTTTGATTTTATGTAACGCCAGCAAGGAGCAGGCATTACAGTGACAATTTTTTCAACTCTGTTCGCGACAAACGGTTTCCATCGGTTAGGTTCGCCTTGTATCCAACCCAATACCGCCATTGAGTCAGTCCAGCCATAGGTAATAACTCGATGTTGATGAAATGCTTCTTTTATTTTGTCTATGAGTTTTGTCAATAATAGTGCGCCGCTCAGTTCTAACCTGGGTAGAGTCAAAGCTTTTTTAAAAGGTACCAGTTTGCTTTTTGCGTCTGCTATTACTGTGTTAGGGTTGTTTTGCATTTGTGCATATACAACGCATGCGTACGCCTCTTCCGACGCGTCACAGAAACCATGTAATATAATGACGTCACCTGCGTTGCTTAATATCCACCTCGGTATTTCAATGCTACTTATGAGTTGCAAATCATTTTCAATTTTGGACCATCTTTTAAAATATAATCCGGTACTTCGTCATCCCATCGTAGTTGCAGGTTACACAACTTTTGAAAAAGTATTTTGAGTTTTGTTGAGAGTGGTGTCAACCAGCCGAGGGGGTCAAATAATTTAGAGATTTCAGATAATAAGCTGCGTTTTGTTAACTTGTTTGGAGAGGCTATCTTGCATTGAAATGAAAAAGTGTCTTTAATAGGGTTCCAAGATAGGCCTAATGTTTTTGTAGTGTTTTCGGCTTTAAAACTAAAAACGTTGTTTTCGGTGTTATTTTCTTTTTGTTCCAGGTGACTGAGTAGTGTTTTTTCGTTTGAATTCCACTTTCGAAGATTCATCCCAGCTGATTTTAATAGTGAAATTAGGTCAGTAATTAATTTTTGACCTTCTTCTTTGGAGTATGTCCCGTGTATAAAGTCATCCATGTAGAATGCTGACTCGAGCACTTTACATGCTTCCGGAAAGTGTTGACGTTCATCGGTCGCTAACCTTTTTAACGTCATCATGGCTAGAAATGGGGCAGCTTTGGTGCCGTAGGTGACTGTGGTTAATTTGTAAGTTCGAAGTTGTTGGTTACATGATTCACGCCATATAATTTTCTGTAAGTTCTGATCTTGTTCGTTAACCATTTGTCTACATTTTTTCAATATCTGCGTTAAAAGCATATTGATATAGTCGCCATTTTAAAATTAATGTTTGCAAATCTTGTTGAAGATTAGGGCCAGTGCACATTAAGGCTGTAACCAGTTGATGTTTTAGCCGATGCGTTAAATACCACTCGGCATTTGGTGGTGGTAGATTCTTCTCGTTGAACTCCATGATGAGGTAAAAGGCACTCCAGGTTTGTGTTATTCTGAATGTCGAGTTTCATATGACCTAATTGTTCGTATTCAGCCAGAAAAGCCTTATACTCCTTTGCTAAGCGATGTTGTCTTTCCAATTTCCTCTCTAGATTTCGAAATTGCGCAATAGCTGTTGGTCTTGATGCTCCGAGTTTGTCCGCTAATTCTTGTTTAAAGGGTATTCTTACTTCGTAACGGCCATCTTCTTTTCTAACTGTGGTATCGGTGTAAAACTGAATACATTTTTGATCTTCAAGAGATACATCAGATCGTTCGTGTATATCTTAAATGTTCCAGAACTTTTCGATGTCTTCTAAGTTGTTTATGATTACGTTGCATTGGTATGAGTTATTTGTTGCATTTCCACACAGTAACCATCCCAGTTGTGTTTGTTGCGCAATGGGTTGAGTCGAGTTTTCTCCCTTTAATATGCCTTTCATGATTATGTTTGCATAAATATCTGCCCCAAATAATAAATCTACAGGGCGGCTTTGGTAAAACTCGGGATCGGCCAAGTTTATGTTTGTTATGAAGTCCCAGGTCGGCTTAGAAAATGATTTGTTAGGCAAACTTTTAGATAAATTGTTCATAATGAGTACTTCGGTGTTAATTGTGAAATCATTGTACAGTGAGGTACATTCAATGTTAGGCATGCCCTTACAAGGATTCTTTTTTTCTCCCACTCCAAAGATTATTCCTTTGCATCTTTTTCTAGGAAGACAAAGTTGTTGAGCTGCTTTTTCTGTTATAAGTGATATTTGCGATACTTGATCAATCAGGACTCGCATGGTAAGGAAGGTACCGTCAGCTGCTTTGACCTTTATTAAAGCTGTTGCAAGTAAAATTTCTGAGTAATTATTTTGTGTCACGTGAGTGTTATTTGTCACGTTTTCATGTTTGGTTGGTGTCGATGAACTTGTTGATGTTGCAAATCGAGAGAGTTTGACCTGGCTACATGTGTCATGCAATAATGTGCTATGCGTTTCCGGACAGCGGCGACAAGTTTTAGTTGAAATGCATGATTTACCGTTATGACTAAATAAACAGTTAACACAAAGTTTTAAGTTATTAACTGTTTTGAGTTTTCTTTCAGATCCCATCTCCAAGAACTGCTTACAATGATACAATCTGTGTTCCTGATTACATAAAGGGCATTTTATGTTTGATGAAGCGAAAAATGATTTAGAGACTGGGTTTGTAGTCCTAGATTCATAAGAGTTGTTTTTTGCCTGATTGGAATATGGTAGCTGGCTGTTAGTGATCTGATTTTTTGTAAATAATTGACTCTAAAAGGTGTATTAGCTTTATTAGAATTTGAAGGCTTTAATTGATTGTTATCTTGTTTACGGCGTGATGCTTCTAAAGCCGTGAATTTTCCTTCGAGAAAGTTGAGAAAGTCCTGTAAGATGGGTAGTTCCCGTGGGTTTTTCAGAGATTGTATATAGTCAGAATGCGTTTCTGAGTCTAGCTTCTGCGATAA
Source organism: Pyrausta despicata (assembly GCA_963921415.1). NCBI lineage: Eukaryota > Metazoa > Arthropoda > Insecta > Lepidoptera > Crambidae > Pyrausta > Pyrausta despicata. The sequence continues at coordinate 14,944,486 of OY992864.1, forward strand.
AAGGTGTATGATTATAGGATCCCACGTTGATATGTCGATTTGCAGGTTTTTGATTGCGTTTAGGGTTTCAATAACTGTGTCATGCATGCGTTTTATAGGACCCATTGACTGTTGTTGCATGTTGGGAAGCCCCAAAAGGGTGTTCATATGAGACGTAAATATGAGCTTTTTGTTATTAAATCTATTGTTTAAAATTTCCCAGCATACTAAATAGTTCTCCGAACTGATTTGAAGGTGTTGAATCAAGCGTTCAGCATCTCCGCGCACCTTGCTCTTTAAGAACTGCATCTTTTGACTACTTGAGAGCGTGGGGTTGTTGTGTATTGTTTCTTGATACAAATCCTTAAAATATGTCCATTTCCATAAAAGATTGGTATGTCTAGTTGAGGAGTGAACTTTTCACAATGTATAGCCGAAAACATTTTTGTGTTAATCAGTTTTTTCATGTTGATGTGTGATGTATACACTTTCGTAAAAATCATACTTCGCCTCATATTTAACGTTATTCACATCTTCTGTTATAATCTCCCAGTGTAGCGAGTCCACTGCGGACCAACGATTCTAATCTTAAGGCGTCTTCCCACTCCCATTTTTCAGTAATATTTTCAGTGTTTATGTTTCATAAAGTCCTTTGAAAGGCCATTAAATTAGCGTCCTGCTTTTTTTAGTTTATCATTCGTCGAATCACTATTATTCTGAATTTTTTCGAGTTGGGGAATTTTCGGTAGTTTGGTTGTCTGATGTTTTTCGGGAGATTTGTCCATGTCAATATCTAATTTGCTATCTAAGTTCATACTTGTACTCGGTTGATCTTGTTGCGTTGTACCCAAGTGCCGACCCGTTCTCTCTTGTTCTTTCTGAGTCGATTCTATTGTTTTTAAGTATTGTTCGAGATAGTTTCGTGATTCACTATAAAACGATATCGTTTGTTGATAATAATCTTCCACAAAATACGCTAAAGTTTCTTTATCTTCAACTTCTTGGAGCTTTACATGATTCCTCTGAAATTCTAACCAATACGCTTCTAGGTTTTGTAGACGTCTGTTAATGTTTAAAGAATATTTCCTGTCTGACGGATCTTTCTTGAAATTCGTCAGAAGCCTATCCATTTCGCTCATGATTTGACTTTGTGTTTCGATTATAGCTTCGTAGCCTGCCATGTTGCTGTTTAGTTTAAATTGTAAAATATACGATCTTACTTGATATCCGATGCGTTGACTCCCTAGCCGAGTGGCTCTGCGTCTGTTGACTCCTGCGTTCACCTGTTGTGTTATGCGTTAATGTGACTGGCTGGGGTTGTTTCCAGGCCAGTCTACTGCTGCTGAAGAGATTGCGGTGCCAAGCTGGGCACAGCTGACTATCCACCAAGTCCAAGGTCACACTGTTCACCACTGAGTTGCACTGCTGTTCTTTCACCTCAAACTACGTTTCACTTCACACGCGCGCAAGGTGTTGCTCGAAGGACCATATGTCGTGGCCTGAGCTTCGGTGGATGTGTTGGTCGAGTGAAAATAGAGTTTATGAGAAGAAAGAGTTATATTCACAGTTCTACAAACAATACTTAATTATAAGAGTTGGACTTATGCTAGGATGAGTTGCGAGAGTTATGATGATGATGAGATTTGAGCGCGAACGCACGATTAGGCGTCCAAGAATGCACTAATTAGTAAAAACACATGATGGTTTGACGGCCGCAGCGAGCGACCTAATTACCGGCACGTGAGCCGAGTAGGTGTTCGATTGCGATGCACCGAACATATTCCCGAGCGGGAGAGGTAAGAATGATACAATAGAGAGATGATAGTTAGTAGATGCGACAAGATGATACCATTTTTTAACTTAAAACTAATGATCGGGTTAGTACAATTGTTTGATGATGAAATACTAAGATCTAATCTATGGTGGTGGCACATTTATTTAATTGCACTAGACACTTCACTTATCACTGAATTGTAGTTTTTTTATAGTTGGCACTTTTAAAACACTTTCACTATTAGACTTTCGCATTTGCGCACTATTGTACTCACTTAATTCACTAAGATGACACATGCTGATTGACCTGGCGACAGGCGTGGGCGCCACGGGTCCCGCCGCTTTGGTTAGCGATCGTCTCCAAAGCGGCCCTCGAATCGCTGTATAGACCGTAGCTCTTCTCCCTCCCCTTCAGGATTACGCCCGTTGCCCTGCATATGGCCAAAAGCTCGGCCTGGTAGACTGTGCAGTTACTGCACAGGCCAAATATTTGGTTCCGGATCTTGGCTTCGCCTTTCCATAAGGAAAGAGCGGCTCCGACCTTCCCCTCAATCTTGCTGCCGTCGGTGAATATTCGCACCTCCTGTACATTTTGTCTATCGACCAAACTCTTGTCTGAGAGGCACTCGAACTCTATGGCCACATGCACGGCAGGGTGAGGAGTCTCTGCAAACCTCACCGAACTCTCGGTCTCTCTGCCTCCTAATTAAGGCAGGGGCGATCCTCTCTTCGTCTCATACAGTGCGGCTGCTACCTGTATTCTGAGGTCGAGAGGTAGTATCCCTGCGAGAGTCAACGCTGAGTGTAGAGAGACTGTTCGATATGATTTGCAGAGCTTCTGGGCGAAACCTCGCTGAACCGCGTTCAGCAACTACTGCAACCCTATCTTCTCGGTCGGAGGAGCCCATGCTGCTGTCGCATACAAGATAACCGGCTCTACAGAGGGTGTGTAAATAAGTCTTACTACTTCTGCGTGCAAAACTAATGCGCAGGTTTTGTGTGGCGCGAATTTTAATTTATTATCTTTTCTCCACAGGTTGATAAAATCAAGGGCCGCGTTCGCTGTCCTAGAAATATCAAGCGCGGTAAACAATAACTTTTTGGCTTCGTCGATCTCCTATTCCGAAAACGCCGATACACAGATTCTAATCAAGCTTTCGTTATCCATAACATCGTGTCTGTTGCGTATAATCACTAGGACTTCCAATATGACAACATTACAGTTCGCACACTTGATCGTATTCACAGACATTTTTAACAACGATTCGTCGACCGCTCGCGAGTGCATACGCACGAAGACAGACTGATTTAAAGTTAAAAGTCCTCCTCCCCCTTTCTACCAGCGCCTAGAACAGCTGCTTAGGGTGGCGGCTCTGGTCAAGGCTTGGCTACCCGGGCCTAGACAGCCGGACGACGTCGAAGGGGAGGCGGTGTGGTTCCGAAAAGCGATGTCGCAAGTCTGCGACGCATCCATGCCTCGGTCGGGACCCCCGCTGCCCCGGAGATCGGTCTATTGGTGGACCTCGGAGGTGGCACAGCTGCGACGAAAGTGTTTCGCGGCACGTCACGCTTCGTCTCGTCATCTTCGCAGGCGCCGCAGAGACCCGGAAATGACGCTCCTCTGCACGAGGCCTACCGAGTGGCCAAGAAGGCCTTCCAGGTCACCATCGCTAAGGCGAAGGCGAAGGCGCGAGAGGTGTTGCTGGTGACCCTTAACAGGGATCCGTGGGGACGCCCCTATCGCTCGGTCAGAGGTTAACTCCGACCATGGGCACCCCCGGTCACGGAGACCATGGAACCAGCACTCTTGCAGAGTGTAGTGTCCGGTCTGTTCCCCGACCGGCCTGAGCATAGGCCGCCTCCCATGAGGCCACACCCCCCGGCCTCATCGGACGGATGCTCCTGAACCCGTCTCAGAGACAGAGCTCGGAGTAGCCATGATGCGCCTCAGAGCCCAGAAGGTGGCTCCAGGTCCCGACGGCATACCAGGCTGAGTGTGGTTCCTCGCCGAGGACGCCCTTAGAGACCGGTTGCGCCGCTTATTTAGCGAGTGCTTGGTCCAAGGGCGATTTCCGGAACTCTGGAAACGAGGACGCCTGGTACTGCTGAGGAAGGACGGCCTACCTGCCGACGCTCCGTCGGGATACCGTCCCATAGTGCTACAGGACGAGGTGGGCAAGCTCTTTGAGCGTATCATTGCGCGGCGACTTGTCCGGCACTTAGATACTGTGGGGCTGAACCTGTCGGAGTTCCAGTTCGGGTTCAGGGCTGAGCGGTCCACGGTAGACGCTGTTCTTCGGGTCCGCGACCTGGCCGACAGGGCGGTGGATAGCGGTGGGGTGCTTTTGGCGGTGTCTTTCGATATCGCCAACGCTTTCAACACCCTGCAGTGGTCCTGCATACGGCAAGCCCTCGTACACCACGGGGTGCCTGTCTCCCTCCAGGCGGTTGTAGTGTGAAGCTCACTTCACCCTTATTGTATCTATATATAAGTTAGTTGTAAGCGTTATTTGACGCATTATATTGGAACCTGTCTAATCAAAACGTCTTTCATTTGATCACGGTCCCATCCTTTTACATGGCGACCCTGCCAGTTGCTGCCTTTCGGCAGCGCTGCGCACCACAGTAATTAAATTCAAGTGGTAATTATTTTGTTTGGTTAAACAAAGTGATATTGAAAAACGTATTTTAAACTTTTAATATTGGACAATGAGTGCATTAAAAATCTTCGAGAAAAGTGTGTAATTTGGAGAAAAAGCTGGCTGCTGGGCGTTGATGGCGCTAGATGGAGGTGTCGATAGCTGGGCGCTGGGAGATGTTGGCGTCCGATGAATGAGGTTTGTGATGCTGGGCGCCGGGAGAAGTTGGTGTCGCGATGGTTTAGCCGGATTATGAGGCGCCGGGAGAAGTAAGTTTCCATCTGAGAGCATCGGGCTACGCGACAACCTTAAATTTTTTTTTTTAATTTCTATTATTCCCTATTAATCATTACGTAATGTTATCATATATTAATTAAAATGTAACTTTATGTATGACAGTAAATATTAATTTTGTTAAGATACATGTGGCCACTGTATCCCATTGTATTGTACTGTATCGCTTTGTATTGCACTATATTATTATATAATTTAGGTAAGAACGAAGACAAGTCAAATCATGTTTTTATTCAAAAACAAACGCAAAAGTTTCATGCGAGTAATTAGTTCGTGTAGTATTATTTATAACTTAAACAAAAATAAATTTGCAAACGATTTTCTTAAATTAGTTTACAAATAAATACCTACTTACATATCAAGGGTCTACTACGTAATAATTACTAGTACTTGTTAACTTTACACAATTTTAAACCTTCTATTTACAGTTCCTTTAATTTGTTTAATTCTTTCGAAAATATTTAGTTTGTAAACACGCAGCGAAAGTGATTTAAAACAGTTTATAATAGTATAATAGGAAAGATGACACTACTAGTTGTTAATTGTCTACAACCTATTTGTAAAGTTGGAACCGTGTTCATCATGTATTGTACTAATGTCAATTATTGCTTAAAGATAAGTTTTGGACATGCAGTCGTAGTTGAACTTAGTTACGCTATTAGTCATTACTTGATATTATTCGAAATTTATAGACTTATTGATCTTCAGGTTTTGGTCAGATCCTTTTTTTTTGGTCAGTTCAGTTAATTCATGACTTTTTTTTAAATATAGATTTAAACGATTAATTTATTTGCGCATATAACGATTAGAATACAAATATAAGTATTATTTTTTTCAAATGTAAAGGATCAAGACTCTAATCCGATAACATTAGAGAAAGTTTATTTTATCATTTTCAGAAATAAGTTTCTTGATAACGAAATAGATTTGTAAAAAACGTTGTCCAAAGTTTGCACGTAATTTTCTGTCCACACGTGTAATTATTGCATCAGCTTATTTGGTTACCGATGATCCGTCGAGTAATGTCTAGGAAAGAAATATGAGGCGAATCTTATTATGGTGCCGCACTTCAACTGATCGCTATCGCAATATAATATTTGTTTTGCATTTGAACATAAGACACTTTTAAACAGAACTTTGATGATAGGTATTGAAATTTCATTTTCTATATTTGGGTTACAAGGGTATCTAACAAGCCATTGCACAAAGTTATTTAAATTAAATATGTAATCGATTGGCTATAAAGTGTTGTTAAACAAGGAAATGTATTAAATAGTTTTTACCTTGCTTTTGTACCATAGAGTGCATAAGTTACTTTCCAAAAATTTATTGAAAAATTTTGTAATTATGCAATGAAATGTTCTTATTGATAATGACTTATTCGGAAAGATATTACGAAGGGGTCAATGTGAGTAGGATTTTTTTTTAAGAATCATGGAGCATGAAATACGTTAGTAGAGATGTTTCGTCAAGCAATTGGACTGATCACCCAAAAGCAAACGAAATCATTTATGCTAATGCATTCATTTTGATTGTTGTCATAGATGAGTTAGGAAAGAAAGTTTATAGTTAGGTAAAAGGTATAAGGTATGGCGTATGAGGTAATTAAGTCATTTCATTTCAAAAGTTCTTTATTGACAGAAATGTTAAAAATTACAGTATACAACTTATAAATACACAGTTATACAGTAAAAAAGAGGTTTAACCACTTTATTAGGCTAGGTATAGGCGCCTTTGAAAGTTAAATTACATAATATATAGTTCTCATTAAAACATGTTATTTTTTCTCTTAATTTTATGTACTTGATACAATAAGTAGCAAAATTTTCGTATAAATTTATGCTTAATTCATAATGGTGGGTAGAAAGAAGCAAGTTTGCACCAATACAATACTCATGCCGTACTTAGTGGTGCAAACGTTAGACGGGTCGCGCCGGCGGCCATGAGCTGCCCCGTCCCCCGCTTGCGGTAAGTAACAGGCGACGGAGGGGAGCTATGTCGCTCATTCGAGCCCTCTATAAACTGGTTGTGCTACTGCTCACCGGTTCTCGTGACGTCAGGCGGAAACAAAAGGTAGTGATGCGGGAGCCGATAGGTTCCGTACTTATCGATGTAGGGTAAATCTGATTTGGTTGTTTTACATATATTTGATATCAGTGGGTTATTACTACTTAAGTTGTTAGTGTAAAAATTTTTAGTTAACTTTAGTATGTGTTGTATGAGAGAAGGATATTTAATTTTATATTGAAGTTTAGATAAGTTAGTTTTAAATTTGGTATTGAATGAAATTTTAAGTGCTTTATTTTGAATAATTTGGAGTAGTTGGTAGTTTGTCAAACATGTACTGCTCCAGACTGGGCAAGCATATGTTATACTCGGTCTAACGAGAGTTGTATAAATTCTTAGTTTTGTTCTACAGCTGAGTTTGCTCTTGCGGTTCAGAATTGGACTCAGTGCACCTAAAGCTTGAGCGCCTTTGACTCTTGGGTCTGCAACATGCTTAGACCAGTTAAGTTTCGTGTCCATTCTCAAACCGAGGTATCGAACTGTAGTCCTCCAGGGAATTTGGTGACCTGAAATACTAAGCGTACGCTTTGGAGTTTGGCGCTGTCGAGTAAATAGGATTGCTTCTGTTTTGGCTGCGTTAAGTTTTAATTTCCATTTTGAAAAATACAACAATAGTTGTTCAATTGCAAGTTGCAAGCGGCTTATAATCAGATCAACATCTTCTGAAGACGTGAAAACGGCCGTGTCGTCTGCAAAGCAGGCCAGACCAGTTCGAGGCTGAATAGGTATATCGTTCAGGTATAAAAGAAAGAGGTGTGGGCCCAGAATCGAACCCTGAGGCACACCAGCAGGTATTATTTGACGTGAGGATATGTTTTCTTCATCTATAGAAACACTAAACATACGACCAGACAAATATGATTTGACAAGTTTTAATAGGTTTGTCGGTATATTTAGTTTTAGGCATTTGTGTAGAAGCCCATCATGCCACACGGTATCAAATGCCTTTTCAATGTCCAATAAGAACATACCAGTAGGCTGGCGAAGATTGAGATGATGGGAGATGTGTTCAGATAATCTACTAAGTTGCTGGGTAGTGGAATGCAAAGACCTAAAACCGAACTGTTCATTAATAAGTAAATGTTTCGTTGATGTCAGTAGGCGGGTGTAAATTAATTTTTCAAAGAGTTTTCCGAAAGACGGCAACAGACTGATTGGTCGGTAGTTCGTAGGTATTGATTCGTCTTTTCCTGGTTTTCTTAGAGCAATAACTTTAGCTGTTTTCCAAGCTGATGGAAAGTAACCTAACAAAAGACAACCGTTCAATATTTTTGTGATAAAAACTAAAGTTTTACGGGACATGTTTTTGAGAAGAATATTGGTTATTCCATCAAAACTAGGTGATTTACGTGGTTTCAAAGTTGCCAGTGCCTTACTAATTTCATTCGGATGTACAGGTTTATCAATTTTAGTAATTTGGTGTTCATCAATGGTTCGTACAGAGTTTTGTACATCTTCTAATTCTGAGTTACACCAATCCATGGTAAGCCGGGTGTTACTCAGGAAGGCAGACGCCAGTAATTCGCACTGTTGTGCCCTTTGAGTCACAATCGAGCCATCTGCTTTCTTCAAGGGTGGGATACTCTGAGTTCTAGGCTTAAGAGAGTTTGTTATACGCCAAATGTCACTTCTAGGGTTGTCTACTTTAGCAAGTTTGTCGTTCCAGATTTTATCTTTATGCAATTTAATTAGATGTGAAATTTGAGTATTTAGAGCATTAATAGTTGATCGAATCTGTCTTTTTGCAGCTGAACTGGGCAAACCTGAATCAATGCGGCGAAGGTAGTTTTTGTATTTGATTAGTCGCTTGATATGATGAGACAATTTACATTTAGGTGCGCCGGAGCGTGCGTAGGAGGTAATTAAGTAACAGTGTCGAATCCTTCTGTTGGAACATGGTGTAAACGAGATTTCTCTGTGTAAACCGTTGGAGATTCGTGTGATCTTAAAAGAGGATCCGTTCAATGGTACAAAAAGAGTACAAGGTACAGAATAGGGCATGTATCCTTCATTTGATCATGGTGTAGACGAGCTTCTCTCCGTGAAAATAGTTGGAGGTCAAAAGGCCTTAAATCGTGTCTCTGTATAAATAAAATAATTAAAAGTCGACTATGAAAATAATAAATAACTGTACCTTTATAAAATAAATAAATGTTATAATAAAAATGGGGCCGGCCCACGATATTATAAGTACCCAATGATTGTGTGTTTATTACCAAATAAGGTAAATTTGTACCAATGTAAAGCTGTTATGTAGAGTTGTGAAAAAGATGCCTACCTATATGTTATGTAAAGAAGAGTATACAATTAAAAGAAATGTGTTTTATTAGTAGAGTCAAAGAACTACAAATTGTATTTTATGAATAATGTGATGTAATAAGTAATATGATATTATGTTATTGACAATTTTTTTTGATTATGTATCGAACATAGATAAAGAAATGTTTATTATATCAAAGTTTCGCTTTGTACTTTTTATGGCTGTTGGGTACCTGTACACTTATACTTAATTATTATTAATAATTAAATACAATGTATTTTATTCGTTACTGGCGTTACTGTTAGTATGTGATTTGACTTGTTGCTTCTTCTGTTTATAAAAAAAAATATTACTTAGTTTTAAGTGTATGAAAATACTTTTAAGTGCTAAAAGGAAAATTAATGTAATTGAAGATTTTTTATATAAAGTATTGTTTTGCAACTGTAACGAAAGTATTTGTTATTATCTCTGCTTATCGAAATCCATGTTAGATGATATGTTATGATTGAAGTATTGGCATTAATAAACTGTACTTCGTGTTATTTAATTACATCTAAAAGATTGTGTATTATTTTCTAAATTTGTTATTTTTTCCATTTAACATTTAATTTTGTTACAAAAATCACTTTAAACAACTTCGCTTATTCTGCATCAATGTAAGAAAAAACATGTATAAATTTTTTCTAAAAAAAACAGGGGAGGTGTAGTGTGAAGCTCACTTCACCCTTATTGTATCTATATATAAGTTAGTTGTAAGCGTTATTTGACGCATTATATTGGAACCTGTCTAATCAAAACGTCTTTCATTTGATCACGGTCCCATCCTTTTACACGGTAGTCGCCGACTATCTGGCGCGGAGAACAGTGGAGTGGGCTACGGCAAGTGGTGCGATTAAGTCGCAAGTGGTGACGTGCGGTGTGCCACAGGGGTCGGTCCTCGGGCCGCTCTTGTAAAACATCGGCTACGACTGGGCTATACGCGGGCTGCGAATCGCTGTGGTGGGCGTAACTTGTTACGCCGATGACACCCTGCTGACAGCCCGCGGTAGCGACTTGCACGAGGCGCTCCAGCGCGCGACGGCCGGCGTGGCGAGCGTGGTGAGCCGGATTCGGCAGCTGGGACTCGAGGTGGCGCTCGAAAAGTCGGAGGACTTGTGTTTTCATGGGCCCCGGCGAGCGCCGCCGGCCGGGTCTCACCTGCTCGCTGGCGGAACCCGCATCAACGTCGCGTCGTCGATGCGCTATCTGCGTCTGTGGTTGGATGGGCGGTGGTCCTTCCGCACCCACTTCGAGCGCCTAACGCCGAAGCTCTTGGGAGCCGCAGGAGCTCTAAGCAGGCTCATGCCTAATTTTGGGGGTCCCTCTGCGTCGTGCCGGCGCTTGTACATGGGCGTTGTCCGGTCTAAGACCCTTTACGGGGCCCCGGTTTGGGACGACGCCGTGTCCGGAGACAACGCCAGGCTGTTGCAGAGGGCACAGCGTCACTTGGCCATACGGGTAGTCCGCGGATATCGCACAATCAGTGCGGACGCGGCACTCGCGCTTGCCGGAAGCATGCCATGGGACCTCGACGCCCAGGTCCTCGCCGCCATTTTTCGGTGGCGGGGAGACCTTAGGTCTCAGGGGCAAAGGCCCGCGCCGTGCGAAGTGGAGGCCGAGAGGGCGCAACTGACGCAGGTCGCCCTGCACCAGTGGAGACAGCGCTTGTCTGAGAGCCGCTTCGGTCGCAGCACCCCGGGGGCAATCGCCCCAGTCCTCGCGGAGTGGGTGCAGCGCCAGCACGGTCGCCTGACCTTCCGGCTGACCCAGATGCTCTCGGACCACGGCTGCTTCGGGTGGTACCTCAACATGATTGGTCGCGAGCCGACGGCAAAGTGTCACCATTGCCCTAGTTGCGACTGTGACACTGCGCAGCACACCCTCACGTCATGCCCGGCCTGGGCGAGGGAGCGCAGTGCCATGGTCGCCGTTGTGGGCTGTCGTTGGCAGCAATCGTGAGGAGGATGGCGACCTGCGAGGAAGCGTGGCAGGCGGTGCTCACCTTCTGTGAGACTGTCATCTCGCAGAAGGAAGCAGCGGAGAGGGAGCGAGAGGCTTCGGCTGACGCCCCAATGATCCGCCGCCGGCGTCATGGGCACCGGAGAAGGAATTTCCTTCTCCACTTGCCCCTTCCTGGGCCCCGGGCTTCAGACACGGGGGTGTCTGTCGCCCGCTAAAGGGGGCCCGAGACGGCGTTGCGCGTGTTCCCGCGCGCCGTCTGTTGTTTCTGCGACGGGGTCGAGATTCTCCCTCGTCGCAACCGGTAGGGGCTCGCTGCAAAGTGAGTCGGCCGAGTCTGGGAAACTGCGGTGAATGCCTATGGTCTTTCGGCCTACGGTGAACCCGCCACGTCCCCGTCTCACATGGCACCGGAGGGCACCGTCAGGTTTTTAGTGGGTATGCGGGTTCTCTCTCTGAGGCCTGGAGTCCCACATAACCCCCAGCTGCCCCCGCGGCTGGTGGGTATGTGTAACAGCATTTCCTTGACGTAAAAAAAAGGTTTTAGGATAGGTTAGGTTAGGGTTTTAGGTTAGGTTAGGTTTTAGGTTAGGTCCCTGTCGCTGCGTATCTTGATCACAATGAAAACCACAACTGAAGTAGAACTGATTTATTAGAAACTCACAATGATATAAGTCAATCTGAAAAATTCGATCTCTAACGCGAATTAACACCGTACAGCGCCATCTAGTTTGATGAGATGGAACTAAATAAATGATTATGGCTAGAATTTACGGATTACTTATTATTTGTGTTTTTAAATGAAGACAAGCAAATGTTTTAATTTGGAAACGGACTTAATGTAGAATACATTTTCTATTAGTAAACATTAGGGAAATATTAAGAAAACAGACAATTTGAATATACTTATTTTGCACTAAACATCCTGCCCACCAAAAGGACACAGTCCTTTTCCTATCACACAAAGAAATAAGTTATATATTAAAAGAAGAAACTAATATGTAGTATAAACAGACAATAAGAACCTGCCCACCATGAAGATACAAATTAATAATTTTGGTTAACAAGATACAAATTAAAACATGGCAACAAATAGGAGCAATTTTAATTTTATGGTGTGCAAGCCCCACAACTTAACATTAAAAAAAATAACTAGATAGCGTGAACAGAGCTGGAGCAAAATGCCAATAAACATTATCTAACAAACAACAACTAATAAACAAATCTTATTTTAAAATGTTTATACTTTAAACAGCCTTTGGCAAAATACATAGTTTATTACAAGGTCGTTTCAAAACACCATTTTTAGTTTTAATAGTTACAACTCTTGTCAGGTTATCTTTACCTGGATGTTTTTCAATAATTTTTCCTAACAACCATTTAGCTGGCGGAATGTTGTGATCTATGACTAAAACTACATCATCAATATCGGGCTCAGCTCTTTTTGTAAACCATTTGTATCTATTATTTAGAGTCACTAAATATTCATTGGACCATTTTCGCCAAAAATCGTTAACAATTTTTTGAGTAAACTTCCATCTCTGAAGGCTAGTCAATGAAGATGTGGAATAGTCCAAATCTGGAATGGTAACCAATGGTTCTCCTATTAGAAAATGACCCGGCGTCAATGGCGTGGGATCATCCGGATTGTCGCTTAAAAACGATATCGGGCGAGAGTTTAAGCAGGCCTCCACTTGCGTCAGGACCGTCGCTAACTCCTCAAACGTAAGTGTTGCATCTCCAATTACTCTTTTCAGGTGTTTCTTTGTAGATCGGACGCCGGCCTCCCATACGCCTCCAAAATTTGGCGCATGGGGTGGTACAAAGTGCCACGTCGTCCCTTCATCGGTAAGTAAATGGGCGATTTCGTTCGGCAGCTGAGATTGGGCTTGGTTGAACATCTCTTTCAGTTCCTTATCAGCGCCGACGAAATTCGTCCCATTGTCGCTATACAAATCTTGGCAGCGGCCCCTTCTCGACACGAACCTCCTAAACGCAGCGATAAAACCCTTTGCTGTCAAATCTGACACCGCCTCCAAGTGAATTGCTCGGGTAGACATGCAAATAAAAAGGCATATATAGCCCTTAAAAGACTTTGATCCTCTTCCCGGAGAAAACCTTATGTTAATGTGGCCAGTAAAATCAACGCCTGATGACTTGAATGGCTTATCAGGTGTCAATCTCACTTTAGGGAGCTCGCCCATGAATTGGTTGTTGTTTTGGCGTGAGTATCGAATGCAAGTTATACATTCTCTATAACACTTTTTGGCCTTTTCTCTCGCTCGAATAATCCAATACTTGCTCCTGATGTAATTTAGCATGAGCTGCGGTCCTCCGTGAAGCGTCTTAATGTGAGCATCCAAAACTATCAACTTAGTGAGATGAGACTCACTAGGCATAATTATTGGGTGCTTCTTATCGAATCCAGCAGTAGCCTGGTTGATGCGACCACCTACTCTTAACAATCCGTTATCATCCAGAAACGGACTAAGAGTATGGAGCTTGCTCCTTTTCGTAACGCAACCGGCTTTGGACTTGATTTGGACAATATCAGCCTCGAAGTACATCTCTTGGGTTGCCTTTATACAGCGATTTAAAGTATCGTTCATTTCTTCAACAGTGATAATTTTATTTATCTTTCTAGTAGCCTTAGACTCTTTAAGCTTCAAAACTTTTCTACAGTAACTCAAAACCCTCAACATCTTTGAAAGATTAGAAAATCTTGTCCAAATGAAGTCTTCTGCCGATTGAACTAGGGTTGTAAGAGTTTTGATAGGCCTCTCTTCTTGGCTGGTGGTAAATTCCAGTTCAGTAGAATAAATGTGATTATCTCTTATACTCTTGGGACCATGCCACCACAGATGGTGCTCAACTAATTCGCCAACTGTCGTGCCTCTAGACGCGCAATCGGCCGGGTTTTGGTCTGTTGGTACATGATTCCATTGGTCACTATCTAGGATATTGCGAATCTCTGAGACTCGGTTGCTAACGAACGTGTTCCAACGGCTCGGTTCACCTCGGAGCCAGGCTAAAACGACCGTTGAGTCTGACCAGGCAAACAATTTGTCTTTGGGAATCTTTAAAATTTGGGCCACCTCGAACACAAGCTTTGTACCAAGGAGTGCAGCACACAACTCCAGCCTTGGTATGGAGATTTCTTTTTCAATGGGTGCCACCTTTGTCTTAGCCGTCACGATATTCACATAAACATTCCCGTCATTAGCTGTGGTCTTAATGTAAACAACTGCTGCATAAGCTGCCTGAGAAGCGTCGACGAAAACATGTAGTTCCACGGGATTACCTTTGTTTAGATTAAGCCAACGAGGTATGCTTACTCTTTCCACGTTGTTTAAGTCATCTTTAAACTTAAGCCACTCATTCAACAGCTCCACAGGTAAATTTTGGTCCCATTCTAATCCGGATTTCCACAATCTTTGTATGTAAACCTTTGCAGTAATTAGAACAGGTGCGATCCAACCTATGGGGTCATAAAGTCTCGCAATATTTGACAACACCTTACGTTTAGTCATCGGCTCCTCACAATCTGGTAAGTTGTATGTGTAGTGAAAATTGTCATGATTTTTATTCCAAGCGATACCTAAGACCTTGATTGTGTCGTTGATTTTGAACGTGTGTGACTCGTTTGAACTCTGTTTGTCCTCTTGGATGTAATTTAGCAAGTCTTGGCTATTACTACACCACTTCTGGAGTTCAAAACCGCCGTCTTTCATCAGATGATTCATCTCATTGTAAATATTTATAGCATCAATTTCAGTCTCACAACCGGTTAACAAATCATCCATATAATAATCTTCTAGTGTTATTTTTGCAGCGACAGGATACTTGGCTTGTTCGTCCTTTGCTAGTTGTTGGAGCGACTTCACTGCCAGATATGGTGCACACGAAGTTCCAAAGGTGAGTGTTAATAGCCGGTAATGTGCGATCGGTTCCTCGGGGTCCGAACGCCACAAGATCCTCTGAAAATCTGTATCATCATCACAAACTAAGACCTGCCTATACATCTGAACTATGTCAGCCACGATGCAAAATGGATGTGTTCTCCACCTCATCAGTACGTGACGCAAATCTTGTTGCAGTTTTGGTCCGACCATTAACGAGTCGTTCAAAGATACGTGGTTGACCCCTTTGCAGGACGCGTCGTATACGACCCTAACTTTCGTTGTCTCCTTATCTTCGCGCACCACGGCGTGGTGTGGGAGGTAGACAGCGTAAGGGTTATCTATCTCAAGCGGATCTTGAATCTGCTCCATGTGCTTCTGTTTTAGATAGTCATCCAAAACCTTGGCGTATTCCACATGTAATACGGTTTGTTTTTTAAGTTTCTTCTCTAACAATTTGAATCTTTTCAATGCTATTTCCTTTGATCTTCCATAAATACATTTTGGATCTGACTCCCTAAACGGTAACCGTACTACATATCTCCCCTCACAATTTCTAGTAGTTGTTCTCTCATAAATTTCTTCACACCTTTTCTCTTCCTTGGTTAGTGCCTTTTTAATTAGATCTGGTTCTCTTTCAATTTCCCAAAACTGCTTTAAAACATCATCTTCTTTTATTCGCAGGTGGAGAGTTTTTATTTTAGGATTTGGTTCATCTGGTAGACCTACTCTGCCGGAAAGAATCCAGCCAAGCTGTGTGTTTTGCGCAACTGGACCGCCGGGCGACGGATGCTTCAGAAGGCCGCTCAATATCACTTGACTAAATGCCTCGACTCCTAAAAGAATGTCAATCTTTCCAGGAACGCCATAATCAGGATCTGCCAAAGGAAGACTTTCAAGATCTGGCCAATCAAAAATGGAAGTTTTACTCGATGGAAGAAATGAAGTTAAGGAAGATAAAACATACGCATCAACTGAAATAGAAAAATCAGGATTATGTAGTGACTCTAGTTCAAATTTTACAATGTTCCTTGTCTTAACTTTACCGTCACCTACACCTGTTACTAAGCCATCGACTGGAAAACGTTTTAAGCCTAAGGATTGGACAGTACTTTCACTAACAAACGAGGCTTCCGAGCCTTGGTCAATCAAGAGTCGCGCCGTTTGCGAGTATCCATTTGATTTGACCTTGGCAAGGGCCGTGGCTAATAACACCCTACCTTGCTTATCCTCTTTTACAAAATGAGCTACGACCTTCTTTTCGTAACATGGTGACTGCTGAACATTGCTGGATGGCTGCTCGCCGCTCGTACTCGAAGTTGGTGCCACCACGGGCACTTGGTTCTCACCCCTTTCGAGGTGCAGTAGACTATGGTGCCGTCGACCACATCGGCGACAGCACGTGGACTGGTGGCAGCTCTTCACGTTGTGGGTGGATGAGAAGCAATTGAAGCAAAGTCTCTTTGATTGTATAAACTCTAATCTCTCGTCAGGAGACTTGCTCGCAAATTGTTTACATTGATATAACAAATGTTGGTTAGAACAAAATACGCAGACTTTATTATTCTCTTTTTTTTCATCTTGTACAGTTGAGTGAAATGTCTTTGCACTAGTGCCTTGTTTGGTATTTGGATTGTAGTTGCTGATTGGTTTCGTATTTGGCTTAGTTCCGCTTATCATCTCTAAAGTTCTGAATCTCGTTTCCAAAAATTTAGCAAGTTGAGCCCACGTCGGAAAATCATCAGAGGTAGTACGACTTATCTCCGTCTCCCACAATCGTCGAGTTTCATAATCCAGCTTCGAAACAATCAAATAATTGATGATAACATCCCACGATTCGATGACGACGCCTAAGTTTTTCAGCGATTTGAGACAAGCTGACGTGGTGTCAAGCAGCTGTTTAATGGCCGACGAAGACTCATTACTGATAGGTTTTTGAGAAAATAATCGTTTCAGAATTTCGTTCGAGTTGTACCGCTTATTATTGTACCGGCGAGTTAGTTTCTCCCATGCTTCTTTGTAATTTGTCTCGGTAGTAGATAAACTTCTCAATAGATTTTCAGGTTCACCCTTTAAACTGCTTTTCAAGTAATGGAGCTTTTGCACTGCACTTAAATTCGCGTTGTTATGTATAAGGGAGATAAACATATCTTGGAAACTTTGCCACTCTTCATAAGCACCCGAAAATAATGGTAATTGAATTTGGGGTAGTTTCACTTCGACATTTCGAATTTCACAATTACTCTTACTTGCTTGTATAGGGCTTATCGCGCTGCTTAGTTGATTTATGCCTATCTTCATTTTTATCTTGCAGTCCGTGTACATGCTTTCGACGGAATTATACGTATCTTCGGAAAAATAGGGCATAACAGTGCGGGCTTCTTTGTTTACAGACCCTATTATTTCAAAATGATTACTGGTAAACTGCCTCCATAGTATTTCTAAATTCTCCAATCTTGTTTGGATGTATACCAAACTGAATCTATCTTTCGGTGTTTTTTTATAATTTTCGAAAGTCTTTTTGATTTGCTCTTTTAATTCGGTTTGTTGCAGCAGTAACGGCTCCATTTTGATAGTAACGGTGAAAAACTAACTGAATAATTTTCGTGATCAATTTTTTCTAAGTCTAGTGTAGGTCAATCTCGAAAAAATTTGAAGTCCCGATTTTGCTCAACACGCTAAGTCCAAACTCCATACAAAATCGAAGCGAAATTTTTCTAAGTTATTTTACAGCACGCAAATCGTCTATGTTTCACACCGCGTAAATTTTTCTATGTCCGGCACAACACTTTAACACTTCACTTGATGTTCACTTTTCACTTAGTCACTGTACTCACGATTACTCCAAGTCCTTTAATCCCGGGTTTCGGCACCAGATGTCGCTGCGTATCTTGATCACAATGAAAACCACAACTGAAGTAGAACTGATTTATTAGAAACTCACAATGATATAAGTCAATCTGAAAAATTCGATCTCTAACGCGAATTAACACCGTACAGCGCCATCTAGTTTGATGAGATGGAACTAAATAAATGATTATGGCTAGAATTTACGGATTACTTATTATTTGTGTTTTTAAATGAAGACAAGCAAATGTTTTAATTTGGAAACGGACTTAATGTAGAATACATTTTCTATTAGTAAACATTAGGGAAATATTAAGAAAACAGACAATTTGAATATACTTATTTTGCACTAAACAGTCCCCCCTGTCGGATCTCCACCTTGTCGTGGTAGGGGGGCTCAGTAACCGTGGCTTTGCCACCCACGGTGAAGCTAAGCGGGATCCCGGGAGGGGACGCTCCACGTGGGCTTGGGGAGGCCTGCGCAGGATGCGTCCAAGAGTGCGGGTGTGGGGGACGGTTTAGGCTGTCCCTCGCAGTCGGGTGCGGTCGCGGGAGGAGAGTCGTCTCGGTGTTTCGTTGCCGTGCGGCCTATCTCCCGCGACCAAACGGGGGCGCACCGTTTGATGGCGCTGCGGTGGGGCCGCAGAGGAAGAGGAGATGCGGTGTGTCGTTGCCGTCCTCCCTATCCTCTGCGGCCGTGTGGGAGTTAGTTTTGGTGGCGGAGCCCAACACCTTGCTCCGCCGCCAAGGAGTTCGTGGCCCTCGGGCTATCCGCCGGGGTGCCGTGGTGAATGCTCACGCGACCCCATGGCGCCCCACAATGGCGGAAAGGCGGAATGCGCTGTGGTTTTAGTGGGTATTACGGCCTTGCACACCAGCCGTTGAGTCCCACATACCCCCCCTGCAGTTGTGTGGGGGGCATGCGTAAAAGCATTTCCACAGCGAAATAAAAAAAAAAAAAAAAAAAAAAAAAAAAAAAAAAAAAGGTTTTAGGTTAGGTTGAGGTGCCAGGTCAGACAGCCTCCTCGTGGCGCACCCCGGGCAACTGGCGTCGAACGGTTTTCGGCGTCAGGCTGATGGTCTGACAGTGGCGGCGGCGGTCGAGTCCACATCCAGCTGGGCTCCCGCGGGGCTTCTATGCCTTGGTTTTGGGTTCTGCTCCCCTTCTCTCGCCTTAGAGAGGATCGCGTGGAGTGACCCGCAGTTGGTGGAGCGCTTGGCGCTTAGCAGGTTCAGCCTGCGTGGCACCTAGGACCGACGGGGCATCTGCCCGGGTCCGAAGTGCGGTGGCGCGGCAGGTCTCGTCAACTCGGCGGGCCTGTCGGGCAAGCCGTTACCCCAGTGGGGCCGGTGGTCGTCGGGGCGCTTGCCCGGGCCGAGAGGCAGGGGATCCTCACTAAAAAGCCCCCCTGTTACCTCACTGAGAGGCCAGGAGCCTTCGGGTTGAGTGGTAGAAAACCACAATAAAAAGTCACCCCTAGTTCCAGAGTCATGCAGAGGGGCTCTGGGGCGTATGACTGGTGGGGTCACACCGGTCTCGACATCTCTGTGCCACACCGTTACCCGCCCTTATCAGGGCGGACCGGGGGCCCTGCTTGCAGGGCTGCGGGGAGCATACCCCAGAAGTGTGTTTGTGGGCTGGGTCCGGGGAGGTGTAGTATGCGTGGGGAAGTCGGATGCGTGTGGCTGTTTTGGTGCTGGGAGGGAAAAGTGCAGGTTTTAATCCTGCCCCCTCGCAGCACCACCACGGTCACTTACCGTTCCGTGGCTCTCGTGCATGCTATGCTTCCTCGGCCCCGGACCTCAAACTACTGAAACAAACCCCTGAAACTCGTCGCTGGGGCGCTCTGCGGAGCCTCTGCGCGGCGACGGGACCTCTGTCTCTCACAGGAGAGACAGAGTGGCTGGTGGGGATAACCAGCCTGCTAGCGGCCACCCCGGGGTCTGCCCGACTCCCCGGGTGTATTTAGGGTTACTCGGCTATCGCGGGATCTCTGGCCGGGTGGACTGTTTAGATCTCCCGCACTCGTGGGATCATTATGGATTTAGAATTTAATAAAAAGGGAAATCCAGGGGTGGAATGCGAGAGCGATCTCGCCGTCCGCGGGAAGTCCGCGAAGCGCGATCAAGGCACGATAAGCGATTCGTTCGCTCTGCCTGAAGCCGCGAATACAATCTCAGGACAGGTGTCATCACTTGTCCCACCACCGTCCGTTCTGGACGAAGGCGTGTGCGCCGACACAGGTGCCATCGCAGGAGGTAGGGTGTTGCGGTCTCGTACCGTGGCTCCTGTTGCGGGTTCGAGCCCAGCCGTGGTGCTCACCCGCTTGAATTTGACGGGCCTAACGGGCCAAACCGGGTTGGAAAACCGGACGAGCGGTGCGGGTTCATCCCGCGCTGCAACACCTGCGGCTGGAGCTGCTACCCCTGAACTGAGGTCCAGGAGTGGAAGTCTCAGCTGTTCAGCTGCCCAGGGGAGGATGGACGTAGCGGAGCTGTCGGACGCATCGTCTGCCAATACCTGCAGAAGCAAGTCCCGGAAGCGAAGTCGCATCCAATGCGACCCAGACGCTTCGGACAGTTCCGCGAGCTCTGTTCATACCATACCGGCTGGACCAAGAGCGCAGAGGGCCGCCACGAAGCAGGCCCGACAAGAGGAGCGGCGGGCTCAGCGGTCTGCGGAGGCGGAAGCGGAGGCCGAAGTGTGGTCGGCCAAGCTCCGCCGAGAGCTCGGACGGGCGCAGTATCGCGCTGCGGAACTCAGCGCCGATGAGTTGGTTCGCCAGGTGACGGTGGCCACGGACTCCATTGTGTCCGGAGTTAGGAAGTGCGGCAACATCAAGGGCACCATTCAGAAAAACCTGAATGATGCCGCCACCCTTATCCGTGCGACTGTGGAAGCCCTTACCAGGCGGACCGCTGACGAGGAGGTGCAGCGCCTTAGCGCTGAAAACAGGAGGCTCAGCGCGGAGCTGGCGCAGTTGCGCCGGGACTTCGAGGCCATGAGCCAGCGCCGCGTCGAGTCTACTGCCGCAGCAACGCCCTCCGTTGAGGAGTTGAGGCGCGACATCATGGAGTCCTGTGGCTCCATGATGAATGCAAGGCTGGAGGGTCTCCAGGACCGGCTTTTGCCGGAAAGGTCCTCCAGGCCTCCATTGGCCGCGGACAGGAGACGTCGGGAGGATTTCCCGGCTCTCCCATCCGTCGCCCCTCCCGGAACGACTGCCAGGCCGCGCTTCAGTGCGCCAGGCAATAAAGCGCCTGTGGCTGCTGCCCAACCGCCCACTCGAATGCCTGCCAGGGCGCCTGCCCCACCGCCGATTCGAGTGCCGGCCAGGGAGCCTGCCCCCGCCACAGCTGCGATAATGCGTGCCCCTGGCGCAGCTGTAAGAGCTCCTGCCCCAGCTGTGCCCACGCTCGCGCAAACCAGTGAGGCAGTAGTCCCCACTGCGACCGTGAGGGTAGTCAACGCTACCAATCCAGCTCCCGGTGCTCCTGTGAGTCGAAGCGCCCGACGCCGGGCCCGAAATAGGGAGCGCCGCAGGCGTACGACACCCGCCCCGACGAGACAGCCCCGCCCCCTCCCACCGCCACCTACGTCTATGGACGAGGGATGGACCACGGTTGTGAGGCGGGGTGGAACGAACGGGCGTGGTGCTGCCCAACAGCCACAAGCAGCCACTAGGGCAGTCCAACCTGCCCGGAAGCGAAGGCTCCGCCCACCGCGGTCGTCTGCTGTGGTGCTGACCCTCCAGTCAGGAGCGGAGGAAAGGGGTGCCACATACGATGCCCTTATCGCGGATGCTAAGACCCGGTTTGACATCGACAGCCTCGGTATAGCGGACATGCGATACCGCTCAGCACGCACCGGCGGCAAGCTGCTGGAGATTCCGGGAGCTGGCAGTGAGGCCAAAGCTGACGCCCTGGCCGCCAAATTACGCGAACTCATCCCTGAGGACGTAATGAGGATCTCCAGGCCCACCAAGACTGTGGACATTCGTCTGTCGGACCTGGACTCCGTTACACAGGCGGAAGTGGCGGCCGCAGTTGCCAAAAAGGCAGGCTGTGCGGAGACCGCAGTCAGGGTGGGGGAGATCACACCGGGGCGCAATGGCGCCGGCACTGTGGTAAACAAGGTCCCTGTAGCTGTCGCCAGGACCTTGACCCAAGGCCGCCTTCGCGTCGGCTGGATTTCGGCCCACGTGCAACTTCTAGAGGCCAGGCCCTTGCGCTGCTACAAGTGCCTGGAGCCTGGCCACGTCAGGTGTCTTTGCTCGGCTTCAGTCGATCGCAGCGATGTCTGCTATCGCTGCGGCAAGCCGGGCCATAAGTCGAGGGGATGCACTGCCGCGCCGCACTGTCCTGTCTGTGCGAGCGCTGGTTTGGCTGCAAACCATAGGGTGGGAGACAAAAGCTGCTCCCCACCGAAAAAGAGGGGCAGGGCAGTAGCCCGAACGCCAGCGCCCACTAGCAGCGGGGCCCACGAGCAGTCGCGCATGGACACCGGCTAAGGATGGCCCTAGCAGTTATCCAGGCGAACGTCAACCACTCCTCCAGAGCGCAGGACATCCTTGCGCAGCACCTGGCGGAGTGGTCGGCGAACGTTTCGGTGGTGGCCGAGCCCTACTTCGTGCCTGACACAGATCGAGAGGACTGGGTGGCGGACCTTTCCCGGAGCGCCGTCTACATAAAGACGGAAGGCCTACGGTTGTCCGTCATCGACAAAGCCGACGGCATTGTAGTTGCCAAGTGTGGGGGTTTGCTGCTGGTCGGGGTTTATCTCCCGCCTAGCAGCAGTATCGCTGCAGTCGAGGCCGGCCTTGATTGGCTGTGTGCCGTCCTGCGGCGAACCGCACTCCCTGCACTCGTGTGCGGCGACTTTAACGCCAAGCACTCGGCTTGGAGCTCCCCGGTGACGGACCCTAGGGGCCGCTTGGTCCTCGAGTGGGCAACGGCGGCGGGAATGGTTCTCCTGAATCAGGGCAACGTGGCGACATGTGTGCGACCGCAGGGCGAGTCTATAGTGGACTTAACGTTCGCTAGCGCCGCGGTCGCAGCGAGAGTGTCGCGCTGGATGGTGCTGGACGGTGAGGAGTCACTTTCCGACCATCGGTATATATGGTTGGAGGTGTCCTCCTCCCCCTTTCTACCAGCGCCTAGAACAGCTGCGCGCTCTCCCTATCCACGTTGGAGCCTTGGTGCCCTGGATCTGGAGAACCTTAAGGCGGCAACTCTGGTCAAGGCTTGGCTACCCGGGCCTAGACAGCCGGTCGACGTCGACGGGGAGGCGGAGTGGTTCCAAAAGGCGATGTCGCAAGTCTGCGACGCATCTATGCCTCGGTCTGGACCCCCGCTGCCCCGGAGATCGGTCTATTGGTGGACCTCGGAGGTGGCACAGCTGCGACGAGAGTGCCTCGCGGCACGTCGCGCTTCGTCTCGTCATCTTCGCAGGCGCCGCAGAAACCCGGAACAGGACGCTCCTCTGCACGAGGCCTACCGAGTGGCCAAGAAGGCCCTCCAGGTCGCCATCGCTAAGGCGAAGGTGAAGGCGCGAGAGGAGTTGCTGGCGACCCTTAACAGGGATCCGTGGGGACGCCCCTATCGCACGGTCAGAGGTAAACTCCGACCATGGGCACCCCCGGTCACGGAGACCATGGAACCAGCACTCCTGCAGAGTGTAGTATCCGGCCTGTTCCCCGACCGGCCTGAGCATAGGCCGCCTCCCATGAGGCCACACCCCCCGGCCTCATCGGATGCTCCTGAACCCGTCTCAGAGGCAGAGCTCGGAGTAGCCATGATGCGCCTCAGAGCAAAGAAGGTGGCTCCAGGTCCCGACGGCATACCAGGCCGAGTGTGGGTCCTCGCCGAGGACGCCCTTGGAGACCGGTTGCGCCGCTTATTCAGCGAGTGCTTGGTCCAAGGGCGATTTCCGGAACTCTGGAAACGAAGACGCCTGGTACTGCTAAGGAAGGACGGCCGACCTGCCGACGCTCCGTCGGGGTACCGTCCCATAGTGCTGCTGGACGAGGTGGGCAAGCTCTTTGAGCGTATCATTGCCCGGCGCCTCGTCCGGCACCTAGATACTGTGGGGCCGAACCTGTCGGAGTTCCAATTCGGGTTCAGGGCTGAGCGGTCCACGGTGGACGCTGTTCTTCGGGTCCGCGACCTGGCCGAGAGGGCGGTGGATAGCGGCGGGGTGCTGTTGGCGGTGTCTCTCGATATCGCCAACGCTTTCAACACCCTGCCGTGGTCCTGCATACGGCAGGCCCTCGTACACCACGGGGTGCCTGTCTCCCTCCAGGCGGTAGTCGCCGACTATCTGGCGCGGAGAACAGTGGAGTGGGCTACGGCAAGTGGTGCGATTGAGTCGCAAGCGGTGACGTGCGGTGTCCCACAGGGGTCGGTTCTCGGGCCGCTCTTGTGGAACATCGGCTACGACTGGGCTTTACGCGGGCTGCGAATCGCTGGGGTGGGGGTAACTTGTTACGCCGATGACACCCTGCTGACAGCCCGTGGCAGCGACTTGCACGAGGCGCTCCAGCGCGCGACGGCCGGCGTGGCGAGCGTGGTGAGCCGGATTCGACAGCTGGGACTCGAGGTGGCGCTCGAAAAGTCGGAGGCCCTGTGTTTTCATGGGCCCCGGCGAGCGCCGCCGGCCGGGTCTCACCTGCTCGTTGGCGGAACCCGCATCAACGTCGCGTCGTCGATGCGCTATCTGGGTTTGTGGTTGGATGGGCGGTGGTCCTTCCGCACCCACTTCGAGCGCCTAACGCCGAAGCTCTTGGGAGCCGCAGGAGCTCTAAGCAGGCTCATGCCTAATTTGGGGGGTCCCTCTGCGTCATGCCGGCGCTTGTACATGGGCGTTGTCCGGTCCATGGCCCTTTACGGGGCCCCGGTTTGGGACGACGCCGTGTCCGGAGACAACGCCAGGCTGTTGCAGAGGGCACAGCGCCACTTGGCCATACGGGTAGTCCGCGGATACCGCACAATCAGTGCGGACGCGGCACTCGCGCTTGCCGGGAGCATGCCATGGGACCTCGACGCCCAGGTCCTCGCTGCCGTCTTTCGGTGGCGGGGAGACCTAAGGTCTCAGGGGCAAAGGCCCGCGCCGCGCGAAGTGGAGGCCGAGAGGGCGCAACTGACGCAGGTCGCCCTGCACCAGTGGAGACAGCGCTTGTCTGAGAGCCGCTTCGGTCGCAGCACCCCCGGGGCAATCGCCCCGGTCCTCGCGGAGTGGGTGCAGCGCCAGCACGGTCGCCTGACCTTCAGGCTGACCCAGATGCTCTCGGACCACGGCTGCTTCGGGTGGTACCTCTGCATGATCGGTCGCGAGCCAACGGCAAAGTGTCACCATTGCCCTAGTTGCGACAATGACACTGCGCAGCACACCCTCACGTCATGCCCGGCCTGGGCGAGGGAGCGCAGTGCCATGGTCGCCGTTGTGGGCGATGACCTGTCGTTGGCAGCAATCGTGCGGAGGATGGCGACCTGCGAGGAAGTGTGGCAGGCGGTGCTCACCTTCTGTGAGACTGTCATCTCGCAGAAGGAAGCAGCGGAGAGGGAGCGAGAGGCTTCGGCTGACGCCCCAATGATCCGCCGCCGGCGTCATGGGCACCGGAGAAGGAATTTCCTTCTCCACTTGCCCCTTCCTGGGCCCCGGGCTTCAGACACGGGGGTGTCTGTCGCCCGCTAAAGGGGGCCCGAGACGGCGTTGCGCGTGTTCCCGCGCGCCGTCTGTTGTTTCTGCGACGGGGTCGAGTTTCTCCCTCGTCGCAACCGGTAGGGGCTCGCTGCAAAGTGAGTCGGCCGAGTCTGGGGAACTGCGGTGAATGCCTATGGCCTCTTGGCCTACGGTGAACCCGCCACGTCCCCGTCTCACATGGCACCGGAGGGCACCGTCAGGTTTTTAGTGGGTATGCGGGTTCTCTCTCTGAGGCCTGGAGTCCCACATAACCCCCAGCTGCCCCCGCGGCTGGTGGGTATGCGTAACAGCATTTCCCTGACGTAAAAAAAAAAAAAAGGTTTAAGGTTAGGTTAGGTTAGGTTAGGTTAGGTTCCCCCCCCCCTGGTCTATTGCCCTCCCAGTCGAACCAGGAGCGAGTTCGAGGCCGATCTGGACCATCTCGGGTCGGTTCTCCGTCTGTCCACCCTGCCGGTGATCGTTGGCGGCGACTTTAACGCCAAAAACATAGCCTGGGGATCACGTTTCACTGACCCCCGAGGGGAAAGTCTGCTGGACTGGGCGGTGTCCAACGGACTTGTCATAGTCAACGTGGGGACCGAAGCCACATGCGTGCGGCCGCAGGGGGAGTCCGTCGTGGACATTACGTTCGCGACCCCCGCAGTCGCAGCCCGGATCAGTGGCTGGAGAGTGGTCACAGAGACGGAAGAATTGTCGGATCACCGGTACATCCGGTTCGACGTCTCCGTCTCCGGTTCCGTGACCCCTCCAATCGGCACACCCCACCCGACATACCCCCGATGGAGGCTAAACTGCCTGGACAAAGAGACAGCGCGGGAAGCTGCGATCGTGAAGGCCTGGCTGCCTGAGGGTCCTGAGCCCGTCCAAGAGCGCAGATGTAAGCCTGGAGATAGCGGACTCTTACGAGTCTGCGTCTTCGGGCATGAGATCCAGATCGTCGTCTGGAACTCGCATAACAAGATCGACGAGAGCAGGAAAGCGGCGAGCGGATGAGCCTTCTCCAGCTCCATCCCCTGCCAAAGTCCTGGCAGACCTGAGCACCGCTGCCCGCAGAGGCCGAGGCCGCGGTGAGTATGTGAGTAGAGGCGGGGCACGCGAGCGACTCTCCGATGAGACGCGCCGTGCGGCCATCTTGGAAGCCGAGGAGGAGGCTTCTCGCCTGGCGGACCGGCTCGCGCATGGGCGCAACAGGAGCGAGTTCTCCGTACGGGAAGCCACCGCTGAGGAGTTGAGCGGCCAGATCCGGGCAGCCACAGATACAGTATTGTTCTGTGTGGCAAGGTCCGGCAACCTGAAGGGCAGCTTTCAGCGTGCCCTGAAGGAGGCTGCTACCTCCATTACGCGGGCGGGCGAGCTCCTTAGCTCGCGGACCAGGGACGAGGAGACGCGGCTCTTACAAGCTGCGAATAAGCGCTTGGAGCAGGAGGTCGCGGACCTGAAGCGCGCCGTCCAACAGCTCCGAGCTGAAAGGCTAGCGGATGTCCTTCCCGTAGCCTCAACCGGACTAAACAAAAAACCCTCCACCTCAGAGGAGGAGTTTGAGCAGCGCCTCATGCGCCAAATCGGAAACATGATGGACGCTAAACTAGCGTCCATCTCAGAGCGGTTGCTCCCTGAGCCTCGCCTGCGCCCGCCACTTGCTGCGGACGCTCGCAAGGCTCAGGTTGAGCGCCCCTCTGCCGCCGCAGACAAGGCGGCGAGGAAGCAGCTGCCCTCGCCCACGAGTGCCGTCTCTCCCCAGACGGGCAAAGCGCCGTCCGAGGTGTCCGCCCCTGTGGCCACGACCTCGACTGCCGGTGCGGTCCCCGTCGGAGAGAAGAGGAAAAGGAAGCGGAGCAAGAGGAAGAAGGCCCGTAATCAGGGCCAGGAGCCAGCGCCCGCTTCCCCCACCTCCCAGACTATGTCTTCCCGCCCACTTACCCAGTCTGCAGTCGGCCCAGGAGCTGAGCTGTGGACCACGGTGGTCAGGCGTGGCAAAAAGCCGGCCTCAGCTGCCGCCCCCAAGCAGCAGCCTCCAGTCCAGCCCAAGAGGCCAATTCCATCCACTCAGCAGACTCCGAGACTCCGCCCGCCGAGGACCGCCGCCATATTGGTGGCGATGCAACCGGGAGTGCAGGAGTCAAAGGAGCACTCATACGAGTCGGTGCTTGCCCGTGCCAAACAGGCAATAGATATCGGTGCGTTGGGGATCTCCGGGATCCGCTTCAGGGTCGCCAAGACTGGCGGGAAGGTCCTGGAGATCACCGGCACCGATAACGAGATGAAGGCCGACGCGCTGGCGGCCAAGATGCGGGAGGTCATCCCTGAGGCAATTGCAAAGGTGACCAGGCCGGTCAGGACCGTCGATGTCCGGATATCTGGACTGGACGACTCCGTGACCAAGGTCGAAGTCGCTGAAGCCGTTGCCAAAACGGGGGGCTGTGACCCCAAAGCCATCCAGGTGGGCTCCATTGGCCGCTCTTTCCAGGGCACGGGGGCCTGCATTGTTAAGGTGCCAATTGCTGCAGCCCAAAAGGTTGTCAGTGGGAGGGTTCTGGTGGGTTGGGTCTCCGCCCAGACCAGGCTCATGGACCGGAAGCCACTTAAGTGCTTCCGGTGCCTGGAGGTGGGACACGCCCGCGAGAATTGCTCCTCGACAGCTGATCGCAGTGCCCTGTGCTACCGTTGCGGTAAGCCGGGGCATGCAGCTAGGGGATGCGCTGCCTCACCGCACTGCCCTCTGTGCGCTGACGCGGGAACCACCGGGTGGGCAGCAAGAGCTGCAAACCGCCCAAGCGTGGCAATCGAGCGGGAAGGACAGTGGCCAGGACTCCGGCTGCTCCGTCCACGGCCGCAGGGCCCACAAACATGGAGGCGGACACTCTGGCGACGTGAGATGGCCTTCAGAGTATTACAGGCGAATGTGAACCACTGTGCCGCTGCGCAGGATATCCTCTTGCAGCACGCGGCGGAGTGGTCCATAGACGCGGCTCTTGTCTCCGAACCCTACTTCATACCGGTCGACCGGGAGAACTGGGTCGGGGACGTGAGCGGCCTGTCGGCCATCATGGTGTCGGGGGCGTACCCTATCGACGTCGTTGCCAGGCAGAGCGGTATTGTTGCCGCCAAGTGCAGGGAGTTTCTGCTGGTGGGGGTCTATTGCCCTCCCAGTCGAACCAGGAGCGAGTTCGAGGCCGATCTGGACCATCTCGGGTCGGTTCTCCGTCTGTCCACCCTGCCGGTGATCGTTGGCGGCGACTTTAACGCCAAAAACATAGCCTGGGGGTCACGTTTCACTGACCCCCGAGGGGAGAGTCTGCTGGACTGGGCGGTGTCCAACGGACTTGTCATAGTCAACGTGGGGACCGAAGCCACATGCGTGCGGCCGCAGGGGGAGTCCGTCGTGGACATTACGTTCGCGACCCCCGCAGTCGCAGCCCGGATCAGTGGCTGGAGAGTGGTCACAGAGGCGGAAGAATTGTCGGATCACCGGTACATCCGGTTCGACGTCTCCGTCTCCGGTTCCGTGACCCCTCCAATCGGCACACCCCACCCGACATACCCCCGATGGAGGCTAAACTGCCTGGACAAAGAGACAGCGCGGGAAGCTGCGATCGTGAAGGCCTGGCTGCCTGAGGGTCCTGAGCCCGTCCAAGTGGATGCGGAGGCGGAATGGTTCCGGGAGGCCGTCACGGACGTGTGTGACGCGTCCATGCCTCGGTCCGGACCATCCCTTCCCCGGCGGAACGTCTATTGGTGGACGGAGGAGGTTGCGGAGTTGCGCCGCGCGTGTGTCGCGGCGCGTCGCGCCTCAGCCAGACATCGTAGACGCAGACGTCGTGATCCGACGCTGGACGAGCCGCTTTACCAGGCCTACAGGCAAGCCAAACAGGCGCTCAAGATCGCCATCATGGAGGCTAAACTCAAGGCGAGGGAGGAACTCCTGTCCACGCTCGATGCCGATCCGTGGGGACGCCCGTACCGCACGGTGCGGGGGAAACTCCGCCCATGGGCACCCCCGGTCACGGAGAGGCTAGAGCCCGAGTTCCTTCGAAGAGTCGTGTCCACCTTGTTCCCAGCTCAAGTGGAACACACCCCGCCTTCGATGCTGCCACACCCTGTGGCCTCCAGAGAGCCCCCTGAGCCCGTCTCTGAGGGCGAGTTCGGCGCGGCAATTATGCGGTTGAAGGCCAAGAACGTGGCCCCGGGTCCTGACGGGATTCCAGGTAAAATCTGGGTCCTCGTATCGGATATACTGGGTGACCGCCTTCGCAGGCTCCTTACCGCATGCCTACAACAGGGGCGCTTCCCGGCGCTATGGAAGGAAGGGAGGCTCGTGCTTCTGAAGAAAGACGGACGTCCGACCGACTCCCCTTCGGCATACCGTCCGATCGTGCTGCTGGATGAGGTGGGCAAGCTCTTTGAAAGAGTCCTTGCAAACCGCCTTGTTCGGCACCTGGATACGGATGGGCCGAATTTGTCGGATGTACAGTATGGCTTCAGGAGAGAGCGCTCTACGATCGATGCTATCCTGCGGGTAAAATCGCTCGCCAGCGAAGCGGTGGAGAGCGGCGGTGTGCTGTTGGCCGTGTCTATTGACATTGCCAACGCGTTCAACACGCTGCCGTGGACCACGATAAAGCAGGCGCTCCGGTTCCATGGAGTACCTGTTTACCTGCAGGACACCATCGCATCGTACCTTGAGGGACGAGAGGTTGCGTGTGATTCGGTGGATGGTCGTTTGCAGCATTTGGCCGGATGCGGCGTTCCGCAGGGGTCGGTTCTAGGGCCACTCCTGTGGAACATCGGGTTCGATTGGGCCCTGCGTGGCCAGTTCGTCGCGGGGGTTGGCGTAACTTGTTACTTGTTAGTGGGTGGTGCGCTTGTTGGCGCTCTGCAGGTTCAGCCTGCGAGGCACCTAGGGCCGTCGGGGCTTCTGCCCGGGCCTGAAGTGCGGTGGCGCGGCAGGTTTCGTCAACTCGGCGGGCCTGTCGGGCAACCCGTAACCCTCCCTCGCGGGAGGGCCGGGGGTCTCGTCTATTGAAGTCGGGGCCACGACAAGGAAAAGTCTTTAAAACCAAAACTCGGACCGTCGGGGCATCTGCCCGGGTCTGGGTGGCGTCGGCGCGGCAGGTTCGTCAACTCGGCGGGCCTGTTCGAGCAACCCGTAACCCCCCACCGGGGGCCGGGGGTCCCAGCTATTGAAGTTGGGACCGAGACAAGGAAAAGTCTATAACACCACAGGTGGAGGTGTATTCTCCCCCTCTTCATAATGAAGAGGTTTCGAGAGTCCCTTCTGAGGTGTGGCGCTCTGTCGCCGTGCAGTTTTATACTGCGTGTGGAGTCCTATGGACTAGCGGAGCTTCTGCTCGTGGGATGGCGGGTCTGCAAGACCTGCGGCTGGACGGGCCCACCACCCGCGTTTACGCGACTAGGTGGGTGACTTCGGTCAACCGTCTGGCAACCTGCTCCCGAAGGGTGTTGTGGACATGTCTCGCAGCCCTCGAGAAGTAGGGGCCTTGGCTTGGTCGCCCGGGCCGAGAGGAGACAACCTCAATAAAAAACCCCAAAAGGTTGGCCGTTTGTCGCGTGACGGTCGGCCGCCTCGGTCTCGAGGTGGTAGGATGGGTCAATGCCTACCCGCTAGCGCGACACCTGCACGAGACCGCCCGCCCTTGTGCAGTATTAGGGTTACTCAGGTGCAGGGGGCTCCGCCTGGGTGGACTTTTTATTTCCCCCATACTCGTGGGATCATTATGGATTTAGTTTTTAATGATAAGGGAAATCCAGGGGGGGGAAGCGAGAGCGATCTCGCCGTCCGCGGGAAGTCCGCGAAGCGCGAAGAAGGCACAAGTAGCGACTCATTCGCTATGCCTGAAGCCGCGAAACCCATACAGGTATCATCACCTGTCCAATCGCCGTCCGTTCCGGACGAGGGCGTGTGCGCCGATACAGGTGCCATCGCAGGAGGTAGGGTGTTGCGGTCCCGTACCGTGACTCCCGTTGCGGGTTTGAGCCCAGCCGTGGTGCTCACCCGCTTGGATTTGACGGGCCGAACCGGCCAAACAGGACTGACTAGCGGTGCGGGTTCTTCCCGCGCTGCAACACCTACGGTTGGGGCTTCCACCCCTGAACTGAGGTCCAGAAGTGGAAGCCTCAGCTGTTCAGCTGCCCTGGGGAGAATGGACGTATCGGAGCTGTCGGACGCATCGTCTGCCAATACCAGCAGAAGCCAGTCCCGGAAGCGAAGTCGCATCCAATGCGACCCAGACGCTTCGGACAGTTCCGCGAGCTCCGTTCATACCATACCGGCTGGACCAAGAGCGCAGAGGGCCGCTGCGAAACAGGCCCGACAAGAGGAGCGGCGGGCTCAGCGGTCTGCGGAGGCGGAAGCGGAGGCCGAAGTGTGGTCGGCCAAGCTCCGCCGAGAGATCGGACGGGCGGTTCGCCAGGTGACGGTAGCCACGGACTCGATTGTGTCCGGAGTTAGGAAGTGCGGCAACATTAAGGGCACCATTCAGAAAAACCTGAATGATGCCGCCGCCCTTATCCGTGCGACTGTGGAAGCCCTTACCAGGCGGACCGCTGACGAGGAGGTGCAGCGCCTTAGCGCTGAAAACAAGAGGCTCAGCGTGGAGCTGGCGCAGTTGCGCCGGGACTTCGAGGCCATGAGCCAGCGCCGCATTGGGCCTGCTGCTGCAACGGCACCCTCCGTTGAGGAGCTGAGGCGCGACTCCGACTGAGACGTGAGCCACAAGACTCCATGATGAATGCAAGGCTGGAGGGCCTCCAGGACCGGCTTTTGCCGGAGAGGACCTCCAGGCCTCCACTAGCCGCGGACAGGAGACGTCGGGAGGACTTTCCGGCTCTCCCCTCCGTCGCCCCACCCGGAACGACTGCCAGGCCGCGCTTCAGCGCGCCAGGCAATAAAGCGCCTGTGGCTGCTGCTCAACCGCCCAGTCGAATGCCTGCCAGGGCGCCTGCCCCACTGCCGAGTCGAATGCCGGCCAGGGAGCCTGCCCCCGCCACAGCCGCGAGAATGCGTGCCCCTATCGCAGCCGCAAGAGCTTCAGGCCCAGCTGTACCAACGCGTGCGCCCACCAGTGAGGCAGTAGACCCTGCTGCAACCGTTGGGGTGGTCGCCGCTGTCAATCCAGCTCCTGGAGCTCCCGTGAGCCAAAACGCTCGTCGCCGGGCCAGAAATAGGGTGCGACGCAGGCGTACGACCCCTGTCCAGACGAGACAACCCCGCCCCCTCCCACCGCCACCTACGTCCATGGACGAGGGATGGACCACGGTTGTGAGGCGAGGTAGAACGAACGGGCGCGGTGCTGCCCAGCAGCCACAGACAGCCACTAGGACAGCCCAACCAGCCCGGAAACGGAGGCTCCGCCCACCGCGGTCGTCTGCAGTGGTGCTGACACTTCAGCCAGGGGCAGAGGAGAAGGGAGCCAAATACGACACTCTCATCCGGGATGTCAAGTCCCGGATCGATATGGAGAGTCTCGGGATAAGTGATATGCGCTTCCGCACAGCACGCACGGGTGGCAGGCTCCTGGAAATCCCGGGAGCGAATAGTGACACCAAGGCCGACAATCTTGCTGCCAAGATCCGCGAGGTCCTCTCGGAGGACGTGATGAGAGTCTCCAGGCCCACTAAGACGGTGGACGTCCGTCTGTCGGACCTGGATGACTCAGTCACGCAGGCGGAGGTGGCGGCTGCAGTGGCCAAAAAGGCTGGCTGTTCGGAGGCGACCGTCAAGGTAGGCGAAATTTCGCCAGGTCGTGGTGGCGCCGGTACCGTCGTAGTCAAGGTACCGGTTGCTACTGCGAAGACCTTATCCCAAGGCCGTCTTCGTGTGGGCTGGATTTCGGCCCACGTGCAAATCTTGGAAGCCAGGCCCTTGCGCTGTTACAAGTGCCTGGAGCCTGGCCACGTTAGCAATCTTTGCCCGGCTTCAGTCGACCGCAGTGATCACTGCTATCGCTGCGGCAAGCCTGGGCATAAAGCGAGGGGTTGCGCTGCCGCGCCGCACTGTCCTATCTGTGCGAGCGCTGGTCTGGCTGCGAACCATAGGTTCGGGGGCAAAAGCTGCTCCCCACCGAAAAAGAGGGGCAGGGCAGTAGCCCGAACGCCAGCGCCCTCTAGCAGCGGGGCCCACGAGCAGGCGCGCATGGACACTGGCTAAGGATGGCCCTAGCAGTTATCCAGGCGAACGTCAACCACTCCTCCAGAGCGCAGGACATCCTTGCGCAGCACCTGGTGGAGTGGTCGGCGAACGTTTCGGTGGTGGCCGAGCCCTATTTTGTGCCTGATGCAGATCGAGAGGACTGGGTGGCGGACCTTTCCCGGAGCGCCGTCTACATAAAGACGGAAGGCCTACGGTTGTCTGTCATCGACAAAGCCGACGGCATTGTAGTTGCCAAGTGTGGGGGATTGCTGCTGGTCGGGGTTTATCTCCCGCCTAGCAGCAGTATCGCTGCAGTCGAGGCCGGCCTTGATTGGCTGTGTGCCGTCCTGCGGCGAACCGCTCTCCCTGCACTCGTGTGCGGCGACTTCAACGCCAAGCACTCGGCTTGGAGTTCCCCGGTGACGGACCCCAGGGGCCGCTTGGTCCTCGAGTGGGCAACGGCGGCGGGCATGGTTCTCCTGAATCAGGGCAACGTGGCGACATGTGTGCGACCGCAGGGCGAGTCTATAGTGGACTTATCATTCGCTAGCGCCGCGGTCGCAGCGAGAGTGCCGCGCTGGATGGTGCTGGACGGTGAGGAGTCACTTTCCGACCATAGGTATATATGGTTGGAGGTGTCCTCCTCCCCCTTTCTACCGGCGCCTAGACTAGCTGCGCGCTCTCCCTATCCACGCTGGAGCCTTGGTGCCCTGGATCTGGAGAACCTTAAGGCGGCGGCTCTGGTCAAGGCTTGGCTACCCGGGCCTAGACAGCCGGTCGACATCGACGGGGAGGCGGAGTGGTTCCGAAAGGCGATGTCGCAAGTCTGCGACGCATCCATGCCTCGGTCCGGACCCCCGCTGCCCCGGAGATCGGTCTATTGGTGGACCTCGGAGGTGGCACAGCTGCGACGAGAGTGCCTCGCGGCACGTCGCGCTTCGTCCCGTCATCTTCGCAGGCGCCGCAGAGACCCGGAACAGGACGCTCCTCTGCACGAGGCCTACCGAGTGGCCAAGAAGGCCCTCCAGGTCGCCATCGCTAAGGCGAAGGCGAAGGCGCGAGAGGAGTTGCTGGCGACCCTTAACAGGGATCCGTGGGGACGCCCCTATCGCACGGTCAGAGGTAAACTCCGACCATGGGCACCCCCGGTCACGGAGACCATGGAACCAGCACTCCTGCAGAGTGTAGTGTCCGGCCTGTTCCCCGACCGGCCTGAGCATAGGCCGCCTCCCATGAGGCCACACCCCCCGGCCTCATCGGATGCTCCTGAACCCGTCTCAGAGGCAGAGCTCGGAGTAGCGATGATGCGCCTCAGAGCCAAGAAGGTGGCTCCAGGGCCCGACGGCATACCAGGCCGAGTGTGGGTCCTCGCCGAGGACGCCCTTGGAGACCGGTTGCGCCGCTTATTCAGCGAGTGCTTGGTCCAAGGGCGATTTCCGGAACTCTGGAAACGAGGACGCCTGGTACTGCTGAGGAAGGACGGCCGACCTGCCGACGCTCCGTCGGGGTACCGTCCCATAGTGCTGCTGGACGAGGTGGGCAAGCTCTTTGAGCGAATAATTGCCCGGCACCTTGTCCGGCACCTAGATACTGTGGGGCCGAACCTGTCGGAGTTCCAGTTCGGGTTCAGGGCTGAGCGGTCCACGGTGGACGCTGTTCTTCGGGTCCGCGACCTGGCCGAGAGGGCGGTGGATAGCGGCGGGGTGCTGCTGGCGGTGTCTCTCGATATCGCCAACGCTTTCAACACCCTGCCGTGGTCCTGTATACGGCAGGCCCTCGTACACCACGGGGTGCCTGTCTCCCTCCAGGCGGTAGTCGCCGACTATCTGGCGCGGAGAACAGTGGAGTGGGCTACGGCAAGTGGTGCGATTGAGTCGCAAGCGGTGACGTGCGGTGTGCCACAGGGGTCGGTCCTCGGGCCGCTCTTGTGGAACATCGGCTACGACTGGGCTCTACGCGGGCTGCGAATCGCTGGGGTGGGCGTAACTTGTTACGCCGATGACACCCTGCTGACAGCCCGCGGTAGCGACTTGCACGAGGCGCTCCAGCGCGCGACGGCCGGCGTGGCGAGCGTGGTGAGCCGGATTCGGCAGCTGGGACTCGAGGTGGCGCTCGAAAAGTCGGAGGCCCTGTGTTTTCATGGGCCCCGGCGAGCGCCGCCGGCCGGGTCTCACCTGCTCGTTGGCGGAACCCGCATCAACGTCGCGTCGTCGATGCGCTATCTGGGTTTGTGGTTGGATGGGCGGTGGTCCTTCCGCACCCACTTCGAGCGCCTAACGCCGAAGCTCTTGGGAGCCGCAGGAGCTCTAAGCAGGCTCATGCCTAATTTGGGGGGTCCCTCTGCGTCGTGCCGGCGCTTGTACATGGGCGTTGTCCGGTCCATGGCCCTTTACGGGGCCCCGGTTTGGGACGACGCCGTGTCCGGAGACAACGCCAGGCTGTTGCAGAGGGCACAGCGCCACTTGGCCATATGGGTAGTCCGCGGATACCGCACAATCAGTGCGGACGCGGCACTCGCGCTTGCCGGGAGCATGCCATGGGACCTCGACGCCCAGGTCCTCGCTGCCGTTTTTCGGTGGCGGGGAGACCTAAGGTCTCAGGGGCAAAGGCCCGCGCCGCGCGAAGTGGAGGCCGAGAGGGCGCAACTGACGCAGGTCGCCCTGCACCAGTGGAGACAGCGCTTGTCTGAGAGCCGCTTCGGTCGCAGCACCCCGGGGGCAATCGCCCCGGTCCTCGCGGAGTGGGTGCAGCGCCAGCACGGTCGCCTGACCTTCAGGCTGACCCAGATGCTCTCGGACCACGGCTGCTTCGGGTGGTACCTCTGCATGATCGGTCGCGATCCGACGGCAAAGTGTCACCATTGCCCTAGTTGCGACAATGACACTGCGCAGCACACCCTCACGTCATGCCCGGCCTGGGCGAGGGAGCGCAGTGCCATGGTCGCCGTTGTGGGCGGTGACCTGTCGTTGGCAGCAATCGTGCGGAGGATGGCGACCTGCGAGGAAGCGTGGCAGGCGGTGCTCACCTTCTGTGAGACTGTCATCTCGCAGAAGGAAGCAGCGGAGAGGGAGCGAGAGGCTTCGGCTGACGCCCCAATGATCCGCCGCCGGCGTCATGGGCACCGGAGAAGGAATTTCCTTCTCCACCTGCCCCTTCCTGGGCCCCGGGCTTCAGACACGGGGGTGTCTGTCGTCCGCTAAAGGGGGCCCGAGACGGCGTTGCGCGTGTTCCCGCGCGCCGTCTGTTGTTTCTGCGACGGGGTCGAGTTTCTCCCTCGTCGCAACCGGTAGGGGCTCGCTGCGAAGCGAGTCGGCCGAGTCTGGGGAACTGCGGTGAATGCCTATGGCCTCTCGGCCTACGGCGAACCCGCCACGTCCCCGTCTCACATGGCACCGGAGGGCACCGTCAGGTTTTTAGTGGGTAGGCGGGTTCTCACTCTGAGGCCTGGAGTCCCACATAACCCCCAGCCGCCCCCGCGGCCGGTGGGTATGCGTAACAGCATTTCCCTGACGTTAAAAAAAAAAAAAAAAAAAAAAAAAAAAAAAAAAAAAGTTAGGTTAGGTTAGGTTAGGTTAGGTGCTTCCGGAGGACCCCCCTCGAATAGAGCACGCCTTGCCGTGGCGAGGGGGCTCAGTAGCCCAGCCGAAGCCAAGATGCTCTGTGGAGAGTGCCTCTGCGTCTGTTCCCGTATCGGGCGGCAGAGGCACTAGTGAGTCGCGTCTGTCTCGCATCGAGCGGCGGCTCACCGAAGTGGTTGTGGCTCCCAGCACCCCTCTGGCTTATCAGAGGAGGCAGGGGATGTCCTTGGGACTCTGGTCCTCGTGGCGAAACGAGGGTCTTGGCCTAACCGCCCGGACCCTCCTGAGAGACGGCGCCAGTGTGCCGTCTGGAGTGGGATGAGATCTCCTCACCCCACTCCGTGGAGATCCGCCTTCCTGCTTAGAGAGCGGACGTTGCTGCTGGCAAGGGTCGCGGGACTGTTGAGACACCGCGGCCCCTGCTGTCACAGCCACACGCAGCGGGCTTCGTCAGGTTTTAGTGGGTATACCCGAAGACGGGGGAGTCCCACACACGCACGGTGCGTAATTGACATTTCCTGACGTTAAAAAAAAAAAAAAAAAAAGGTGCTTCCGG
>OY992865.1:0-15000 GCA_963921415.1 Pyrausta despicata
ACCTAACCTAACCTAACCTAACCTAACCTAACCTAACCTAACCTAACCTAACCGAACCTAACCTAACCTAACCTAACCTAACCTAACCTAACCTAACCTAACCTAACCTAACCTAACCTAACCTAACCTAACCTAACCTAACCTAACCTAACCTAACCTAACCTAACCTAACCTAACCTAACCTAACCTAACCTAACCTAACCTAACCTAACCTAACCTAACCTAACCTAACCTAACCTAACCTAACCTAACCTAACCTAACCTAACCTAACCTAACCTAACCTAACCTAACCTAACCTAACCTAACCTAACCTAACCTAACCTAACCTAACCTAACCTAACCTAACCTAACCTAACCTAACCTAACCTAACCTAACCTAACCTAACCTAACCTAACCTAACCTAACCTAACCTAACCTAACCTAACCTAACCTAACCTAACCTAACCTAACCTAACCTAACCTAACCTAACCTAACCTAACCTAACCTAACCTAACCTAACCTAACCTAACCTAACCTAACCTAACCTAACCTAACCTAACCTAACCTAACCTAACCTAACCTAACCTAACCTAACCTAACCTAACCTAACCTAACCTAACCTAACCTAACCTAACCTAACCTAACCTAACCTAACCTAACCTAACCTAACCTAACCTAACCTAACCTAACCTAACCTAACCTAACCTAACCTAACCTAACCTAACCTAACCTAACCTAACCTAACCTAACCTAACCTAACCTAACCTAACCTAACCTAACCTAACCTAACCTAACCTAACCTAACCTAACCTAACCTAACCTAACCTAACCTAACCTAACCTAACCTAACCTAACCTAACCTAACCTAACCTAACCTAACCTAACCTAACCTAACCTAACCTAACCTAACCTAACCTAACCTAACCTAACCTAACCTAACCTAACCTAACCTAACCTAACCTAACCTAACCTAACCTAACCTAACCTAACCTAACCTAACCTAACCTAACCTAACCTAACCTAACCTAACCTAACCTAACCTAACCTAACCTAACCTAACCTAACCTAACCTAACCTAACCTAACCTAACCTAACCTAACCTAACCTAACCTAACCTAACCTAACCTAACCTAACCTAACCTAACCTAACCTAACCTAACCTAACCTAACCTAACCTAACCTAACCTAACCTAACCTAACCTAACCTAACCTAACCTAACCTAACCTAACCTAACCTAACCTAACCTAACCTAACCTAACCTAACCTAACCTAACCTAACCTAACCTAACCTAACCTAACCTAACCTAACCTAACCTAACCTAACCTAACCTAACCTAACCTAACCTAACCTAACCTAACCTAACCTAACCTAACCTAACCTAACCTAACCTAACCTAACCTAACCTAACCTAACCTAACCTAACCTAACCTAACCTAACCTAACCTAACCTAACCTAAC
Source organism: Pyrausta despicata (assembly GCA_963921415.1). NCBI lineage: Eukaryota > Metazoa > Arthropoda > Insecta > Lepidoptera > Crambidae > Pyrausta > Pyrausta despicata. The sequence continues at coordinate 1,443 of OY992865.1, forward strand.
CTAACCTAACCTAACCTAACCTAACCTAACCTAACCTAACCTAACCTAACCTAACCTAACCTAACCTAACCTAACCTAACCTAACCTAACCTAACCTAACCTAACCTAACCTAACCTAACCTAACCTAACCTAACCTAACCTAACCTAACCTAACCTAACCTAACCTAACCTAACCTAACCTAACCTAACCTAACCTAACCTAACCTAACCTAACCTAACCTAACCTAACCTAACCTAACCTAACCTAACCTAACCTAACCTAACCTAACCTAACCTAACCTAACCTAACCTAACCTAACCTAACCTAACCTAACCTAACCTAACCTAACCTAACCTAACCTAACCTAACCTAACCTAACCTAACCTAACCTAACCTAACCTAACCTAACCTAACCTAACCTAACCTAACCTAACCTAACCTAACCTAACCTAACCTAACCTAACCTAACCTAACCTAACCTAACCTAACCTAACCTAACCTAACCTAACCTAACCTAACCTAACCTAACCTAACCTAACCTAACCTAACCTAACCTAACCTAACCTAACCTAACCTAACCTAACCTAACCTAACCTAACCTAACCTAACCTAACCTAACCTAACCTAACCTAACCTAACCTAACCTAACCTAACCTAACCTAACCTAACCTAACCTAACCTAACCTAACCTAACCTAACCTAACCTAACCTAACCTAACCTAACCTAACCTAACCTAACCTAACCTAACCTAACCTAACCTAACCTAACCTAACCTAACCTAACCTAACCTAACCTAACCTAACCTAACCTAACCTAACCTAACCTAACCTAACCTAACCTAACCTAACCTAACCTAACCTAACCTAACCTAACCTAACCTAACCTAACCTAACCTAACCTAACCTAACCTAACCTAACCTAACCTAACCTAACCTAACCTAACCTAACCTAACCTAACCTAACCTAACCTAACCTAACCTAACCTAACCTAACCTAACCTAACCTAACCTAACCTAACCTAACCTAACCTAACCTAACCTAACCTAACCTAACCTAACCTAACCTAACCTAACCTAACCTAACCTAACCTAACCTAACCTAACCTAACCTAACCTAACCTAACCTAACCTAACCTAACCTAACCTAACCTAACCTAACCTAACCTAACCTAACCTAACCTAACCTAACCTAACCTAACCTAACCTAACCTAACCTAACCTAACCTAACCTAACCTAACCTAACCTAACCTAACCTAACCTAACCTAACCTAACCTAACCTAACCTAACCTAACCTAACCTAACCTAACCTAACCTAACCTAACCTAACCTAACCTAACCTAACCTAACCTAACCTAACCTAACCTAACCTAACCTAACCTAACCTAACCTAACCTAACCTAACCTAACCTAACCTAACCTAACCTAACCTAACCTAACCTAACCTAACCTAACCTAACCTAACCTAACCTAACCTAACCTAACCTAACCTAACCTAACCTAACCTAACCTAACCTAACCTAACCTAACCTAACCTAACCTAACCTAACCTAACCTAACCTAACCTAACCTAACCTAACCTAACCTAACCTAACCTAACCTAACCTAACCTAACCTAACCTAACCTAACCTAACCTAACCTAACCTAACCTAACCTAACCTAACCTAACCTAACCTAACCTAACCTAACCTAACCTAACCTAACCTAACCTAACCTAACCTAACCTAACCTAACCTAACCTAACCTAACCTAACCTAACCTAACCTAACCTAACCTAACCTAACCTAACCTAACCTAACCTAACCTAACCTAACCTAACCTAACCTAACCTAACCTAACCTAACCTAACCTAACCTAACCTAACCTAACCTAACCTAACCTAACCTAACCTAACCTAACCTAACCTAACCTAACCTAACCTAACCTAACCTAACCTAACCTAACCTAACCTAACCTAACCTAACCTAACCTAACCTAACCTAACCTAACCTAACCTAACCTAACCTAACCTAACCTAACCTAACCTAACCTAACCTAACCTAACCTAACCTAACCTAACCTAACCTAACCTAACCTAACCTAACCTAACCTAACCTAACCTAACCTAACCTAACCTAACCTAACCTAACCTAACCTAACCTAACCTAACCTAACCTAACCTAACCTAACCTAACCTAACCTAACCTAACCTAACCTAACCTAACCTAACCTAACCTAACCTAACCTAACCTAACCTAACCTAACCTAACCTAACCTAACCTAACCTAACCTAACCTAACCTAACCTAACCTAACCTAACCTAACCTAACCTAACCTAACCTAACCTAACCTAACCTAACCTAACCTAACCTAACCTAACCTAACCTAACCTAACCTAACCTAACCTAACCTAACCTAACCTAACCTAACCTAACCTAACCTAACCTAACCTAACCTAACCTAACCTAACCTAACCTAACCTAACCTAACCTAACCTAACCTAACCTAACCTAACCTAACCTAACCTAACCTAACCTAACCTAACCTAACCTAACCTAACCTAACCTAACCTAACCTAACCTAACCTAACCTAACCTAACCTAACCTAACCTAACCTAACCTAACCTAACCTAACCTAACCTAACCTAACCTAACCTAACCTAACCTAACCTAACCTAACCTAACCTAACCTAACCTAACCTAACCTAACCTAACCTAACCTAACCTAACCTAACCTAACCTAACCTAACCTAACCTAACCTAACCTAACCTAACCTAACCTAACCTAACCTAACCTAACCTAACCTAACCTAACCTAACCTAACCTAACCTAACCTAACCTAACCTAACCTAACCTAACCTAACCTAACCTAACCTAACCTAACCTAACCTAACCTAACCTAACCTAACCTAACCTAACCTAACCTAACCTAACCTAACCTAACCTAACCTAACCTAACCTAACCTAACCTAACCTAACCTAACCTAACCTAACCTAACCTAACCTAACCTAACCTAACCTAACCTAACCTAACCTAACCTAACCTAACCTAACCTAACCTAACCTAACCTAACCTAACCTAACCTAACCTAACCTAACCTAACCTAACCTAACCTAACCTAACCTAACCTAACCTAACCTAACCTAACCTAACCTAACCTAACCTAACCTAACCTAACCTAACCTAACCTAACCTAACCTAACCTAACCTAACCTAACCTAACCTAACCTAACCTAACCTAACCTAACCTAACCTAACCTAACCTAACCTAACCTAACCTAACCTAACCTAACCTAACCTAACCTAACCTAACCTAACCTAACCTAACCTAACCTAACCTAACCTAACCTAACCTAACCTAACCTAACCTAACCTAACCTAACCTAGTACTACGCCGATACCGACAGCAACACCGTATCGCTCCGCGTTAAAAATTCGTGAAAAATCGGAAAGTGCTCAAAAACTCAAACAAAGTGTGTGCAGTGACAGTGCAGTGTCCAATTCACCAGGATTTATGTGGGCAGAACTCTATCCCTAAGGACTAGGGAGTAATAGGACCCCAACTTTGCCGTTAAATAACAGCTGAACGGTGAGTCGCTTGCACACACTATAAACACTTAAACAAAGCCCTCGCCGAGCTCTATCGAACGACGTATCGGGCTTCAATTTCTGTCATCCCCATCCGGAGATAGGGGCGTCGAAAGGTGCGGAATTTTCCATACATTCGGGTCGACCCACTTTAGACGGCTTACACGTGCCGCCGTGTTGGAGCCTTTTCGACCCGGACCTACCGTAACATCGTGCTAGACAGCCGCACCTCAAGACACTTCCACCGGCTCGAGGAATACGGAGGACCAGCGCTGAAGACAGCCACCAACCTTCAGGAAGGTACTCCAGGGAACTCCTGAACTACCAACAGCAGGAGCACGGGACTTGGACCAGAGCAATTGTGAGTCCAGGACCTTTCCTCACAACCCTCGCCAACCCCCAAACCTCCACCCCCTAAAAACCACCCCCGCCCCCTACCCCTTGCCATAATCCCACCCCCTATACTGCTACGAGGCTACGAGTCTACGTCGTAGTATCTACGAGACTACGTCGTAGCAGGACCCCTCCCCCCTCACCCCTCCCCTCCCTCATCCCCCTCCCCCCCCCCTCCCCCCCCTCCCCCCATCGCCCCACGAGACCCCCTCCCCCCTCCCCTCCAGGGTACTTCACCCCCGCGGAGCCGTATCTCCCTCAATTTTAGTCCTACAGGATCGAGATTGGGCTCGTTTGAATCGTCTCCGAAAATCCTGACGATTGGCTCCAAGGGATTTTGAGAAAACCCTCTCCTTTAACGAACAACCCAGAAAAACCACCTGGAACCAGAGAAGAGGATCAACATCAAGACACCTCTTCACCCAGCCGTCTTTAGTTTTTAAGCGTCAAAAAAAAAAAAAAAAAAAAATTTACGTAACACAATACTCCTTTTTAATTTAATTGTACAAATATAACATTAAGAAACAACTTTTTATCTTACATCAATCTTACACCAACACACATCATGTCGTCTCCTAGCAAGGCACCTCACACCACCCCGTCCAAAACCACAGAGGCAGGGCGAGGTGCTTCGTCGCAGGAAACAACACCCCGGCCAGCCATCGTCCACCTTGAAGACACCATCGTCTTGGAAGGCAGCGGGAGCCCGGCCCCCTCATCCTCCGCCACCCAGGATCAATCCACAATGATTCTGGGAGGTGGAGGTGGGGCGTGTCCGACAGGCTTCCAGGACACAACCCGAAACCCACAAACCCCATCAACCTCACAAAACACCTCAACTCCTACCTCAGAGCCAGAGGCCACAAAGCCGTCGGCCTTACCAGGCTACTCAAAAACAAGGAGTCAAGGTAAGGTCGTAAAGCGGCATAACGTGGTGTCAACCAAGGGCCCCCTAAACTTGGGCAAAGCCATCGCCCAAGAACAAGGACTGGCCAAAAAAACGGTGGGAGGAGGCCTACGGCGGGTGGTCTCACTGAGGAATGCGCAGGCAGTAGCGCGCAAGTCAGCGGCAGACCGCGCCAGGAAACTGGCAGAGGTCTCACTGCTGGACCTCTCGATGGGAACACCAGCAAAGCCCAAAACATCGGCCTCGAGGACCACCTCACCACCCATTCAGCCAGAGATACCCCCCCCGCCAGCGGAGGTAGCGACACACACAACACACACACACACTAAATCTCCCGAGCCCTCATCCGAGGAAGTACCCCCCTCGCCTCCCCTGCCAGAGGCGGACACTAAGCCCCAAACCACAACCTCGTCACATTCGGCCGACAAGGCTTCGTCGGGTTCCAACACCGTGTTCCCCAAAAAAGACCACTACAGTGTGGTCCTCTCCACCACCCCATCGAAAGAGGAAGAAAAGACTCTAGAAGACCAGCTGGAGGAGGTGGAGAGAGATCTCCAGATGGAACACCAGGAGCAACGGTCCCGGATAATCGAGGACCTAAAGGAACTTGGTGTCTGGGAGGAACCAGCGACCGACGAAGACTGGACGGACGCGGATAGTGACCTGGAGACTGGCAGACCCAGTATCCTACCACCTATTGGAGGCCACACGGGGGTGTGCAAAGACCTCGCAACAGAAAGAGCGAGGGAGTACTTCCAAACTGGAAAAACAGCTCTCGAGAGCTCTAAAACACTAAAGAGAGAGCTGAGAGCTATTGCCACGGAATGCCTCTCAAACCTACACGAACTCGTCCTCTCACTGGCGGATTCCAGGAACCGACACCGGCTAAACCTGGAAACTGAGAGAGTGAGATGGACAAAGGAGCTCCTACGGGTCGAGAGAGCACACACAAAAGCGTTGCAAACACAACAGCGCGATTTCAATGAGCGCCTTCAGGACACAATGAAGGCGCTAGCAGGCACACACAAAGCGGTAGACGGGGTGCAGAGCTGGCTAAACTTTGAAATGGATGGCTTGATCAAGTCGGTCAAGGCCATCCAGGTCGAGGCGCGGCCGGCTGCACAACCCGAAACCCCTACACTAGCAGTGCCTGTAAATCCCGCTAATGCAAACGCCAACAGTGTGTGTAATCACATAGACCACACAGAGGAGCTCCAAAAAATAACCAGAACACTGGGAGACCTGGCCAATGAGATACACTATTTAAAAATGGACACCAACCACGGGACAAGCAATCGGCAGGAACGAGACCGTTCCAAGTCCCCAAAAGGCCCCTCTGTCAAGGAAGAGTGCATAGAGGAACTCCGTGAAGGGCTCAAACGGCTAAGAGAGGACCTCGACGAGGTGCGAGCTCTGCTCCGGGGACCTCAACCGCCAACCAGAGCCGAAATTAAGGAGGACCTGACAGAGGTCACAAAGCCTATACTTTCGAAGGCCAGGGTCATCCTCGAGGAGGTCCAGGAGGTGAAGGACATCGCCCTCACTAACGGAGGACCACAACCCGGACCGGCAATGGGTCTAGCAGGCGAGTTGGCTATATCTGACACAGCCACCCAATTGGAGAGTCTCATAAATCCTCTAAGGGCGGACGTGTCAGAGGCAACCAACCAATCAAAGGCCCTGCAAAAAACCCTTACGTGGTTCAACTCCTCCTTCAAACAGCAGCCAACCACCACCACCACAACTACACAAAACCGGCGGCCACAAACATACGCTGCAGCGGCTAAAGCCAAACCCACCCCAAGACCTGGCCATACAATAATTGTCTCGTCGACGGACCCCACGAAAACCGGGGACAAAGTCATGGAGGCCATCAGAGGAGCCCTTGACTGCAAATCGACGGGAGTCACGGTCGACAAGGTGCGTAAGGCTAAAAACCGCAAAGTGGTTTTGAGCTGCGAAAAAGAGGAAGATGTCAGGCGCCTCCGGGACCGCCTCACAACCAACACGCAGCTGACTGTGACTCAGGCTAAAACATCAAACCCACAGGTAGTCATTAAAAACGTGATGCAGTACCACACGGACCAAGACATCGTGGACCACCTGAAGGCTCAAAATAAAAAAATATTCCAAGACCTAAAGGCAGGAGAAACCACAATGAGAATCCGGTACCGCAAGCGGACAAGGAACGCGCTACAATGCCACCCGGTGCTAGAAGTGTCGCCAATCCTCCACAAACGCATGCTGGAGGCCGGCTGGGTCCACATCGGTCTCGAAAGGAGAGAAGTCGAGGACCAGTCACCCCTTGTGCAATGCGCCAAGTGCCTAGGCTTCGGACACACGAAAACACTCTGCAAGGAGCGCGAACAACTCTGCAACTATTGCGGAGACAAGCACTCCTGGCAAGACTGTCCGAGCCGAGCAGAGGGACGCCCGCCACAATGCAAAAACTGCGACAGGGCCAAGGCGAACACTGAAGGCATCGCACCACACGTGGCTTTTAGTCCGGAATGCCCTCAGTGGCAGACATGGGACAATATAGCGCGATCCAGAGTGACGTATTGCTAAAGTTGTCCCAACCCAAACTGGCTCAATCCCCCAAACAAACAACACTAGGCTTCACATCATCCAAGCCAACCTAAGGCGGTCCAAGCAGGCCACCGCAGAACTGCTCCAAGCGGCAGAGACGAAGGGCGCGGCAATGGCTCTCGTGCAAGAACCCTATGTAGGGTCAACCGGAACTCTTAAACAAGGGCCGGGCATGAGGGTCATTCAGTGCACCATCAACAGGCAAAAACCAGTTAAGGCTGCCATAATTGTCTTCAGCGACAAACTGAGGGTCATAAACGATCCTCAACTAGTCACTGAAACCGAATGTGCAGTCACACTGGAGGCCGGCAATCTGAAACTTGGAGTGGTATCTGTTTATTTTGAGGGGGATCAACCCATAGAGCCATACATAGAGAGAACTAAAGCAATATGCCACAAATTAAACACCAACAACATTATCATCGGGGGAGATGTCAATGCCTGGAGTCAATGGTGGGGCAGCTCTACCGAAAACCAGCGAGGTGAGGCCTACAGCTCGTTCCTCAGCGAGATCGGCTACCATGTACTCAACACCGGAGACACACCAACCTTCGAAGAGTATCGACAAGGCAGACTATATTCAAGCATAGTAGATGTCACTGCTTGTAGTCAGCCACTGCTAGGGAAATTGAAAGAGTGGAAAGTCGATCGAACTCTGACCACATCAGATCACAACGCCATTACGTACACCCTGGTGGTCGGAGAAAAACTTGAAAGAATAAAATATCCGACAACCAGGAAATATAATACAAAGAAGGCAAACTGGTCAGAGTTCGATAGACAATTACACAAATCCTTAGCAGACAAATCAATATCAGTCGATACAATAGAGGGGGTGAGTACCGGAGAGGAAATGGATAGGACGGTCAAAGCCTACACTGATGCCATCACGGAAGCGTGTGAAAGCGCGATCCCGAAGCCAAGCATCAGAAAGGGAACAACCAAACCTCCCTGGTGGACGGACACACTGACGGAGCTCAAGAAAGACGTCCTTCGTAAAAAGAGACGCATCAAGAACGCAGCCCCGCCAAGACTAGAGTCAGTTCTTAACGACTACCACACCTCAAAAATGGTTTACATCCAGAAGGCGAGCGAAGCCCAGACGGAGAGTTGGAAGGAGTTCTGCTCAACACAAGAAAGAGAGAGCATGTGGGATGGTATATATAGAGTCCTACGTAAAGCGACGGGTAGACAAGAAGACGCGCTGCTCAGAGGACCTGATGGCACAACCCTCAGTCCAGAAGCGTCGGCAAACCTTCTAGCCGAAACATTCTACCCGAAGGACTCTGTATCCACAGACCAACCATACCACACACAGCTCAGGCTCCAAACGCAGAACGGATCACCAGAGGAGAGCAAATTGGCGGCGGACGACCCGCCCTTCACTGAGGCAGAAGTGGAAGCTGTGCTTAAGGCTCAGAACCCCAAGAAAGCCCCGGGAGAGGACGGGTTTACCGCCGACATTTGCGCTAGAGCAATCCGCAGCGAAAGGGAGATATTCATGGCGATCGCTAATAAGTGTTTATCCATGGCCTATTTCCCCAAGCAGTGGAAAACAGCCCATGTGGTCATCCTCCGGAAACCAGGAAAGGATGATTACACCCACCCAAAATCCTACCGCCCCATAGGCCTACTGTCAGTTCTGGGGAAAACGGTAGAGAAACTACTAGTGGGAAGACTCCAATGGCATCTACTTCCAACTCTAAGTCATAGGCAATACGGCTTCATGCCGCAGCGCGGAACCGAAGACGCCCTCTATGACCTCATGGATCATATAGCCAGAGAGCAGGCTCACAAGAAATCCATAATAATGGTCTCTTTGGACATAGAGGGGGCCTTCGACAACGCGTGGTGGCCAGCTCTCAGAAAACAACTCCTCGACAGGCACTGCCCCAGGAACCTCTACAAGGCGGTGGACTCCTATCTCACGGACAGGAGAGTCACAGTCAACTACGCAGGAGCGTCCAGTGATCGGGAAACCAACAAAGGTTGCGTTCAAGGCTCCATAGGAGGCCCGACCTTTTGGAACCTCATCCTGGACCCACTACTCCAGCGACTGTCCCGGGAAAAGGTACACTGCCAAGCCTTCGCAGACGACGTGGTCCTGGTCTTCTCCGGCAAAACGGTCTCAGATGCGGAGAGTCTCGTCAACCCGGTGCTGGACAAGATAGTGGAATGGGGGAAACAAAACAAACTGAACTTCGCAGCACACAAAACTCAAGCGATGCTGCTGACCAGGCGTCTTATGTTCAGTCCCCCAAAACTCACTATGTCCGGAGTTCAACTAGCACTGGTCAACGAGATTAAGCTACTGGGCCTTATAATAGACAACCGCTTAAACTTCAATGCACACGTAACCGCCGTATGTAAAAAAGCCGCGGACATTTACAAACAACTGGCGTGTGCAGCGAAGGTAACGTGGGGTCTAAATGGGGAAATAATCAGAACCATCTATGTCGCAGTCATAGAGCCCATAATAACCTATGGGGCAGCCGCCTGGGCAAAAGCAACGGAGCTTCAGATGAATAAGAAACAGCTGGAGGCAATCCAGAGAGGCTTTGCACAGAAGATCTGCAAAGCATATAGAACTACGTCATTGACGTCAGTACAAGTACTCTCTGGAACACTCCCGCTGGATCTACGCATCCAGGAATCAGCAACCCTGTACCAGGCAAAGAAAGGAATCGCTGTCGACTTCGTTCCATATGATCGCAAACTGGAGGAAAAGGTGAAGTTCCAGGACTTCCCACATCCATCCAATCAGATCATCCCGGAATACCATCTTCTGGAGGATATGGAACCCACCACCCAAACAAACCACAACATCACAGGCCCCCAAATCTACACCGACGGGAGCAAAATTGAGGGCAAAGTAGGAGCGGCCCTAACGTGGTGGGAAAATGGAAGTGAGACCGTTAGCGAAACCTTTAGCCTAGACCCGGCGTGCACGGTGTTCCAGTCGGAACTATATGCTCTCCACAGAGCAGTCATAAGGGCCAAAGATAGCGAAAGGGATATGGTCAACATCCTAAGCGACTCGAGATCGTCGCTCGAGATGTTGTCAAATCCCAAATTGCTACACCCCCTTGCCAAAACCATCAAGGAGAATATATCACAAATCCGTGCATCAGGGAAACAGGTGAGACTGTTCTGGCTAAGGGCACATGTCGGAACGGAGGGCAACGAACGGGCAGACGAACTTGCCAAGTTAGCAGCAGGAGATAAAAAAGATCAACCGGACTACGCAGAAATCCCGCTGTCTTATGTGAGGAAAAAAATCAGGGAAGAAACAGTGAAGAAATGGCAAGACCGATACATTTCTTCCACAACGGGCTCGGTTACGAGAACCTTCCTCCCAAATGTGGACAAAGCGTACCGCATTGTGAGAGGAACGAAACTGAGCCCGCTACAGATCCAAATCCTCACGGGACACGGCGGGTTTGGGGAATACTTACACCGATTTCAGCTACGCGGAAATCCGGGATGTGAGTGTGACCCGAACATCAGCGAGTCGGTCTGGCACATACTGCTCGATTGCCCAAGGTTTCAAAATGCCAAACATAACCTGGAGTGCGAAATTCAGATGTCGCTCCACAAAACAAACCTGCACATAATTCTGGATGGGGTAGCAACAAGACCAGCTCTACTTAAATACGCAGAAAAAGTGGCATCCACTGTCACAAGCCGAAACAGTACCCTCATCCAGCCCCCGGACTTGACACATATCACACCACCAACTATCACACCACCAACTATCACAACACCCATATCACATACACCAACACAAATAAACCTCCTTGCACTAGGAGAGCCTGGAAGTCCGGGGATACGGCTACGAGGCGTGGCCTTATTCATGGACAACAGCTCGGAAAGAGTGGGAATCGCCTTTTGCAACGCACTGGGAAGAAGCACGGTGTACATCTCTCCGGGCCTTGGGGCGTTACTCAACGGCAGCACTTTCAAAACGTCAATGCGACGTAAAGCGTACAACGAATTGCAAGTCGTGACAACTGGAAGCCACTCCTGTAGAATAGTGCGGAAGAACAACAAAACTATCGCACTGTTCTCCAGGAAACCAGACGTTACTGAATTCACCCAAGCTTGCGAGGTGCTGTCGAGGATTGGCGCTGGGGGAACGGAGGGAAGTACACAACCAGTTAAAATCAGCGTGGATGCCATGGTCGTCGGCTACACCAACGGAGAAACTGAGGACTACCTCGGTGCTCTAGCAGCCTCTAAACATCATGAGGTTGTGGTGTATGAGGACAGAGGACAAAACCTCAGCCACCTCATACCCAGGACCCCAGACCAGGACGCCACACTACCACCCACAGACTGCTGGAACCACCCGATTGTCGGAACTGACATCAGTGGATCTGAGCGTCTACAAAACAGGGTGCGCGCTGAAAAAACCCAGGCGAAGCTAAGCAAAACTAACACCAACGAAGTGAAAGAGAAAGAGCAGATTGCAAGCTCCTTCACTTCCACTCTTTCCAACGCTTTCCAGGCGATTCCCGAAGTTGCGAGGAAAAAACTGGCGGGGATCGCAGGGAGCGCAGCACTCGAGCGAGCAGTGGGAATCTTCACTAAACCCACTCCACTAAAAAGGGACGACGCGCCCAAAAAGGAACGCACTAGGGCGGACATGGGACAGGTGATCCCACCAGAACTCAGACCAGCTGAGACACCTCAGGACCATATGCTGAACGCGTTCATCGAGTTCGTAGCAGTAACGGTAGCCACACGCAAGGTGAACGAGGATGTTTGCAAGAAGATCATGCAATCATACCTCCAAGGCGACACGGGGCTGCTGCAAGCACGATTGAGCGAAGCGGAGGCAGCGGTGTATGACAACGACACATCCACGGTTATCCACGGGAACATGTCGGGGTCGTACATGGCGGCTTTCAGCAACACAAGCGGCTTCGTTAGTCTGGACGAGGATCGGTCTGAGGAAGGTGAGAAACCGGTCTTCAAAACACCACACCAAGACCCCATAGTGGTGGTTGCGAAGTGCACCAAGGTAATGCTAGACGACAAGATCCTTGAAATGGCAAACGCCGTATCAGGGAATCTGTCAGAAGGCAAAAAACCGGAGCACTGGACCAAACCAACCATCTCGTGGGTAAATGGCGTCCCAGGGTGTGGGAAAACAACGTGGGTAATGTCCCAAATAGACACCGAAAGGGACATTATAGTGACGACAACCACTGAGGCAGCGAAAGACCTCCGTGAAAAACTGGAACCGCGAATTGGAAACAGAGCCAAAAAGAGAGTGAGGACTATGGCATCCCTACTAGTTAATGGCATGAGTGAGGGCGAATCGTGTACACGCCTGTTGGTGGACGAAGCCCTCATGAACCATTTCGGATCCATAGTATTGGCTATCCAAATCGCGAAAGCCAGCGAGGTCACACTGCTTGGGGACAACAACCAACTCCCCTACATCGACCGCTGCAATCTCTTCGCGATGAGGTATGTAAGACCCAACCTCATAACCCCTATAACCAAACAACTGTTGTGCACATACAGGAACCCACAGGACGTCGCGTATGCCCTCAGAGAAATTTACAGCGGCATATACTCGGCGAACACTCGAACGCGATCCCTCACGCTGAAGCGGTTCTCAGGAGTAGAGATTCCTAGGTCCGAACGAACTTTATATCTCGTTCACACCCAGGCTGAGAAAGCTTTGCTTATCAGCCAAGGCTACGGAAAGGATGAAGGATCTCGCACCCTAACCATTCACGAAGCACAGGGGCAAACGTTCGAGTATGTGGTTATAATGCGCACAACACCAAAACACTCATCACTTCTGGAAAGTGTCCCTCATGCCGTGGTAGCTATCTCCAGACACACAAAGACCTGCGTCTACCACACAGACAACCCGACGGACGACGCAACAGCTCGTCTAGTTCTAATGGCGGAGAAAGCTACCGAAAACAAGATCAAGGACTATAACCTCCGGATGGCAATAAGAAGGGGAGACGAGGCCGTCCGGGAGAAGCTCATTGCGGCGAAGCACTGAGCCAAAACAACAACAATTTTGACCCACTCAAGGATCGCTTTCGCGAACACAATGAGTGCCAAAAAGGAGTGCATGAGGTGTGTAAGTGAAA